>CM067372.1:93933319-94452068 GCA_034401795.1 Chaetoderma sp. LZ-2023a
CTTATTCCTTTTATTTGATTAAAACGTATGCTAGACTTGTTAGTGTCGACGTGCTGAATGACTTTGTTTGGATACATCGTGATTAAAGCAATTTTGTTACGATGCTGAAAAAAACTCAGAAAATCGTGAAAATGTACGGCGACATAGTGAATATTTATAAATTGCTTTGACTGGAAGCTCATTCTTCCCAGGGCAGCAACACCTTCCAGTCAAAGCAGTTTCATCAGATTGAACAGTTTCGGCGTTAGTTTTCATTGGCACTATTAACAATAGCCCTATGTGGAGGCCTATGTGTCCTGTCATCCATGACTCCTTCCAACATCGTGACAGACATGATATATCGATTTACCACGATTTTTGCGCTATATATAACGAGATTTTCTAGGGCCGTTTGGGCACCCTTAACTTTTAACTATTCCCCACCGATCTCTAGCTAAGCGCCACCCACGGTTTGCCCTTGGTGAGATAGATCGAACACTGAATTCCCAGAATCCCAACATCAAGATAACTATGCTGTGACATATTTTGAAATTAACTTACCTAGGTGTTGTTGCTGCCAACAGCGCCCAGTCAAATTAGTTTCAAAATATTCAACAGATTGTTTATTAAATAGTAAATTCATCATACATTTCGTACACTTGACTGACTATTTCAGCATTATGACGGAGTATTTCTGTCAATTGTGATTGTGACGTCCGCCTACAGGTCGCGTAATTGATTATGACGTCATATACTTAATGCGTTCTCGCTCATAAATATGCTTCATATCATCAGGGGATCCGACCTGTCACTCAAGTTTCTGACGTCATAATCCATTACGTCATTAGCGGTCACAATGACCTCGTGTTCTTCATCGGGAAGCTAGAAAAGTCAGTCAAGTAGCAAATTGTAGACCCCCCCCCCCCCTATGTCTTTGAAGGATTTACAATTTCATAGACATTCTGTTAAATTAGTTTCAAAATATTTAGCAGCTTTCCTGTATACTTACCTTGAAATTTAGAAGCTGGGAATTCAGGTTTCAAAGAATCGATTCCAACAAATGGGCGTGGTCTAGCGAGAAATTGGCGGGGCATAGCTAGAACCTGGTCCCACTATTCAACAAGCTTTCGCACATACCCTATATATCATATCATCACGTCCTAATGAAGCGCATATATTGTACATTTATGTGAGAAACCCTCTTAAAATCAGTAAAGTTCATCATAATAATATACCAGGATTCAATGGCGATACCGGGTATCGCCATTGAATCCTGGTATATTATTATGATTAGGCTACATCTCGTTCTTATCTGACATTAGATGTGGAAATTGTAATCCACATACTGGATGGTGTGAAGAGTCATGTGATTCATGGATAGCAGTTAAATTGCTTTACGCAATGAATTGATACAATGGATGAATCCAATCTGCCAGTCAGGTATATGAAGTCATAATCAATTAACTCACATGCAAGATAACGGCACAATCATAAGTGACAGAAATACTCCACCATGAACCTGGAATTGTCCATCAGTTGAACGAATTGTAATATTGTACGTTTACCATTTCATAAACATTTTGTTGAATATTTTGAAATTAATTTGGCTGGATGTCGTTGTTGTCATCACAACAGCCTCCAGTTCAATTAGTTCTAAAAATATTCAACAGATTAGCTGTATAATTACCATGAAATTGGGATTCTGAGAATTCAGGATTGACCGTATATAACTTGATCTCGACACGCCGCACGCGCAAGACATGGGCGGAGCTTAGCTAGAGATGGGCGGGGCATTATCCCGGCATAGTTAAAAGTGGATTCATCAATTTAAATGCACGCCAACCTATGCAAATTAATATAATTAATCAATTGATTGGTCGATGCGCTGGCATTTCAGACATGAAAGGATCAGGTGAAATGTATCATCATCATCATCTCCTAGTCTGTTAATCTCACCTATTGGAGAAACCAACTGTCTCTTGCGATCCACATGATGACGATTCTTTAACCCTTTAGCACTCACAGGCCAAAACGACAAATTTATTATGAGATATGCAAGAAATAGTCTGTTCAATATTTTGAAACTATTATGACTGGTCAGCAACATGTTCCAGTCAAATTAGTTTCAAAATATTCAACAGTTTTCATGAATAGGTGTCTTGAAATTAAGACAATGGAATTTTAAGGGTTAAATGATGAAGACGGTTGTTTTCAAAGAATTGATCGTGCATTACTTTTTAACTTTTAGGTTGTTTCAATTAATATGCTATAGCAGATTGCTTCGTTATAATATGCTAAAGTAATCTATGTGTAATTCAAATTTAAATATTATCTGCGACTGCACCAGAACCAGCGGCATGCTGACTATTACCGTAATAAACAAGAGCAATAAAGAGATTGCAAATTCTCACCCTCCCGCGTTTGTCACAGTGTAAAAATTGTTTAGATTTTTCGCATTGTTCAGATTTTCTGGATTATATCCAAAGTTGTGGAATCCTAGTGTAGGCTACCAGCCTTTCATGTGTTCAAATTTAAGCCAAATCGGACCAGTACGGACTACTAATTGCCGATATGTTAACAGATTCAGAATTTGATTCGATCCAGATCGGAGTTGTTCAGATTTTCCAGATCGTTCAGATGTTCGAGGTTATGACCAAAGTTGTGGACTCCTATTGTATTTGTAGACCTAGGCTCAGTCTTTCCTGTGTTAAGATTTGAGACAAATCGGACCAGTGCTAACGGTAAGATCCTTGGTTGTGTTAAGATTTTAGGCAAATCGGATCACCAGCTTTATGGATAGACCTACATCTTAAGACACATAAAAACACGTACGCATGTGTGCGCACAAATAATGGAATGGTGCACATTATTATGTAGTTCAAAACACATAAGTAGTGTTTTGTAAAAGAAAACCCGCTGACGTAGTGATAGTCTCGTCCAGCGGTGACTTTTAGCTCAGTTGACTTGTCAATCAGCTTAGCTATTGGGATCACGCACGCACGCTCGCACGCACACACCCATACACACTTCATCTATCTGTCCGTCTGTGCATCGACACTCAGCACGAACCTCGCCACCACTTACTTCAGGACAACGAACACCACCAACACCGCACCGCCACCAAATACCTGTTTCGGATGCGGTCAGCCAGGCCATTGGAGGGAACGGTGTCCTAACCGACCTCCTACAATGCCTGCCCCTGACCGCAGCACACCGCAACCGGAGAAGCCGAAACACTTAAGGGCACCGAAGGTAGTCACCTCGGTGCCCATATTCGCTTCCCGACTCAACTATGGCCTTCATACAACAACGTTCAATGGCCAACTATTACCAACCAAATTCAGCTTTTACACCTACACCAAAATGCACGGCTTCACATATGTCGATGCCTATGATGCCTCCCACATCCGCAGCATCGCCATCCCCCTCTATCTCCGCACATAACAAGCCTTCTTTCCTTTGTAAAACGGCAGTGGTAGGTTGTAGCACCTCCGCTGAAACAACGTTTTTGCAAGCACCACATCCCGCCACCAAGACACTGAATTCTTGGTGTCCCTTGGTGGTATGCAAAACACTGCCCCACACAACATCATCTCCTGCATCCACAGACAGCAGCGACTCGGGAGAAACGGTTCTTTCCGCCTCTTGGATTCGCAAATGCCGATGTAGACGGGGAGAAACATGTCCCTACCGGCATCGCTGTTTCTTGTGCTTTGCCAAAATATCCAATGGAGCATTGCAAGAAATGGCTCGTGCAGGTGGAGCTTATCCGTCATCCCGTACACACTGCTGTCTACACTAATACTGCATACCCTGAAACAGCAACATCTCCATCAGCATTGCTACCCCCAGCTCCGCCCTCACCACAGCACTCACAGCAGCAGCGATGACGGACTGGCCCCTTCCTCACTCAGCCACCCACCACATTAAAAGAAGCGATTCAGAAACAGTCCGATTTCATACAGAATGATTCCGCTACGACACCATTGTTGCAGACGGCGTCATTGGAAACTCTTCCACAGGTACACCGCAAAGTGATATACAAATGTGCCTGTCTGTTTAGCGGTGTTTCCACCAGTGCCACCGTTGACACTGGCGCTTCAATCACGGTATTCAACAAGCGCTTATATGAGAGCATCCCACCTCATAAAAAGCCTCCCCTTAAACCTACAAACATTTACCTACAGACGGCTACGGGAGCTGATGTGCCCGTAGCCGGTGTAGTCAATTTAGTCATCCAAATAGAGGAGATGCAATTCATACAGCGAGTTGTCATCGTCTCTTCATAGCGATGCCCTCCTTGGCTCTGATTTCCTCAGTGCCAGCGAAGCCATCATACATTGCAAACAACAGGAACTCGACATACCCGACGAATACCTCTTGGACCGGCATCCTCATTATATGACACAATATTATCAAGTACAGCCACAGTTGGGCCGGGACAAGAACAAATCTTATGGGCCACCGCACCACAGTTAGGAAGCAACACACACATCGCCATGCTGGAACCCGACCCTGATTACATGATCGCCTCTCAATGCGCAAGTCCCCGCATGATAGTAGACACTACTAATAAGGAATATATACCTTTTAGAGTGTTTAATGGTACCGCAGACCCCATCACTCTGGAACCAGGAGTATGCTGCAGCCATTTAGTGAACATAATCTCATTGGAATCACCTACACCTACCGACACACCACAGCATATGACTGGTGATTTACTCGAACACTTACATGATTTATATCTACGTGCCACAGTTGGATTACAGCAATCACAGAAACATGAAATTCGGAAATTACTGTACAAATATCGTGATAGTTTTTCCTCCAGAGACATGGATCTCAGAGAAACTCATCTCGTACGACACTCCATCGACACAGGCAATAATCGCCCCGTACGTCAACCGGTATGATGTCTTCCCATTCATAAAGAAGCGGAAGCACATCAACAAGTGAATGACATGTTGCGGACCAGTATTATTGAACCCTCAGCATCTCCATGGGCTAGCCCAATAGTACTATCAGGCAAAAAGGACGGAACCTTGCGGTTTTGTATTGACTACTGCCGCCTTCATGATCTTAGCATCAAGGACGCTTATCCGTTACCTCGGATAGATCAGGCCTTGGATTCCTTGTCTGGGGCCAAGTTGTTTTGTACCCTTGACTTAGCTAGCGGTTACTGGCAAGAAGCCATGGATGAAGCTGACATGGAAAAGACCGCATTCGTTTGTAGGGATGGTCTTTTCCAATTCCGCAAGATGCCCTATGGATTGTGCAACGCTCCCGGAACTTTTGAATGATTCATTAAGCCGGTATTAACCACCCTGGAATGGGAAATCTGTCTCTGTTACATCGATGACGTAATCGTCTTTGGACCCATATTTGAGCAAACCCTTATCAATTTGGACACCGTGCTTTCACGTTTCCGGACAGCCAATTTGAAACTCAAACCCAGGAAATGTCATCTTTTTAGACAGAGCATTGAGTTCCTGGGACACGTCATATCCGGTGATGGAGTGGCTACCCAGCCGTCAAAAACTAAGGCAGTAGCGGAGTGGCCAAAGCCCTCTTCAGTCGCAGAGACATGGAGTTTTCTTGGCTTATGCCAGTACTATCGCCGTTATATCCGACATTTCAGCGAGATTGCTTCACCCCTCTACAAGATCACTGAAAAAGATCGACCATTCGAGTGGATGGAGTGAGTGTGAAGGCTCCTTCAGGGCGCTGAAGGAACTCTTGACGACCGCCCCAATTCTTGCTCATTCCAATCCAAACCTCGATTTCATATTAGACACTGACGTGTCAGCTTACGATATGGGCGCGGTTCTATCTCGGGTCACAGAAGACGGAACGGAGCAGGTATTGGGTTATGGTTCGTGTACTCTGAATAAAACGGAGAGAAAATACGCAACCACCAAGTGAGAACTACTAGCGACGGTACATTTTCGTCAAGTATTATAAACACTTTCTGTACGGGCACCCTTTTACACTCCGTACAGACCATGCCTCACTATGCTGGCTCAGGAACCTGAAAAATCCGGAGGGCCAGGTAGCGAGATGCCAGGAATCCCTGCAGGCCTATAACTTCAATGTTGTTCACCGTCCTGGCAAATTGCCGACGTCCTCAGTAGAGTTGGCACGGAGGCTGAACATGAAGAGGACGGCACCGTGACACAGTCAACACAGCCAGCTCCGGAGTTCCCCGAATTGAGGTGCGCAGAGTGGAATCCGGAGAAAATCGCACACCACCAAACAACAGATGTGCAGACACGAAATATCTACGCGTGGATCCAGGAGGGGGTACGTCCTCCAAAGGAATCGGTAACACCACTATCCACCACGGCAAAATATTACCAACGTTTCGAAAAATGTCAATTGATAAATAACGTTCTGTACATTAATAACCGTCTGGTAGTCCCGGAGAGTTGTTGTGATCTTATTTTAAAACAACTACATGATAACCCCGGGCATCTGGCCGTGGAAAGGACTGTTGCTGGTATCAAATTGAGATTCCACTGGATTGGGATTCACGATAGTGTCCAGGCATGGGTTGCCAAATGTTGGCCAACACCATATCGCACCATCTCAAATTAAGATTGTGGGAGCGAGTGGCTATCGACGTGCTCGGACCCTTGAATGCGATGGATGACGGAAATAAATACATCCTCGTATTACAAGACTACTTTACAAAGTGGGTAGAAGCATTTGCTTTGCCAGACCAAGAGGTATCCACCGTAGCGGAAGTCCTGGTAAGCAATGTGTTCTGCCGTTTTGGTATACCTTATGAGTTGCACTCCGATCAAAGAAGTAATTTTGAGAGCCGGCTCATATCAGAGCTCTGCAAATTGTTCCATATCGTCAAAACAAGGATGACTCTATAACACCCCCGGAGTGACGGGATGGTAGAGATTCAACAGAACTCTCGCGGAGATGCTTACAAAGGAAACACGCCTTGATTGTAGAGATTGGGATCTATGAATTAGCCTTACCCCTGGATCTGGCCATGCCTCGGATACCAGGAGAGAAAAATTCACCATCTCTCTATGTTGAACTCTTGCGGCAACAGATAGAACAAGGCCACGAGTTAGTGAGAGAAACACTATCCACTGCACACCTGTGGCAAAAGACATGGCACGACCGGAGGGTGCATGGAGATTCTTATGAAGCAGGAAGGATGATTTGGGTACACGATTCACGACGATCTGCAAACATGCCAAGTAAACTGTGTTACCAGTGGAAAGGCCCCTATGTGGTAGTAGGTAAGACATCGGACGTGACCTACCGTATCCGTGCTTCGGGTGGCCTGACCTCAGTCATCCACTTCGATCGGCTTAAACCATGTGTCAGTGACGATCCAGCACCAGAGCTCGGACTGGGCGTTTCTCGTGACACTGGTACCCAGACAGATATTTCTACGGAAATTAGTGTTCCCATGGTTAGCGCAGAGCACCGCCGTGCCAGTTCAACCCCACTTCTACCAAGCCAGAATGCGGGTGAACAAGCGGCTAACACTGACGACGATGACGAGATACGTACTCGACCTCTCCCTCCTCAGCATGGGTCTTCTCGATCTGGGAAGCCGTATCTGAAGAACTTTGTGTTTGTTTTGTCCAAGGGACCAGATGGAAAAGCTGTTCCGCCGATCTCTTCCCATTCCCACACACTTCATGCTATGCCCCCCATCATAGAGTTGCCACAAGCGGACGCTGAGGCTGACCCAAGCCATGCTTCCCGTGCGGTGGAGCATATGATGAATAGCATTGAAGTGAAGAGGCTAGAGGTCTAGAACCGCAAAACCGTACAACAAGGTGTACCCGACCACACCCCAAAACCGCGAAACCACGCCCCTCCCAAGGGACACCCTTTTCCATAGTCCCACCACCGCCATCACTCCAATTCGCGTCCCTCATATATACACCAAGTTCGGACATCACCGGCCCGGTCCATTTCACACTCCACTCATCGTCTGTTGACCGTCAATCTTCAGCTATGAGAGAGACTGCTGCTACAGAGGAGGTGGCATCGACCAACATTACCCCCCTGCGGTGGGCAGGGAAGCAGCCTGTTCAGCAGACTCTCAGCTCGAATTTTCCCAGTGTCTAAAAACTACGACAGGACACCAACCGTTGTGTAATGGGAGATGACCACATCCCCCTGTCCAAGGCCACCCCATCCATTCGGCCTGCCATACTCCCCCGTGAGCAGTCAGGATATCACACCACAGACAGAACGTCACATACAGAACACACCTGCCCTCAAGGCTGGATACGTCAATTCGTCATTGCGCGTACATCACATACATACTCGGTTATACTCGGCATAGCAGAGACATTCAACACCGGCAGCAACATCATTTAGCAGCACCTACCGGTATTAATTAATTCCCAATAGAGACAAAAATTCCCGCAACAGTTCCACCCACACAAGATGCGGGAGAAATAATATCTCCCGCAAACACCCACCTCCTGCAATAACAACAGACTTGGCGTTCACCAGCGTGGAAAACTGGAATGAGCCCACTATACTTTAACATTGGCATTATACAGCAGCCCAGACATCCCGACAACAACATTATCATCACAGCCAACAAATCTCCTGCACACACCTTATCTAGTTACGGGAGAACTGATCATATGGATATAAGAATTGCACTGCAGCCATCTACAGTACGCGTCACAGAAGGAATCTTTGTCCAATGTTCCTCCCCTTCCCTTTCCCCCGACGTCGTACGGAAACAGCCAAAATCTACATACATCATATACATGTAATAACAGTGATATTATTAAGAGAGCAAGATGCCCGCATTGTCATCAGTCACGAGTAGGATTTGGCTACCGAAAAGTTGAATTCGATACCAGAGAGGGATAGGCTCCTTGAAGGGGTGTCGAAAACAGGCAGCAGTGGGCCCGCAAGGGTCCGGGGCATGTAAATCTTCAACTATAGTGCAGAGGAGATACTGAAGGCCTCCGTGTCTAACGAAGGATGAATTAACATCCTACTGTGGTACCGTCTAGTCGGCGTATTGTTCGGGCTACCAAGATTTTTGGTTCATCCGATCTCGCTTATTGGACATATATGGTAGGACGTGACAAACCTCACCCAGGGCAATCCGAGTCTCTGGTGGAATTGGTAGTAACGCTGGAGATGCCCTGCCGGCAAGGCTGTGGAAAACGGTCAAAGTTTGTATTCTGTTGGCGGATAGGTACGGATCAGACCGTTGGTTGCTCCTGAGCATGAGCTCAGATGGTGATCGCTATCGACTGGGTCGCCGGCCGGTCATCTTGATCATGTCAGTTCATTTGTGTAATCAAGATGGCTCAATGTACAGTCCGGCCATGGCAAGCGTTCGTATTGTGAGGCATGCCTTCTGTGATCAGAGGTCATGAAAAGTGATTCTTTGGGAAGCAGGGGGGTATGTGTGTGAGACGGTGTAACCTGTCACTTGCCGGGCCGGTGGAGCAGTCTGGGATCCCAAGTACCCATGGGTAGATGACCTGGCTAGTACGATCTGCGTTGGGGCTGTCAGCTAAAATGACGTCAAAGACCGATCTACGGGAGGCCCTTAGCTGCGACGTCTAGCGGGCATCACTTCCATGGTATGGTCTATGCAGGGATACAGCCCCTTGCCAAAATGACCTTAGTTGGCATCCAGTATTGTTTCGGCTCAGCTCGGGAGTTGTCAGTGTGCGCCTTGACTGTCCCGGATTATGTCCCCCTAACTTGGACAGGTCTTTATCTCAGGCATATACGGAAAGGTAACTAGCCTAGGCTGCATCCTGTGTGGGGAACTGGGCATCCGTCCAGCATGGCAGGGACAGTGAACGACACTGGGAAGGCCAAAGGGTACAAGCGAATGGATTGATCAAAGTTACGACAGCATCCGACAGGTCATCTGCGCTCTAAAGTAACTCTGTCCCACCCACGGGCTCGGCCATTACAGAGCGAAATACCCTCAATGTTCGATAAAGTTGACATCACGCCGCCTCCCCCATTCCTGCACCTGGCGGCCAGAAAAACGTCACCTTCACCACAGCGCAGGTATCATCCACAGATAACCAGCCACGCCTATCAGATTCAAATCACCAACATGTCAGAAACATAGACACTCAGGTTGACTGTATTCACAATCTCCAAACGACAGCATTGTAAATTGTAACACTGTGTGCACCCACCTCCGAGTTGTACTGTAATTTAACCGTTATTAAATGCTATTAATGTGTCTGGTCTAGGCTGGGACGGAGCTAGTTCTACCCATCGAGAAGAATGCTTGGCAGCCCTCCCGCTCGGCAAATGCAGATATCGTGTCGGGATCAGTAACTTTGATCTACCGCCTGAATAGATCTGTTTAAACCACACATCAAATTACTTACAACTTTACTGTTATATTTTTGATTAAGAACACAACTGCTCTACAGTGCTACAAATCATTAGCGCACGGGCCGGTAAAGCGGCATAAAAAATCTAACAGTATAATTACAAGGAGAATTTCAAAAAAAAAATACTCTTCTCTGCGTTCCAGTCCATAATCAACACGGGATGAGAACTACCTTTACAGACAACTATAAGACGCATGTTTAAGAACCTGCGCAAATAGGGACATTATTTTATATGGAATCTCGATATAACATATATTTCCATATCTCGCATCTGCAAAGACTACACCTCATCAACAGTATTTCGGCCATCGCCATAAACAGCACTTGATCAACCACGTGTTTCCAAGGGCCACATACTTTTACTGCTATTTCCAGTAAATTGGATCAAATGCTTTAAACAAAAGAGCCGCCCAAATACGCGACTACCACAGCGTGATGGAGGAGTGGCGAGGGTGAGTCAGGGAATTACCGCTGATGTCACCAGGCTCCCACACACCCCATTGGGCGCTCCAGCCTAAAATTAAAATAGGCAAGTTTATAAGCATCCAATCTGTAAAACCGTATCACGCTAATTAAAAGGTGATGCTCCTCGGGAATAAGTAATACCCTGTTTTTATGTTGATCGAAGAATTTGAATACGCTAAGGCAAGACTATATATGTTAGATCAATTGAATCCCGTCATGCAGTCTCAGCTATGCTGGGGCTGCCTGATAAACTAACTTTTGAGTTATTATTATGTTCTATTTTTCTTATTATTTTTCTTCCTGTCTTAGATGTCAGGACGGCTATGGGGTCAGCGAGAGCTGCCCGTTGCGGACCCGCTATTACGGGCCGCAAATATTTCTAATTAAGATACGTGTTGCGTACCCCTATATTTACCCAGGGTGCGCAAGTAATTTGGCCGTAATATTTTTAAATACCCCGTAAGGGTATGTTATGTGAAAATTATATATTTAATATACATATATTTTATATATTATTATATACATTAAAACTAAAAGTATGCCTCCCCTCTCCTCTTTGGCACCTCTATGTGCTCTGTCTCTTGAATACGCGTCTATTGCCTCACTACTCCTCTCCGGCCACGCGCTTACCCGGGAAGTCTATAATTCCTGCCTAGCGTATGTCCACGCGTCGATCCGCAATGCGCGAGAATTTTCCACGGATGTCAAACTAGGAGGGGGTGGTGTAGTTAAGATCGACCGGACAGGTACCGGCCGTACCAGCCAAGCTGGGTACGCGCCGCCCGTCCTGGATTCATTCCCTGAACATGCCCCCCTGAGTAGAGCCATAAGCGTAAATGAGCCTATGAGAGAGATCACGTTATAAAAACGACTAAGTTCGTTAAAGCGCATAGTGCGCATGTGCACGCTTAAATGCTATTTTTGACAGAGCGCGTAGTTTACGACCAAGATAGGATGACTGACGCTTTTAGTGTACCGAGACGGTACAATGTAATCCTTTTTAATCACCTGTTCCCGCCGAATCTGGCATTAAGCACGACCAGAATTCGACGGGCTTTCCAAATCTGTAAACCATTTCAACATCGGTTAAGAAATGGCTGAGTTATCCACGGAAAACCCCTTTTGATTATCTTCAAAATATTGCCGTGACGTCGTAACCACGTGTACGCAGAACTTCTAGAATTTTCTAGAACATTCGATTGCGTTATTATTATTTCTGTCGCTTTCTCTCCCGTAGCCAGCAGTAATCCAACCCACAGCACTAAAGCAATTTTGTAACTCCCGTTGCCTGCAGGAGCATTTTTGGAACTTTTTAGATATTGTTCATGAAATATCAAGAACTAATTCGGAACACGAACTTGCAGAGAGGCCTTTCCCGGTCTGAAAATGTGATTCTACAGATGTAGAGGCAGCGATGTTCTTTGGTGGATGACTCGCTGGATCTGCCAGCCACGCCAAAAAGTGGTTATTTAACCGTTCCCGCACTGATGTCGTGCAGGTTTATCTAAACTTTTCGACCTCAGCAAGTAAACTTTTCCCGGTACGTCTTCAGAGCTGGTTGACGTACCCTGCACCGTTAAGCTTAGTTATGTATCTTCATCCACATTTAACAACCCCTGCTTATGATCGGGTTGTTGTCAACTTCCATCCGTACCATCGGTGTACGGGAACTTTCGTCACAGCAGTAATGTTATTGTATCGCTTGCTGACTACTCGTTAGACATTCTATATTGTGATTACAGTCCTGAGTTCGATCCGCTCCCGTCATGAGTTGCTTGTGGGAATCCTGTTTGCGGAAACCAGCCTGCGGGAACTTTCCAGCTTCCAGGGAATGCATCAACTCACGTCAACCTAAGAGTGACGTATCAATTTCAGTAACACGATAGCCCAGACTTAAGAATGGCTACCGATTATTCAAGTAACTATACTTGACATTTTAATTATTCCGTTAATTATATTTTTGATACTTATATCGTATCTGTATAAACGGTCCCGATGACTAAAAGGCACTGTAACGGTCTTAGGACCACTAGTTATAATTTCTGTATCTGTTTATAGTTATTCTTATTTTCTGTAAGGTGTTTTTGCTAACCGCACCGTAGTAGGTTCCTTAACCTGTACTATAGATATATTATTCTGATCATTTCACACTGTATTGATTGTTCTTGTTAGTTTATATATGGCCAGTGGCCATCAGTTCATCTGTTTTATTTATTTGTAGAAAATATAGGACTGCAGTGCACATAGGCAACACTATACAGCAACATTTATAGTACGGAAAATGTGTGCGACAGTTTACAATAACAATGCCGTCATATGGAGATTGTGAATGCAGTCATCCTGAGTGTCTATGTTTCTGTGGTGTTGGTGATTTTCATTGATACATGTGGCTGGTTATCTGCGGATATTCTTCCACTGTTGTGAAGGTGACATTTTTATTACTCCCGGAAGGAAGTAAGTGAAGGGCTGTGTCAAATTTATCGGACATGATGTATTTCGCTCTGTAATGGCCGAGCCCGTGGGCGGGACAGAGTTACTTTAGAGCGCAGATGATGAAGAAGGGTGCTGTCGTAACTTGAATCAATCCATTATCGAATTCAACTTTTCAGTAGCAAAATCCTCCTCGTGACGGATGACAGACTGCGGGCATCTTGCTCTCTTAGTAATATTGACTGTTGTTACGTGTGAATGAAGTATTATGTTGTTAGCTATTTCCGTACGATGGTTCTGTAGCGTGTACTGTAGATGGCTGCGGTGTGCTTCTTTCCATATGATCAGTTTTCCGCAAACCGGATAAGAAGGTGATTGCGGAAAATGTTGACTGGTGATGATGGCGGTAGTGCACTGTTGTAGGGAAGTCCGGGCTGTTGTGTGATGCTGGTGTATTGCGGATTTGGCATATCCAGGTTTCCACGCTGGTGAATGCCAAGTCTGTTGCAGTTGCAGAAAAGTCGGGATTGTGGGAAGTGATATGCTTCCCGCATCTGTGCAGAAGGGAATGTTGCGGAAAATTGTGTCTCTAACTTTTTCGATTTAAAACGTAAGGTGCTCGCTATATGTTGTTGTTTCTGGTGTTGATTGTCTTCGTTATATCCTCTCTATAACCGGATATGTATGTAGTATTCGCGCAATGGTGAATTGGCGTATCCAGCCTTGCGGGCAAGTGTGTTCTGTGTGCTCTTGGATTTCTGTGTCCGGTATTATGTTCTGACTGCTCACGGTGGGGATTGGTCGATGATATGTAGACAGGGTTCCTCGTTGGAGTGGGGGAGTTGGTCATCTCCCATTACACGACGGTTGGTCTCTGTCATAGTTTTTTAAGTACCGGGAATACTCGAGCCGAGAGTCTGCTGAATAGGCTACTTTCCTGCCCACTGCCTGCGGGCAGGGGGTGGTGTGGGGGTAAGGGTTGGTTGATGCGCTGCACTGTGGGATGCCACCTCCTCTGTAACAGCTGACTCTCTCATATCTGAAGAGTGACAGTCTACAGACGATGACTTGAGTGAGAAGTTGACAGGACGTATGATGTCCAAACTTGGTGCATGGAGAAGAGACGCGCATTGGAGATGGGGTGGTGGTCGTGCATATAGAGAGGGAGCACGTTGGTTGGGGCATGGTTGCGCGATTTTGGGGCGTGGTCAGGTACACCGAGTTGTGCGGTTTTGCTGTACTTCAAAACGAGCTTTTCCATGCTATTCACTACATGTTTCACCCCACAAGAAGCATGGCCCGGGGCGGCCTCAGCTTTCAATTGTGGTAACTCTATAATGGGGGTGGGGGTGGGGTATAGCATGAAGTGGGTGGGAATGGGAAGAGGTCGGTGGAACAATTTTTCCGTCCTTCCCCTTGGACAACACAAACGAGAAAGTCTTCAGATACGACTTCCCAGATCGAGTAAACCCACACTGAGGAGGGAGAGGGCGAGTAAGTATCTCGTCATCGTCCTTAGCGTTAGTTGCTTGTTTACCGGACTCCTGGCTTGGTAGGAGACGGGTTGAACTGGCACCATGGTCCTCGAGACTAACGTCGGGAATACTCGTCTCCACAGAGACATCTGTCTGGGTACCAGTGCCACGTGGAATGCCCCATCCGAGCTCTGGTATGGGGGTCATCACTGACACAAGGTTTAAGTCGAAGTGGATGACTGAGGTCAGGCCATCCGAAGAGCGGATACGGTAGGTCATGTCCGACGTCTTACCTACTACCACATAGGGGACTTTCCACTTGTAACTCAGTTTACTCGGCACGTTTGAAGATCGTCATGAATCCTGTACCCAAACCATTCTTCCCGCTTCATATGGATCTCCATGCACCCTCTGGTCATGCCATGTTTTCTGACGCTGGTGTGCAGTGGATAAAGTTGCTCTCACTAGCTCATGGGTCTGTTCTATCTGCTGCCGCATGAGCCCTATGTAGAGAGATGGCTCAAACGTGTGACCAAAGACGATTACGTCGTCAATGTAGCACAGACAGATTTCCCATTGCATGGTAGTTAATACCTTCTCAATAAGATGCTCGAAAGTTCCAGGAGCGTTGCACAAGCGATAGGGCATCTTTCGGAATTGGAAAAGGCTGTCACAACAAACGAATGTGGTCTTCTCCATGTCAGCCTCACCCATGGATACCTGCCAGTATCCACTAGTTAAATCAAGTATACAAAACCACTTGTCTCCGGACAATGAATCTAAGGCCTGATCAATCCGTGGTATGGGATAAGCGTCCTTGACGCTTAGATCATTACGGCGGCGGTAGTCTATACAAAAACCGCAAAGATCTGTCCTTTTTGCCTGCTAGTACAATGGGACTGGTCCAGGGGAATGCTGAGGGCTCAATTATTCCAGTCCGCAACATGTCCTCTACCTGTTGGTGTGCCTCCACTTCCTTATGAATCAGGAGACATCTAATGGGTTGACGTATGGGTCGGTTGTTTCCATTGTCGATGGAGTGTCGTACTAGATGAGTTTCTCCGAGGTCCATGTCTCCTGATGAGAAACTATCGCGATATTTATGAAGTAATTTCTTAGTTATAATTTTTGGGATTGCATCAATCCAACTGTGGCACGTAAATATAAGTCATGTAGATGTTCGGGCAAATCATCAGACGTTGTTGTTGTTGCGTTTGTGGTTGGGGCTGTTTCCAGTGATATCACATTTACCAAATGGCCACAACGGACTCCTGATTCAAGTGTTATTGGGTCCGCAGTGCCATTGAATATGCGGAACGGAATATGTTCCTTGTTGGTGGTGTCCACGATGATGCGGGTATTGGTGCATTGTGAGGCGAGCATTCAGGGTCGGGTTCCAGCATGGCTGTGTGTGTGTTGTTTCCTAATTGTGTTGCAGTGGCCCACAAGATCCTTTCCTGTCTCGGCTCAGCGGTGGTGGTTGTCGCTAATATCACCGCACACATATCATATAATGATGATTCCAGTCCAAGGTGTATCCGTCGGCCGTGTATGTCTAGTTCTTGTTGCTTACAATGTATGACTACTTCGCTGGCACTGAGGAAATCAGAACCATGCAGGGCATCATTTTGGATGGAGGCGATAACAAGTCGCTGTATGAATTGCATCTCCTCTATCTGTATTACGAGGTTACTCCTCCCGCCATGGGTACATCTGCTCCCGTAGCTGTTTGTAAAAAGATGTTTGTAGGCCTAAGGGGTGGCTTTTCATGAGGTGGGATGCTCTCATATAAGCGCTTGTTAAAGACAGTGATGGACGCTCCAGTGTCCACAGTGGCACAGGTGGAAATTCCGCTAAACACACAGGCACATTTATATATCACTTTACGGTGAGCCTGTGGAAGAGTCTCCAATGATACCATTTGGGTAAGCGCTGGTGGTGCGGTATCATTCTGTGTATATAGTCGGCTTGTTTCTGGATGGCTTCCGTGAGTGCAGGTGGTGGCCGAGTGTGGAAAGGGCCGACTCGTCGTCGCTGCTGCTGTGATTGCTTGGGCGACAACAGGGCCAGGGGTAGCAGTGGTAGTGGCATTGTTGCTGATTCTGCGTAAGCTGTGTTGGTGTATACTGCAGTGCGGATAGGATCCTCACGTTCACAGATAAGGACTAATTGAGCACGCCACTTTTTACACCGCGCCATTGGATGTTTAGTTGAAGCGCAGAAAAAGCAATGGCATTGTGGGATGTTCCTTTTCTTTGTCCGATGTTTCTTTTTGCAGATCCATGCGGTTGAGTGGGTACTTTCCTCGAAACCACTGCTGATTGTGCATGTTGGTGATGTAGCTGTAATAGGCTGTGAGTTGCAAACCACCAAAGGACACCGGGTGTTAAGTGTCTTGGCGGTGGGACATGGTGCTGGCAAAAACGTTGTTTCAGTGGAGGTGCTACAAACTACCACTGCCGTTTTACATAGGAAAGAAGGTTGTGTAGATGCGGAAAATGTCTGGTCACTTTTCCCGCAGAGGGAAGATGGCAGTGCTGCGGATGCAGTGTGCATCGTAGGCACCGTCATAGGAGAAGCCGGGTGCGGGTGAGTGCATGGTGTTGTAGGAATATGTTGACAAGTATGTGTGGCTGCCTGACGTAGTTGTACAGAGGGTGCAGTTGAACTGGGTTGTAGGGATGGGTACCGAAGTGACTCTGTAATCAGTGCATGTGCTAGTTTGACGGATTCTCTGGCTGCTGGGTTCGTCGGTCAGTGGTTGGGGTTGTAGATGGAGACCGGTTTGGGCATCGTTCCCTCCAATGGCCCGGCTGACCACATCCAAAGCATGTGTTTGGTGGCGGTGCTGATGCTGTGGTTGATTGTGGCCTAGTGTTGGACTGTGTTACTACTGCAGTGCTGAGTGTCGTCACATGGTTGATGAGTGCTGAGATCTGTTTAGTTATCTCTTCTAACCTTTCATGCATGTTTTGTCTATTGCTATTGTTGTGCTGGTTCCCTCGTCCTTGGGCATTATTGTGGCCCCCACGATGGGATTGGCCACGCCCTCTCCCTCTAGATGCATGATATTGACCGGGGTTTTCTGATTGTGCGTGTTGTTCGTTGTTGGTGGCGTTTGCGGGTGTAGTAGTTGATTCGGTTGTAGTTGCAACATTAACATCATTCATTTCGTTAATTGGATGCAGTTGGCGGCGATTATTTTTCCTCTGTTCCAAGAAGTTCATGATCCGAACCACGGTAGCCGTTAGTTGTTGAAGGCTGCCGTTCTCCATTAGAAACAGTTTTTCTTTGAGGGCGGGCTCTCCGCTCAACGCGTCTATGAAAGTATTGAGATGTAGATGGGTTATGCCCTTGATATTTGTGCTGGGGTATGCGTGGGTAACAAGACGACGGATGTGACTCACTAATTCCGGCAATGTTTCCTCTGAGTGTCGATGTAGATTCTTCAGTTGAAGCCGACTTGTTTCTCCGAGGGCTGTGTCACCGAATCTTTCCGACAGCGCGTTCTCTAGTTCGGTGTACGATGGTAGTCTGTGCCTAAGTCTGCCAGAACTTGTAAAGCTTTTCCAGACAACTTTGCGGCTAAATACTCTCCCATCTGCTGATTACTCCATCGGTTTGTCCTGCTTATTATTTTGAATTGTACTTTATAATTAGCCCAATCAGTCTCCCCGATAAATTTGTTGGGGGATGGTGGGGTGGGGGGAATGATCCAGCCATGACCTCTTGGAGAAGTAATTGGAGCAAATCATGGTGGTGGTGCTGGTGCAACTGATGAGAATGTGGATGTGGGTCGGCATGCAGGTGGTGGTGGTGTTGCTCGTCGATGTCCCTGATGGTGCTAACGCGTTCGTGAAGGCGATTCTCTGTGATGACGTGCTGCACGGTACGTTGGTTCTGCCAAATACTGCCCTGACCCAGGTCCATAGACAGGTGTAGGACTATAGACTGGTGGAGGCATATTGTGTAGACGGCGCAGACATTCCTGATGCTGTGAGACATATTCCTCGTATGAAGGCGGTGCAGGTGAATGATGTGCGTGATGTGTACATTGTCTGATGTATTGCTGGAATGGTGTAGCCATATCGTCTGGTTTGTAGCATGGATGTGGTGAATACGCTAAAATAATATTAGTCCACTGCTCCTAATACTATACACCCTTTGGCTTTCCTGGTGTGTGGTCTGTCTCCATCACGGGACGTCACTCAGCGCTTCACACAGAGATGCAGCCTAGACTAGGTGCCTTTCCCGTATATGCGTATGAGACTAAGGACTATGTCTATAAAAAAAATATAATCAGCACTTGGCCCATAGGACAGTTAGTCCAATGAGAACCATGCTCATAAAAAACATGATCGAGGAACATAGCCTAAGGGACACTAGTCTAACATGAGATCGAGAAACATGCCCAAGAAACATGATTAAGGAACATAGTCCACGATCCTCTCATGTGATGCCCCTCTCTTGCATATACCATCTCGCCTCCCAAAGAATCACTGTTCATGATATCTGATCACGGGAGGAATGGCTCGCAATACAAATGCTTGCCATGGCCTGACTGTACATTGAGTCATCTTGACCACTCATAACCAGGAATGGGTTGATGAACTGACATGATCAAGATGACCGGCCAGCGACCCAGTTGATAGCGATCACCATCTGAGCTCATGCTCAGGAGCAACCGACGGTCTAATCTGTATCTATCTGCCAACAGTATACAAACTGTGACCATTTTCCCCGGCCTTGCCTGCAGGCCATCTCTAGCAAACACAGCGAACTTCTAGTCTGCTAGAGATGTCCTGGGTGTGGACTGTCATCCATGCACCACGCATGTCCACTTGCTGAGATAGGATGAACCACAATCTCAGTAGCCTGGACAATACGCCGACTAGACGGTACCACAGTAGGATGTTAATTCATCCTTCATTAGACACGGAGGCGTCCAGTATCTCCTCTGCACTATACATCAGATTTATTGTGCCCCCGGACTCTCGCAAGCCCACTGCCGCCTGTTCCCTACACCATTTGAGGAGCCTATCCCTCTCAGTATAAGGAGATGATGCATGAAAAGGAGGTGATATGGGATATGGTACATGAGTATCCGGCCACTGATCACCCATTGATGATGTAGTTGAACATAATGGTTGTGAAGGCGGTAGTTGCCCCCATAGGAGTCTTTGTCGTGGTCGTCCGCGATCCGGCGTAGATGGTGGTAGCCTATCGCAGAGATCCAATAAGGTGATGTATTGAGTTCCCGCCTGCGAGGCATCGTGGAATGACCCCTCGCTGATTGGTGAGAACTCCTGTTGTGGTGGTGCTGGTCGTTCTGCAGGGGTTAAATTTGTTACATCGTTGGTGAGCACGTGAGCAGTACGTCCATCATATGAGGCTACCTCTAAATCGAGGGAGGACTGACTGTCAGATGAAGGAGACTGGAACTCGTGGTTGGTGAGTGTAGGCGTGGGTTTACTTCTTGTTCGCGCCCCACATCGGGTGCCACTTGTAGCTCATGGGGGTATGCGCTGGTCCGCCGTTAAGTATCCGCCCATCGCACCGCAAGTGTGCGATGACCGGGATGGCTGGTTAGCTGCAGATCTCTGGGTTACGGTTCCCATATGCCGTCTCCCTGTGGAGTACATAGACCGACTTCTAGAGCCGGTGGAACAATGATGTTCCAGTAGGGCCGTGCGACCATTGCCACTGAGATTGAACCACACGGTGTCGTCCCAACTGTTTGTGTCCCCAGTGTGTCTTTCCATACCAATTTAGAGAATGGAATAATTAGAATAATATACTTAGAATATAAATAAGTACTATACAAACAGGGTGAATCGTTTGACACGTAATATGAGCACAATAATACACAATATAGAGCTAGCTGGTGTCCTTTCTACGTGGTGTCGCTGGACGTACCACACAGATCCTTGAATCTGCAGAGGTATCCCTGCAAGAGAAGCATTCGCATAAGAGATCACTGAGTAACTTAATAGAAGTTAATATACCCCTAACTTACACAGAGAGAACATTATTGCTGCGAGAGGAAAGTGCCTCGCGCAGGCCTCCGTCACCAAATATTTCATGATGGTGCAAGGGGAAGGTACCTCGCACGGGCCTCCATCACAGGAATTCTCACTGTTGCCAGAGGCAAATGCCTCGCGTGGGCCTCCGTCACAGGAAAATGCCTTCAATGCCGAAGTGGAGGAAAAGAGTTGGCAAGAAGGACCACTCTTTTGTTCATCAGAAAGTGCTAAGTGCAGAAAAATCATAGTAAAGCCATAATTAACGTGATGCGTACTGGTTTACGTGAAGGCGGTACGAGCGATTTCCGAAGAATTCCCACGTCACCATCTTATGTATTTCCAAGATGCTGTATTGGTAGATGCCGCTTTATTGATGCGGGCCTTCTACTACAGTCTAACCTACCAGTTAAGTGTTAGAAATGAAAACTAGCTTTGGCCGCAAGTGGCAGGGATTCCTACCTATCGCTAGATACAGCTGTGCAATGGGCGCAGACGCCTAGCTTCCTGTAGGTCGCTTTGAAAGAGCCTCTACCACCATGGATGGTAAGCCTACATGTTACATCGCAACGCATTCGAATTCGATGAGAATCCGGGTACCTTGCTCCGCAACCACATAAAACATCACCTGGACAATGGCTACATTTCACATAAGCAAGTTTGATCACTGACATATCGCTAAGGCAGGGGTAGAGAGGCGAGTATCCACCGCGAGCGTCCTTCCCGTGAGGGCGTGGCGGATTCCAACATCCTTCCCAGACACTCCGACGAGTTGGATGGAGATGTGCATCTCATCCACCACCGTTTCTTATGGATCTAACTTTTGACCTGTCATTAGGATTATGTTCCAATGTGCCCAGATATGCATTGCAGGCCGCTAAAATAAACCTATCAAACTCACATTTATAATTATATGTTTTCACAGTGCTTTCCTTCGTTGGCGGGGTTATCTAACTAACAAGTATCCGAGGATACAGGGGAGATGTATGTAAATCAGCACTTTAACCATCACCGCTCGCAAACATTCGATAGTTTCCCAGGGTCGGATCAGGTCAACGTGCTGATGGGACGTCCAAACAATTAAGAAGCCATGTGGCTAGTGGATCATGGTAAGAGACAATAACTTTAATATATACGAGGAACCATAGGTATTTGGCCAATTTTACACAACCTTGCCAGAGTGCAGGGCTACATTACCGCAACAGACGGAAAGAGGTGTACACTATATGTCTCCTAACGAAGAGATTGTCTCTAACCACTTCAAACCTATCCTATTTGAGCTGAATAGTAAGCTTTAGTCAGTAACATGCTGGGCTCAAACGGTTAGAGCATGGTCAGCGACCTCAGTGTAAAATTGATGAAGGTAGGGATAAGTGATGCGGATATAAATGTTACTGTTTAGTATTTCCTAGCGTACTGCGGTCTAAGTTTTCTATAATTAAACAAACCATATCAATGAAATGGCTATCTGCCATATATAACTAACCAATGCAATGATCAATGACAATTTATATATAAATTATTGGGGTAGATGTATCAGGTTAATAGACCTAAACAATGCGGTTAGTTAAAGCACCCACAGTAAATAAGGATAATATGAACAGTAATAAAGAAATTATAAATTGCGGTCCTAAGACCGGGAAGGCACCTATTAATCATCAGTGCCATATACGGAAATAATAATTAGATGTACAATAGTATAGTTACTTGAGTACCTAATAGTCGTCGGTACGGAACAGGCTACTATGTTACTGAAATTGAGGCGCTAACATATTCATAGTGCGAGTTGACACATTCTCTGGAGCTGGAGAGGTTTCCACAGATCTCCGCATCTGGTCTCCACAGGTTGGATCCGCAAGCTGTCCCCTCCAGACAGGGTAGATACGGTGCATACTCATGACAGTGAAACAGAACAGTGAAGTAGCATCTATTAGATAGTCTCTATAACTAAATCATAATTTATACTGAAGTGAGAAAGTTCTGGCGATGGAAGTAATAAAGTTAAAGGTTGCCCATTAACAGAGAGGGCTGTATAATAATGTTAAGCGGATACATAACTAGGCACACGGTGCGGGATGCTAATTACCCCCAACCTGGTGGATAATATTCATACAAATGAGCCACTTAGAAAAAGTTACCATTCCACTATACAGATGAAGATTCGCTTAAATGGCGAATTTACTACTACAGGTAAAACAAGGGTCTGCTATGAAAAGCAGATTATGATGCTATAATCAATTTCTTAAACATATATTCGAGCACACACCTAAAAGAAATAAATATTATTAATGATGTGTGGCAGGCCATATTTGAAATGTGTCAAGAAGCTGAAAATAAATGTATTACTAAAAGATCAATAAAAAACAAAAGGCACAAATATCCTCTTGACCAAAGTACAAGGTTCAAAATAAACAGGAAGAAGCGACTACGGGGGGAAAAAATATTGATACAGGCGGCAACCTTAATATATATGGTGAATATTCTAAAACAAGAAACCCGTTTGAATAAAAATGAGAAAAGCACAGAAACAATATGAGAAAATATTTCTATATCCGCCAAAAGTAAACCTAAAAAGTTGAGGAGCTATGTGCAATCCAAGATTAAGTCAGATCTGGTATTTTCAGATCTGCAAATACCAAGTGGCATTGAGCATGATAGGGAAGTGTCATTTACAAACAAAAAAAGATAAACGGAAGGCAGACATTCTAGCTAGCTATTTCAGATCAGTATTTACAACAGAATCTGATGATGATTCCCCAGATATTCCTTGTTGATCTCACCTGTCAAACATTAAAGATCACACCTGAAATTGCAAGAAAAAATCTCAATACTTCTAAGTACCCCATGCCTGATAAACTACATCCAAGATTCCTTTATGAACTAAGCCACGAAGTAAGCCTACCATTATCAATTCCTTTTAATAAATTACTAAGCCTGGGAACATTACCACAATTTTAAAAAAGGAGATAAAACCAAACCAGACAATTACCGTCCAATTAGCTTAACATCTGTTGTTTGTAAAATAATGGAATCTATTATCAAATACACGATCATGGAATATCTTAGAATTAATAATATGCTTTCAGAAAAGCAGTATGGTTTTATAAGCGGCTGATCAACAGTTCTCAATCTTTTGACAGTTCTTGAAAAATGTCTGCTGACTCTGGGCAAGGGGGTTATGATTGATGTGATTTACTGCGACTTCATGAAAGCATTTGATATGGTCCCACATAAACGTCTAATTAAAAAACTAACTGCATATGGCATAGAAGGTAATTTGTTAAGTTTTAGGGCTACTGTTGTTTATGATTTACGTCAATGATTTTCCCGATATAATCAGTAGTGGGTCTGAAATCTTTTTATTTGCAGATGACACTAAACTCTTTAGATCAATCTTCAACCCAAAAGATTGCGACACTCTGCAAAATGATATTAACTCTATGTGTTCTTGGACTGATAATTCATTATTGAGGTTCCATCCCGATAAAAGGTATGCGGATATCGACAAGAAAAACATTTCCACACACTTATACAATGGAATCTATTAACCATACTCTAGCCCATTCGTCTAGTGAAAAAGATATAGGTGTCATAATAGATGATAAACTATGCTTCGATGAACATATGAACGAAAAAATAAGCAAATCTAATGAAATAATGGGACTTATTAGGAGACCATTTGACAATCTAGATAAAGAAAACATCTCTACAAATCTTTTGTTAGGCCACATATTGAATATGCTAATGTGGTTTGGGCTCCGTATCTGAAAAAGCACATAAATGCAATCGAAATTGTCCAAAGACGGACCCCAAACTTGTTCCTGGTATGTGTAATCTACCATATCATGTACGCCTGAAAAAGTAAAAATTACCAACATTAGCATTTAGAAGATTGAGTGGCGACATGTTTGAGTTATATAAAATTTTCAGCAATAAATATTGCCATGTTACTGCAGACATTATTGAATGACAGGACACAAATAGCATAACTCGGGGTCACAGCCTAAAAATTAAGAAAATAAGACCAAGGCTCAATATATGAAAGTTTTCTTTCCCATTGTACTGTACTGAGCAATGGAATAAACTACCTGAATACGTTATCAGTTCCCCTCTCAGAGAATTCCTTCAAATCTAAACTAGACAAGCTATGGGAAAGCAATCCACTTCGCTATAGCTACGACTGTGAACCCATCTGTAATATTTATACTCCAGAATCATTGTAACATAGCCAATGTATGTGTTAATAACAACTTAATAACATTAAAATGAACCATACATATATGCAGCCCATTCCTGACATTAGAGGCTTGTTGATGCCTGCTGTCAGTAGAGGATTCCTGTAAGTTCGTGTAGGATATGCATATTGTATCAACGTCAGAGGCAGAAAAAGACTTGGGAGTGCATATTGACAGAAACCCTGCTTTTGATATACCCATTTAGCAACATTTACCCATCTATGTTCACACTCTTGTACAAGTCTTTAGGGAGACTTATTCTCGAATGCTGCAACTCGGCATGGATAACAAGATTGAAAAGGCAATCAGCATTATTAGAAAGAGTTCAATGCTGAGCATCAAAACTTGTCCCACAAATCAAAAAGTATAGCTACATGGAAAGACTTGAAGCACTAAATCTAGTGTTGCTGAAACATAGACAAATTCGAGGAGATTTAATTGAAACATTCAAGCTCATCAGGGATCTTTATAATATTGATACGGACTACTTTTTTTAACCATCCAGTGTTACACAGACAAGAGGTCATAGGTTCAAGCTCAACATAAAGCGCAGCAACAAAGATATCCGCAAGAACTTTTTCGCTAATAGAGTACTGGTGCCACTGTGGAATTCACTGCCAGCTACAATAGTCGAAGCAACAACAATTGAATTATTCAAGAGCAAGCTAGATATCTGCTTCAAAGAAAAAATATTTGAATTCGACTGAACAGGCATATGTATACCAGCCCACCACAAAGTCATACTGCAATTCTTCCAATAAAGTGGACTGATCTTGGAGTAGTCTGTGTATCGATAAAAACATGCTCTGTAGCAATTTCACTTATCGGTATATAGGTATCTGCTTTCCACATCAGCATTTTGTGGTAGCATGAAGAGACACTAGTGTAGAGAAAGAGACTCGGATAGCGACAAACACAGAAAATGAAAACAACAGCAATAAGACCAACTACAGCCTCCACAAGTCAACATGTAGGAAAATGCCAGGTGCAGCTGGATGTAACCATAAGTGTAGGCGGAACAGCGCAGCTGACCCCGGGAACACCCATCTGCACCACAGCATTTCCACAAATTAGTGTTAACCCTTGCCACTCCGCTGTCAGAATTTTAAATTTTAATATTAAATTAAAAGATGACCTGGTGTTCTTTTTTCGGTAAATTTCCTGGAGGCTGTTGCTGTCGTAGATCAACCAAACTGTTGAAAAATGTGCACTGGATTATTTGTTATTATCTGTCACAATCTCCATACAAACCACTGCCGCACAGAAACATCAAGAAATAAATCCTCCACACTAGCCATCATACTATGGAACAGTACTCAGGCAGACATTCGCACTCAAATCATAAATCAGAAGTCATACCAAAAAGTAATTAAATATATGATAATACACAATTACTAGATCAGCTATTAACGCGCTCCTGTCAACGTGATGTTGGCTACACGATCTAAAGGGCCTACCATGGCTTCCAGAATGCATATAGTATCTAGTCATCACAGTAACAAATCTAATATTAAATTAACAGCTTAACCTGGAATAATAGATTATGCAGATCTTAACAATTCTGTTACTGTTCTAAACCGCAACAACCCCCTGTGTAGGGATTTTAGACCCACTTGATCAGTAGTCTTTGAGATGCGGCTCCAGACACATAAGGATACAGATAATAATAATATGAAGATCCCTACTACACCCACCCACCCACCCACCCACCCACCCACCCACGCACGCACGTACGCACGCACGCACGCACGCACGCACGCACGCACACACACACACACACGGGAAGGACATACACATATTCATAAATAAACTGTCAACTCACTTAAAAAAAATTCACACAATGCAAGTGGATGCTACAACATAACCACCCTTATAATTTTCTCTCTTTTTTTTCTTCCTTTTTTCTCTCTCTTTTCCTTATTATTGTCTATGTTATGTGTAAGAGTGTTGCTGTATTGTCTTTGATAATGTGATGTCTGTACCTTATATATCACCATCATCTGTTGCGACGTTGGAGGCCATGTTTGGCCTATTGCCGAACTAATTTATTTTATATTTTTTCATTACGCACAATGCGCGGATAATGGTTGAATTTCTTTTTTTACTGTTTGTATTATAGGGTTGCTGTGGTATATGTGCAATTTAGAATGTACAAATATACATCCTTGATCTGGTAGGGCAGACCCACCTTATCGAAGTGCAGGAACATCTGGTTCTTCATGATGTGACTTGAAGGGCTGATAGGGCAATCCCACATGGCTCAGCCACTTACAATAAGCATAATTATTCAAATGTACAATATATACATTTATTTACATCATGTGGGTGGAAAGCCTGACCCTCCTTGCAAGCCTGATTGAATGATAGGACAGACCCACCTTATCAGTGCACATGTAGCCTCATATGGATGGTAGGACATGCCCACCTGTCCTGGATTAATATGTGTGGAGCTATATACATTATGTATTATTAATATGTTTCGTGATTGGTAGGACCAATCCTCCTTGTCAATTTACTTGGAGGGCTATGACAGTTACGATTACAGTTCGGTGTATTCTTCCAGATTAATATGTGTGGAGATATATACAATATGTTGGCTGGTACCTGGTACTAAAACCTAGGACTTAAATACAGCACCTGACCTGGCTTGTTGCGGATGAGAGTATTACATTATATGTTGGCTGTGGACTAGTAATAGAACGTGGGCCAGGAACAGCATAGCAGCTTTAGCCAGAGGGGTGGACCCGCCTCATTAATACATTTCGTGATTGGTAGGACCACACCACCTTGTCAATTTGATTTGGGGACAGAGACAGTTATGATTTTCAGTTCGGTGTATTCTTCCAGATTAATATGTGTGGATATATATGCAATATGTTGGCCAGTACTTGGTACTAAAACAGGACTTAAATACAGCAAGAACTCACTTAGCAACATGTTGGGGCTGGTAAGGCTGACTCGCATAATTAGCTTACTTAAATGGTAGGACATACTCACCTTAGCAGTACGTTTACATTATTACAATAGTTGTTTATGTGCTTGTGGGGCTGGTAGGACAAACCCACCGGACCCGGCTTGTTGTGGATGAGAGTATTACATTATATGTTGGCTGTGGACTAGTAATAGAATGTGGACCAGGAACAGCATAGTAGTTTTAGCTGGTGGGGTGGACCCGCCTCATTAATACATTTCGTGTATATGTAAAGGTTCCATCGCCTTACAGGCATTGCCTTTGATGGATTCCCGTAATCAATGTATATATAATCATAAAATAGCAGCAAACAAAGTTTATTTGATTTGATTTGATTTGATTTATTTACACAGCAAAATATAGAATATTGACATCGGAGTGGTACAGGTTGAACTCTTAAATCTAACGGTTTCAAGGAGACTTAATTAATCAACAACAGTCAAATCATTTAACATAACATAACATAACATAACAAGTATACAGCTTACCAGGACTTTTTCGTCCTATTATCAGCTGGTGTATAAACTATAATTATTAATTATTAATGTATGGTGATTTTCGGGTGATTTGGCTTATCTAATGCTCTATAGTTGTAGTACACTGGGTAAGTTACATAGATTTTGTCTAGTCTAGCTTTGAATGTGTTTATGGTAGGTGCGTCAACGACTGTTTCCGGTAATGCATTCCACCTGTCTATGATTCTGTTGGAGAAAAAATTCAGTTTATTATTAGTAATCGCTCTAGTTTTTCTAAGTTTGAATTTGTGGCCATGTGTTCTGTCATCTTGATTTAA
The DNA here is from genome assembly GCA_034401795.1 of Chaetoderma sp. LZ-2023a. NCBI lineage: Eukaryota > Metazoa > Mollusca > Caudofoveata > Chaetodermatida > Chaetodermatidae > Chaetoderma > Chaetoderma sp. LZ-2023a. Next base: position 93,962,064 of record CM067372.1, read on the forward strand.
TGTGAATAGTTTACTGGGATTTACTGAGTAGATATTATTACGGTACTTAAAAACATTTATGAGATCTCCTCGTATTCTTCTATACATTAAGGTTGGTAAGTTGAGATTTCGAAGACGATTTTCATAGGACATGTTCTGCAAAGCTGGTACAATTTTAGTGGCTCGTTTCTGGACTTTTTCTAATTGTTCAACAAATTTCCATGTGTGTGGGGACCAAACGGGACCAGCATACTCCAGATGAGGGCGTATTAAACTTTGGTACAGCATCTTAAATATGTCTGTAGTAATGGAATGAAACGTTCTCCATATAAGCCCTGTCGTTCTGTTGCCTTTTGATGTGATGTTATTTATATGGGTTTCAAATGTTACGTTTGAATCGATTATTATACCCAGATCATTGATCTCGCTCTCCTCCTTTAGGGCTACTGTTATATCATTATCAAGGAGTTTGTACTTACAATTACTGGCACTTGGCTTGTGGCCAATGTGCATAAATGAGCTTTTGTTTGTGTTGAACATTAATTGCCAATTTTGGGCCCAGTTTTGAATGGCCTCTAGATCATTTTGCAGGATTTCACAATCACTCACATCAGTTATTGAGTTGAACAGTTTAGTATCGTCTGCGAAAAGATAGAGTCTTTAAGAACAAACTAGATATCAAAGACTGAACTTTTGAATTTGACTGAGAAAAGCCATACTACAACAAAACACTGAGGCAATAACAAGCCAATGGTAAAATGATGATGAAATGATGACGATGATGAATGTCAAGCATGCGGCACAGCATTCTAACTCACTTTGTCAATGTGGCAGATTTTCGTAAAACTTTGGCGGGAAACTGAACTTTCGGTTTCGAATAAAGCTAGGAGAGTAAACACAATCTAACAAGCCATATATGATACGTACTTTGGTGGTAGAATTGACAGCCAAACCAAAGTATATGTTGGTAATTATAATTGCGTGTGTAGTGTTTGACTATAACCTTGTTTAGATAAAAATAACACATGTCAAACACCAGTTTTCGTTGTTACAGTTGTAACATCTGATGGACGAATAGAATATAGAATATTTTATTGGCATGAAATCTACGAACATATAAGATTCAAGATTCAAAATTATTTATTTTCATATAACACATAGATTTTACATTTACACAACGGGCAGTCCACCACCAAAGGCTGAGCCTATACTGCGGTGGACCCCTTCCTTACATTTAACATATAATAAACATATAATTCAGTAATAGTTGGATCATGGGTGAAGATAATATAATATTTACATGTATACATTTAAGACAATAGACAATTAACACACACGCACGCACACGCACACATGGGAATGGGGAAAACACATGCGTATCCTGTTTACAATATTATTATTATTATTTTTATTGTCATATATAATATAATACGGCCTAATTTGTATCAACATTTCTTGGTGCAGCATTATTATTATTATTATTATTATTATTATTATTATTATTATTGTCATATATAACAATGCGGCCTAATTTGTATCAACATTTCTTGGTGCATTATTATTATTATTATTATTATTATTATTATTATTATTATTATACACAACTGCATCATCCACATAAACAATTACGGATGCATTATTATTATTATTGCAGATGTGTATTTTACATTCTAGTTGTTATCCTGGCAACTGGGTACATACTTGTTTTTGTAATGCCATGGTGGTGACTTCTGCATTCATGTCATTGGTTTGGATTTTTAATATCTTTCTAAGATTATTTTTTAAATATATTGTTTAATAGAGCTTTGTGTAAGAATTTGTGTGCGTATTTATATCTGTGTTGTTCCAGAGTTGTATTGCTTGGTGGGATGGTTTTTGTGTTGCTGTCATTGTTCTGTAATAGGTTTGGTGTAAGTTATTCTTAGTTCCTGTGTTGTGCGAGTGTATATCGGAGTTGTTCCTAAAAAGGTTTGATAATGAGGAGGGTAGATTGCCATTATGGTAGTCCCTTAAGATAGTGTATAGTTGGACAGCTCCAATGTCTTCAAGTTTTAGCATTTTTTCGATTTTAAAGACATCCTGGCCCTCTGCTGGCTGTGCGAATAATTTGATTGCCTGCTTTTGTAGTGATTTTAGATGTGCTAGTTTAGTTCTATGCGTGTTAGTCCATATTACATTGCAATATGTGATATGTGGAAGGATCAGTGTACAATATAGAGTTTTTAGAATATTAGGGGGAAGATATGGCTTAAGTCTGCGCATGATACCGATGTTCTTTGCTACCTTGGATCTCACTATTTCTATATGCTTCTCCCAGGTTAAGCTTTTATCCAGATAGACGCCGAGAAATTTGACATATTGTGCTTCGTGAATTTCTTGATTATTTACATGCATTTTGGGGAGAGCTATTTGTTTTAAATTCTTAGATTTTGTGAAAAGTATATAGTCAGTTTTATCGACATTCAGAGATAATTTATTAACTTTAAACCAGTCTATGATTTTTTTCATTTCATTATTTACATACTTGTATACAGTGTCTATGTCCTTGTGATTACAAAAGGCATTGGTATCATCCGCAAACAATATTAGTGAGAGGTGATTACATGCTTTGGGTAGGTCATTCATGTATAGTAAAAACAACAGAGGACCAAGAATTGATCCTTGTGGAATGTCACAGACTAATTTCCTGTCTCCTGACATGGCCCCACTGAATTTTACACATTGTGTTCTGTTAGTTAAATAGCTATATATCCAATTTAATGCAATGCCCCTAATTCCATAGTGGGCTAGTTTTTTTAGTAATATTTCATGATCAATAGTATCGAATGCTTTGGAGAGGTCCAAGAATATACCTAGAGTGTGTTCATTTCTCTAAAGGGATGTGGTTATTTTTTCAAGCATATCCACAATGGCAAGCATGGTAGAGTGTTTTTCTCTGAAGACATGGCCAAACATGAAATGATAGAAAATATGTACATGACAAACAGTATATATATATATATATATATATATATATATAGGCTATATCGTCAATCTCTCTCCCTTCTATTGTTCACGCCATACAAAAGCCTGGTAGGGGGAGAGATTGACGATAATGCATATATATATATATATATATATATATATATATATATATATATATACATATATATCACAGACCTTTTCGTCCATATCACTACCACACTGGGTATATTATATATAGTAGGTATATATACATGTAGTAGGGGGATATGTGGTAGTGATATGGATGGATGAAAATTCAAAGGCCTGTGATTTATATATATCCAATGTTGCATTGTTATACTGCATGTGTTCTGTGTTTAGACCCCAATACTTCTGTTGTTGTGTTCAGATATTCATCATCATCATCAATTTTACGAGGCATTAAGCCACAGGCGCTCATGTCGTGGCCCGTACATAGAGAATCTGGAACGAGGTCACTTTTCATATCACTATTATGTACCAAGTTGAAAATTATCAATTTGCACGAGCTTTAGCGAGGTTTAACGAGGTTCATAATAGTGATATGGAAAGTGACCGAGTTTGAGATTTTATTTATCATATAAACTGTAATTTTGAAATATTTACAAATAGTCGCTGATGTGAGTTTTATCTGATTTCTCATTGTTGATTTCCGCCGCTGTGATGCACCACTACTTGATAACAGATACTGAATGCGCAGCAAAATATAGTGACAAACACTAAATCTGGCGATGTCAGCCGTAAACTAGACTTCTTTTAAGACTCGCAGAGCCACGACCATCAATTGTTACTTCGCTGCCGACTGATAAACTGTCAAACGATGACATTTTGCGATGACGTTTCATGAATGACAAATCGTAGTAAACAAATCGTAGTAAAACATTACCGTGTAGTAATCCCTACGTGTCACGCTCACATCAATCGATGTTTTAATTGGTCAATTTAAATGGGCTGCGCACCCAATGGCCAATGAAAATACTCCGTTGAATATGGCACGTGTGCTCATATCGAAAAATATGGAACGGGCTAGAAGGCATGGTAAATATGTGTATGGTATAGTAGCCGACTATGACTAATGCCCCCCCCCCCCCATACTGATAATATATAGTATATAGATTTTATATTATCAGTCAGGGCTGGGGTCAAATACTTTCAAAAGTATTTAAATACAAATACTTTGGAATTCTTCAAATACAAATACAAATGCTTGTTTTTTGCAAAGTATTTAAATACAAATACAAATACTTAGGGTAAGTATTTTAAATACTTCTCAAATACTTCTTACATGACTTATAGAAGACCAAAGTATGGTACAGAACTGATGTAACTCTAGTGATGGACAGGCAGACCCTCAAATTTACATGAGCATAGACAATCATAGGCACCAAACTAAGGTGCAAAATGAAACAAGTATCATTTTATGAATGGAAATATTATGTAAGGAAAATATCTATGATATCAATATGTTATTTTTGACATATTTGTGGATGAAATTAATTGTATACCATATCTAGGGTCAAGTTCCATCGGTTAACCATAGTTAAATATAGTTGACTAGATCCCAGCCAATGTTAAAATAGTAAACTAGCTAGTACAGTTAGTTAACCAGCATCCTGAATAGTTAATGCAAAATTATATCAAATTCAAAATGGCAAATAACCTTTGCTTTCCATGTTTAAATGCACATAAACATGTAAATATTTCAATATCTAATTTAAGTTTGATGAAATTATATTTTCCTAGTGTATGGCAATGTTCTCAAGTCTATTCCCTTCCCACTGTATCTCAAATTGAGACCGTTAGACGCTTTAACACGCTACATTTAACACCCTCATTGTCATAGCATCATAGCCCACAAAATCATAAATCTTGCTTTCCTGGTGAGGATTTCATGATTGTTTAGTTGCAAGTTTTAATTTCTATGGGAGAGTATAGAGAATACATATTGATACAAAATCATGTGATTATTTTGAAAACAATTTGACGGAGAGTTGTAGCTGCCTATGACTATAACACGTCCAGTCAGCTTACTAATTTCATATATATGAATTCTGAAACCAGGTTTATTAACCCTTTCACCGACAAATCCCTGAAAAAGTAAATTCTTTATGGTATAAAACCTATTCTGTTGAATATTTTGAAATTCATTTGACTGGAAGAATTAATTTCAAAACATTCAACAGTTTTTCTATATGGTTGCCTTCAAAATGAGAAATGGGGAATTCATTGGTGAAAGGGTTAAAATTCAGACAGAAATGGAATAACATTAAACAAGGTTTATTTATTGAAAGAACAACTCAGATTTTGGAATCACCAATCTGCATGATTAATCCGTATAGGGTCCAACGTGTGCAGTTGGTGTATCCAGTACTTCTGTTCTTTCCTGATATCAGTTTTATCAGTATCCTCGGGGTCGTGAGGGAGAACTTGTATAATTTTGTAGGACACATTTTGTCCAGTATGATTGGGTAAATTAAAATGTTTTGCAAATGGGGTTTCTCCTTCGATCAATACTCACCATTCTATTACTTCTATTCTTGTTTACTTCTGATACAAGCTATCCTGGATAGCTGGGTCCTAGGACTATAGACTTAGTAAGCTTTACCGGCTCCTGGAACCGGGTACTCGGCACCCAACTGCCGAGTACCTGTTTGCCATGAAGCTCATTCTTGTTTGCATAGCAACAAGAGCTACATGCTTTTTTGCAGTTGGAAGTCTTAAAGTTTTCTAAGTCTTTTTCTGTGATTGTGATAGCTTTGTGTTCGCTCTCTAAGGATTATTTGGATTACCATGGAAGGAGCCGATGATAACCAGGTTGTATATTTCCATGTTATTCCATAGATAAAAGACTTAGGTCTTCAAAATTTCGTCTGTGTCGCATGTTCCAATTTCTGACCCCGAATCTGGGACGTGTGTTAACAATGAAATATGCCAGATTGATCGCCTTCCTTTAACCCAACAGGCGATCGGCAGATATGAAATAAGGTGTTGGCTATACGGTGTTTAACATGAAAATCGGCTGACGTCGTTCTCCGTATGATCTGAGCGGGTGACGTCACACCCGAGTTGTCTCAGATTTTTATGTGAAGAAAATGTTTCATTAATTCGCGGATCTGATTCTGGGTGCTGCGTACTGTATTGGTACCAGAAAAACTGTGGAATTTTCAAGTTTTGTGTGTTATTACGATCTGTTTGCAATGATCGGTGGTTTTAAAATTCTTGATTTAGATGTGGTCTGCAGTTTTACGGTGTGCTACAGCAGTTTGTTTACATTTTGTTGTTTCTTCACATATCGTTTTGGCCTTCGTTAGGAGTATAATTTTTATTGATTAGTAAATATACCCCAAATGCTATGCGATATGGTCTCTGGTTCCGTTTATACATCCTTGAGGATCAGTTTATGGGTGTATTTTGCCCGCTTCGTTCTTGTCGTCATAATCAATGCGATCTTTGCTGTAACGTTGCGGGGTGGGGTGCGGGAGGGTTAACATTTAATTTATGATCAAATTATTTGAAAATTATTTGTCTGCCTTCCATTCCTGTTTCGTTCCGCTGGGTTATTGTAGGTTTGTGCTTATTTATAGGCCAAGCCAGCCCCGGCATCATGTGACGAGTGCCATAAGTTCATGAGGGTTCTTTTTAAGGATCATGTCTGCTTTAGATGTACAAATTGTAATCTTGATAATAGGTGTAACATTTGTGCAGTATGGTCGTCTGATATGATGGTCAAGTTCCTTGCCCAGAAGGACTTGGCAGGGTCTGATGCGGGGTCAGGCAGTCTGAAAGTAAATCGTAAAGCGTCCGTTTCGGCCCCTGGGGGCGCTCCACGTCTGCAACCAGAGGTTGCAGAGATGGCACCGCCGGCGTGGTTTGGACATGCTATGCAAGGCTTCTTGCATAGCGTCCTGCCTACGCTGGTGTCATCTCTGCTGTAGGGCAGTCTCTTCCTGTGCTTGGTACGGACCCTGTCCTTGGACATGGTTCTGGACTGGCCACCAAGGGAGCCATCTCGTATGGCTCCCTGGCAGTCCCGTCGGGCTCCGGCCTGATGGGTTCTGTCTCTCTGCGGCCACCTCCAGGTGGTCCAGTAACGGTGGCCGGTCCGTTAGGACGGCTCCAGTGTTTCCTCGTCTGGTGACGACTCTTCGGAGTCTGAAGACGAGGAGGCCGAGGCGGAGAGATTGCTGTGGCCTGAGATGCCGCGGAACTGCCTTCCATCTGTCTGGCTTGGCGCAAGCCAGGACAGCGGCTCCGCCTGTGGTTGAGGCCACTCCGGTACCGGGCACTGGTCTCATGATGGTTGGGTTGCCGCCAACCGACACGGTGACGGGTGTGGCTGGCCAGGCGTGGTATACACCTATCTCGCCTGGTCCAGCGGTCAGGCATGGGGTGCCGTTGGCGCCCGTGCTTGGCCACGGTTCCTCAACCGTTACGGGTATGCACGGTTTTCCGTGTGGACCTACTCCATAGACTGGTGTTTTCCATGGGGTGGCGGCGGAACCGTACGGTACCGGAGTTCCTGGCGTATCAGCAATGGCTCCTAGCCGGGAGGCCGTTGCTGGTAGGGCCGTGAGCACGTCAACGGGTGACGTGTTCACGGGAGTGTCCTCTTCGGAGACAGACTGGTCGGAGGCTCTGGCTTGGCTAGCCAGGGTGGACCCGTCTGTGGTTTCGACCACAGCCGTAGAGGATGCACCCAGTTCATCGGTGTCATCGATTAGGACAGGGGATCTTGCCCGCAGCCCGGATCCAGTCTATTGGACTGGATCCAAGGTTTATGGAGTGGTTGGATGCTATTTATAGCAAACAGCTCCTGACCAAGGGCCAGCTTCCTGCGGCCTCCAGGGAGGTGCGGCCGAGGTGTCGTATCCCACAGGGGGAATACGACAGATATGGTGTTGTTCCAGCGGTCATTGAGGATGATTGCTGGGTGTCCAGAGTGCTGGAGCAGGTGGCCCCGCCCCGGCACTGGTGGACAAGTCCCAGGTGCACCATGACGAAGTCCTGTCCCTATGCGATGAGGGGGTGAGGGCAGCAATGAGTGCTGTCAATCACTCTTATCGCCTTCTTCAGTCCGTGTGGGCTGAAGCGGGGGCAGGCCACCCTGTGCCACCTGTGGCGCTATCATGTGTCGATGGCGGCCAGGTGCTGTCTATGGACGCATTGGCAAGGGTGCAAGCGCGAGTGATGAAGTCTAGGAGGCAGATGGTCCTTGACCATATGCGTCCGGCTACTGCCGTTAGGGAGCGTCTTCTTGGGACGCCCCTTACTGGCCCTAGCATCTTCGGTGGCCAAGCGCGGGCCATCTTAGAAGACACTGCCAGCATCGCGCAGAATCGGTTAGCGGTGAATCTACAGCTGGAACTAGTGCGACAGGCGCATGCACTAGGGGCTGTAGCCAAGCCACTAACCGGGCAACCTTCTAAAAAGCAGAAAAGGCATAAAAGCAAGGCGAAAGCCAAGCTTAGTGCTGCTACTGCTTCTACTGGGTCTTCTCAGCCGCCTCCAGCGAAGAAGGCCAAGAAGGTTGTGGAGGCTCCTACCCACCCTAATGTTGCTCCTGATCGCCCGTGAGGCGGGAAGGGGAAGGGTAGGTCCTCGAAGGACGGAAAGAAGGGAGCGGATCGTACCTGAGGGTATGATGGCCCCCTTCGTATCTGCCTCGACCGCACCTATGCGACAGGAACAGCGGTGCCAGTTAGACCGGTCACGCCAAGACCAAATAGTTCTCTCTCTCGTCAAGAGAAGGGGGGGGGGGGGGAGCGGATCGCGAGTCAGACACCCGCATTAGGCTTCAATGCATCTATAATGGGTGGAAGGCTCATGCGTTTCGTCGAGGCTTGGCGAGGTGTGACATCAGACAGTCTGGTCCTGGTATGGTTATCCCAGGGGTACATGCCGGAGTGGTGGGATTTTCTACTACAAAATCTGTCTTTGGCACCTGTCTGGACACCCGTCCCAAGGGAACCAGACAAGTTAGAAGCCATTCAAAACGAAGTGTCAGGTTTGCTTCTGAAGGGAGCAATAAAACCAGCAAAGCAGAACACTCCAGGCGTCTATTCAAACATGTTCCTTGTCCCCAAGAGAACAGGGGGTTGGAGACCTGTATTCAATCTCAGGCCATTAAATTGGTTTATCCATACGCCTCGGTTTCAGATGGAAACTCTGAGGTCGGTAATGGCAGGATTGAGGAAGGGAATGTGGTGTGTATCGATCGATCTGAAAGATGCATATTTCCACATTCCAATGAACAGGAGTTGTCACAGGTTTCTGAGATTTGCATTTCAGAATCAAGTGTGGGAGTTTGTAGTCCTCCCATTTGGCCTGTCGACAGCTCGGCGGGTTTTCACCAGAGTGGTCCTTACGGTGACAGCGAAGAGAGAACGTGGCGCTTCACACCTACATAGACGATTGGCTTATCAAGGCAGACACGCCAGCCAAGTTAGAGGTGGATACTGCTCTGACTCTGAAGTTATTTTCAGATCTAGGCTGGATAGACAACAAGGAGAAATCTGAGTTGACACCCACTCAACAGTTCGTTTATTTAGGGATTCAATTCGATCTCGAGGAGGGCAGAGTTTACCCGTCAGAGCCCAGAGTGGTGTCTCTGTTAGCCATCCTCAAGAGTTTTCGATTGGGAAACCACATTCAGGCAAGGGGGTTTCTTCAGATGCTGGGCATGATGGTCTCCATGGAGCAGGTAATCCCATACGCTGCTCTGGTGCGAAGACCTATCCAGTTGTATCTGATGTCTCTGTGGAAACAGAGAACAGAACCCCTGTCAAAGCTGGTGCCAGTTTTGGAGCCATTAATGTTGCATCTTGTATGGTGGAAAAAGCGTCAGAATCTCCTAGTAGGGGTTTCGCTGCACCTACCCCACCCCCAGCTGTCCGTGTACACGGATGCATCGCTGGAGGGATGGGGGGGGGGGCCTGCCTGGGAGAACACCAGGTCTCGGGCACATGGACTCTCCAAGAGAGCCAGCTGCATATCAATCTGTTGGAAATGATGGCAGTGGAACTGGCGTTGGAAAAGTTTCTTCCAAAAGTCAGGGGCAAGGCGATATTGATACGGTCGAACAACTCGACAGTAGCATCATACATAAATCGCCAAGGCGGGACCAAGTCACCCACACTATGTATGAAAGTATGGCACTTGATTCAATGGTGCAGGAATTACTCGGTTATTTTGAAAGCAGCTCACATTCCTGAGCGATTGAACATTCTGGCGGATGCTTTGTCTCGGAGACAGAGAATTCTGCCAACAGAATGGTCTCTGAACCTTCGAGTCCTTCACAGGATCTTCGAGCATTGGGACAAACCCAACGTGGACTTGTTCGCCACAAAGGAAAATGCTCAAATCATGACTTATGTCTCGCCGATTCCAGATCCAAATGCCGTTGATACAGACACTCTGGCGATAAGCTGGAGGGGATGCATGCTTACGCGTACCTATCCACCATTCTTCTGCTGAAGATATTGGTGAAGATCAGGGAGGAACCATGCCTGGTCCTGCTAATAGCGCCATTTTCGCCCAGCAGGGCGTGGTTCACGGATCTTCTGGATCTGCTGGTGGACAATCCAGTGCAGTTACCCAAGATTCCGAACATAATCTCCCGGGCCAAGGGACGCTTCCTACACGAGCGTCCCGAAATGTTCAAATTGACTGCGTGGATGTTATCAAACAACGTTCCACGTTGGTAGGTTTTTCTCGACAAGCTGCGAAATTCATCGCAGCTGCGAGAAGGAGGTCAACCTTCAAGTCATATAACAACACGGTTAACAGATTTGCAGACTCGTGTGAAGGAAAGGGTATTGATAACCTTCAATCCACTATTCAGCAAATAGCAGACTTCCTCTGTGAGCTGTTCTTTTCAGTACTAACTCCTGTCACAATTGCTTTATACAAGTCAGCTTTGGCATCAGTTATCCCTTGTCTAGCCAACAGGGATAGTTTAGAGGTGGCCCAGTTAAATGTGATGGTGAAGGGAATGAGCAATCTCCGACCGAGACAACCGGTAGTCATTCCAGCCTAGAGTATCTTTAGTGTTTAATGTATTGGCCAAGCACCCTTTTGAACCGTTGCGTTCGGCTGGTCTAAAGCATTTGACTCCAAAGGCAGTCTTTCTATTGGCAGCTTCCTCAGCTAGAAGGCGCAGTGAGATCCATGCACTTTCAGCGGAGACAAATGCCAAAAGCAGAGTTTATGTCAACGAATCAATCTTTGAAATATCCCGGCAAACCGATCATTATACCGCAACTAAATTGGTTTGATCGTGATGCCAGTGTCTGGTGCCCAGTCTGTGCTTTGACTAAGTACAAAAAACAGATGGACTCATTACAGTCGAATAATAGACATATGTGGATCTGCCATAAGAAGCATTATGGCACCGCATCCATGGATTCTATCTCTCATTGGGTTGTAGAATGCATCCAAACTACCCACAAGATTGCGACTGGGCACCAGGTGCAATGCGCAAGGGCACACGATGTCAGAGGAATAGCCACCTCAACCGCCCTCTACAATGTTGTTCTGTTAGAGGACATCATGGCTGTTACACAATGGCACTGTGAGTCCTCTTTCACGGATTACTATATGAGGGATGTGTCAGACTCCACCAATCCGCTTGCTTTTGAGACGATAATTAAACGGCCACACTGTTCTTCTCCCTTTTGGTACTTGAAAAAGCAAAATTTATGGAACAGACATGGTCAAGCGAGAGGATTCCAGCCAATATTGTCACGGATGGTCGAAAAGGTGCTTGGTTGAAGGCTCCACATCTGAAATCCAATAATCATAAGGTAATTCAAGTTTGACAGTTTTTTGTATTATGTTAATATATCATGATCAGTCATATTATATATTCATGCTCATTCCCAGGCTAATATATGTAAAGAGCAGTTAACCCTCTTAGCATATTCGTGTTTTCAGGCGAGATGCATGTTTGTGAGCTCTCTCCTTTTTCTTAAGAGGAAAAGGGGAGAGGGGGGAGAGGCGGCGATGCGAATGTGATTCGGTCCCTAAACTTGTCGGTCCTTTTAGGTCTCCGTATGTCAAGTTTAAGTCTAAGATCTTTCTCCAGGGGCAAACGAAGCAATTGATGGCTTGCCCCTTCCCACCAGGTTACTGTTTAAATATGGTGTTATTAGAAGTAATAGAATTGTAAGTATTGATCAAAGGAGAATGAAGGAAATTTCAATTTCCCTTTCTCCGAGATCTAACAATACTTACCATTCTATTACGGACCCTGCCTCCCAGCCCCGCGGAAGCAAGCCATGGGTATTCTCTTGTTTGGTAGCTATGCAAACAATATTAGCCTCACTGGCAGATGGGTACCCGTTTGTTAGGAACTGGGTACCCGGTTCCAGGAGCCAGTAAAGCTTACTAAATCTAGATTCCTAGAGCCAGCTAGCTTCCTAGCTTGTTATCAGAAGTAATAGAATGGTAAGTATTGTTAGATCTCAGAGAAAGGGAAATTGAAATTTCCTTCAATCCCTGACGTATGATGGAAAGTTCTGGAGATGAACTTTGAGATGCTCGTCTATGAAGCTACTGATGTATTCAGTAGGGCAGCCATTACCGCTAATAATTGGTCTACCTGGTGTGGGTGTAGTGTTTTTGTGTATTTTTGGTGAAAAGTAGAATCGCGCTGTGCGTGGGTTGTCTACTCTTAGGCCATTAGCGGTGTCACGAGTTATCTCCCCTTTCAAAACTAGCCCAGTGATGGCTGTTTCTACACTTTCAGCGTGTTTGGTGGTCAGATTTTCTGTCACCGGTTCATAGTAGCGTGTGTCTTTGAGTTGTTTTTAGGACTTCAGCGTTGTAGTCATATGAGTTTAGTATGACTGTGGCCTGTCCTTTGTCGGCTTTCTTAATGACGATGTATTTGTCATTTGCTAGCATTTGTGTTAGCTTTCTGTCAGCCTGGGAGATGTTGCATCTGAAATTTCGCCTGTGTTTTAGTTTATTCAGATCATGTTTTACTTTTTTGATAAAGGTGTCTAAAACGTGGTTATTGCCAGGTGGTAGTGTCCATTGGCTGCGTGGTTTGAATTTTTTAATGAGGTTTTCTGTGAATGTGGAGACTGGTGGGTGTGGCGGTATGGGTGTGTCTGCCATTGATACATTGCTTTCATCATTACCCCATGGGAAGGGAGGGTGTTCAAAATGTAGTTTGAGGCGTAACCTCCTGAATAATTTATTGCGGTCAGAATGATGTAGTCTACCTATGTTTGGTTCGATTCCTGTGGGACTGAACCCCAACCCTAATGATAGCACATGTACAACGTCCTGACTGAGTTGTTTCTCAGAAAGGTTTTTAACAAAGCAGATTTCAGAGAGATCTGTTTCGCAAGGTTTTTGTTTTTTTGTTATTTTTTTGGTTTTTATGACATGTTTAATTGACATAATTTTTATTTTTTTAGTTTAAAAAATGGCAGTCTTGATTGCTGTCTGTCTGAATGTAGTTCATGACAGTCAGCGTTCAAACTGTTTCAGCAGATTTAGAACTTTGTTTAATGTGTCAAAGTTCTTGTCATTCTTATGTACTTTGTCCCGTATGTTGCGGAACTCGTTCTTGTTGAACCTCTCCGGCCTTCTCTTCTGTATCCTCTGTTTGGGTTGGGCTGCTCCTTCAGTTCGTCGGCGCTTGGGCGGGCTATTTGACCTGTCTCTTGTTTTCAATACAGTGGATCGGACTGCTCTCTCTGCTTCGAGTACTATGTCACTAGATTCGGCAGCGGCTTTGAATCCTGCTTTCACTCGTTTGACTCGGTCAGTGAGCATGGTTGCACGAGTTTGTAATAAATCTAGAAGTTGTCCAGTCAAGTGTAGACTGGATTCCTTGATATGTTTCTCCCACTCCTTTTGGAAGGAGGGATCATCAGATGGTGGCACGTACTGGCAGTTTATTTGTAAAAGTGGTATTACTTTTCCACTAGCAATGGAGAGTTCTAGTTTATCCATTTGTAGTTGGATTTTGACTAGTTTGCAAGAGGAGTTTCTCCATTGCTTGTAGCTTCCCTGAAGCTCAGCTTGAATGGTCGGCCTTTTCTTAGGATTTTCGTGGAGGGCTGTGTTCTCATCAATGTCGTCCTTGTTGGGTCTAGTTCGCTTTCTCAGGTGTTGTTCTTCTCCTAACCCAGTATCTTTCCTCAAATCCACCAGTGTTTCACTGGATCTGCATGGAATAAGTGATGCGCTTGCTGCCATCAATCAGTGTAGAGCATCTAGGTACGGGATAGCTTGATGCAGACTTCTCTTGTTATATGAATAGGTTTCGACTGGTCATGAAAACTTAAGAATTTCTTATGCTTGATCAGTTGGATCGAAATCCGAATGTCAGTGCAGTGTTTTGCACCCGCTTTTATACTTTGGAGCCGGTTACAGTTGCTCCTTGGTGCAACCGGGACGAGTAAAAATCTGGTTACGTGTAACCGGAAATTCATGCTTGTAACCGGAAATGTTGATTTTGTAATCAGATTTAACATCTTGTAACCGGGAATTACCAATTGTCAGTTCGTTGGTACCAGAATTTTGTTGACTTCTGGGATTGTGTAACCATTAAAGTCATTAGTAGTGTAACCGGAAATCTTTAATTGTTGTTTTCTAGGTTGGATGTAACCGTAAAAAACTTATGCTGTAACCGGAAAATAATAAAATTTATACATTTATTACGATGTCATAGAAGGGTTTCCATGGTATGGAGTTTGGTGATTCTAATTAGTTTAAAGAACAACTCAGATTTTGGAATCACCATTCTGCATGATTAATCCATATATGGTCCAACGTGTGCAGTTGGTGTATCCAGTACTTCTGTTCTTTGCTGATATGAGTTTTATCAGTATCCTCGGGGTCGTGAGGGAGAACTTGTATAATTTTGTAGGACACATTTTGTCCAGTATGATTGGGTAAATTAAAATGTTTTGCAACAGGGGTATCTTTGTGTTTTTTAATATCCCTTAGATGTTCTTTCACTCGTTCGTGGTACTCGCGTTTTGTCTCCCCCCACATACTGTTTGTGACCTTGTGTGGATGTGAGTAGGTATATAACATTGCGTGTGTCGCAGTATGTTTTGACCTTACATCTATATTTTAGACCCGTGTGTGTGTGCTAGTGAATTCACGTTTATTGTCCATATTCTTGCAGAAGAAACAACTTTTTCGTGTGCATGGGTAGATTGGATTTTGGAAAGTTTTTCCTTGGAGGCCTAATTTGGCAGGAAACTCAAATTTGGCAGTGACAAGTGTGTCTTTGAAAGTTGGATTCTTTCTGTAGCCAAACATTGGAGGGTTTGGGAATGTGCTTATACATTTGGGACTACTATCTAGCAGTTCCCAGTTCTTTTTGATGATTTTGCTTGCTTTATGGCTTTGAGTGTGAAAGTCCATTATGCATGGGATACGTGTGTTTATCTCCATGTTTTTAACTTTGGGTATTAGTAGATCAACACTTGAACATGTGCATGCTTTCTGATAACTGTTTAGAAGAAGAAATTAAATTAAGGAGGGCTTTTCTGAGCAAGCAGCCATGTTTATGGCAAAAGCCAGAAGGGTGTCAACCTCCAGAGCATATAACTATAAAATCAACAGATTTGCAGAATGGTGCTCAAAAAGATGTATTAATCCAATGGATTCATCTTTTCAGGTAGTAGCCGATTTCCTCTGTCACCTGTATGATGCCTATAGCCTCAAGCCTAACTATTGCTGGCTACAAGTCAGCTTTAATGAGTTATCCCTTGCTTGGCTAATAGGGGGAGTGATGAAGTAAGTACATTAAATGTATTAATTAAAGGCATGGGCAATCTAAGACCAAGGAATCCCCCTGTGATTCCATCTTGGAGTTTATCTCTAGTGCTCCAGGTACTAGCTGATAAGCCTTTTAAACCACTTAGTTCCATTTCTATGAAAATGTTGACACTTAAAACTGTATTTTTAATTGCTGCGGCCTCGGCTAGGCGTAGAAGAGAAATTCATGCCTTATCAGCCGAGGCAGATCGTTTTGTGGTTACAGGGGAAGGCCTTAAGCTTCTACCTAGAATAAATTTCATGGCTAAAAATCAATCTTTGAAATATCCAGGTCAACCCATATTTTTACCAGCTTTGACTAGATATGATCCTAATTCAAAAGCATGGTGTCCAGTCCGAACATTAAACCGGTACAAACAACGTACTCAGGAATGGCGGACGGACCCAACAGTGTTATGGTTGTCATATATTGAACCCAATGGCAGGGCATCTAAGGATACCATTTCCAGGTGGATTGTAGAATGCATTCAATTTTGTCATAAATCTGCCACAGGTAAACAAGTTGACTTAGCTATGGCTCACGGTGTTCGCGGCGTAGTGGCTTCTACTGCCCTATTTAATGGGGTACCTGTGGATGACATTATGTCAGTAGCTCAGTGGCACTGTGAGTCAAGTTTTACTGACCATTACCTCCGTGACACCTTGAATCCTCTCGCCTTACCGATTTTGAAAAGATAATCTAGGTGTACATATTTTGATGAGGTTCTCTCATTTTTTAAATATATTTCACAATTAATCAATGGCAACAACCACTTAATTGGACCGCATCCGCCTTTACCAATGGGACGATGATGACACCAGCCAACTTCCACAAGGTCAGTCTTGTTTAGGTGTTGTTTATTGTTGATTGTGTTGTCACGTGACCCTTCGTTATTAATATGGTGATGGTACGTGTTTTATGTGGTTCATTATTGAGAGTATACGCAAATTAAGGCTTTTCGTTTAAATGTCCTATGGTGCATGGCACTTGTACAGAGAAAGCGTATGGGACATTGAGGTCATTTTGTCTTCCTCCCAAGAAGAGGCGGGGGGTGGGGGGGGGAGGGAGGGGAGTGCATATGACATGGTTTTCTCCCAGCCATCGGTTGTGTGATCCGATGTTCAAATCTATTCCTGGTTGTGTTTTCATACAATTTTCAGAGGTTTAGGTGCCTTAAACGCAGAAAAGCGCATATGGAAGAGCTGGGCTTTTGACCTCGCCTCCCTCCCGCCAAATTCTCTGGCGAATTCTGGCAATATCATAGAGTATTAGGGAGGTAAGTATACTCTTGATGTGATACTTACCTCCCTAATATGGACCCGGCCTCTCCGCCCCACAGAGGCTCAGTCTTCAGGCTTTCTTAAAGTTACATAGTGTCAGCCAATAAATTAGTCAGAGGAAGTACTAGTCCGCGCATGCGCGAGTTTGGGACTGGCATCTGACTACCTGCCTAGTAGGGGCACCTAACTTTTTTAATCTGAGTTTATTGAGTGAAAGTCGATATTTGGCAGTATCATAGAGTATTAGGGAGGTAAGTATCAACTCTCGTGAAAAAAGAAATCTGTGATTTTGTTTAATTCCTTGTAAACGCTAGAAGATTATTAACACAGTTACTAGCCTGTTCCATAACTGGTCGTATCCTGCAGTACATAGCTGTCAAAGTTAATCTTTAACAGGCAGATGTACTGGAAACGCAGATCTATGGCGTGTTCAACTGGCGAACTATAGATAACTGTAGCTGATTATTTGCCAGCCGAAAATGGTGTGTTCGACTGTACAATAATCATCTATAGTTAACTATATTTGGCTAGTTGAACATGACTAGACCTAATTCCATTTCAACCAATCAGATTTAAGCTTTAGGATTCCCCTTTTGCATATGGCAAATGTCGGTTTTACAACAAATTTGTTACCTAGTTGAATAAAATGGTGAGAACGGCATAAAATACAAGGTTTATGCTTGGTTAATATTCACGCGGGAATCATGAGATCAATTTAATCCATTCTACTGGCCTACTGCCCATCAGTATTGTTGTAGATGATCTGTTTGTGGTATGAGCTGTGACCATGGTGAGAGTTGGGTTTTCCTGGCAATTATTACAAGTTAAAATACACCTTTTCCTCAAGCCCAATTGGCTAGACGATATATCGTGATATCGCGATATTTTCCTAAATGTCGTTATCGTCTTCTAAAAGCCAATATCGTCCAGCTCTAATTCCAGGTGAGGTATAACCAGCGCTTTGAAAGGCTGATGAACATGCCTTCATCTAGGAAGCTGAATGATCTTCTTATCAGTCCCATTATTGAGTTCGCCTTATTTACCTGTGACTGCATGTGTTACTTAAATGACAGGTTATTGTGGAGTCCACTGTGACGCCTATATCTTTTTCTTGTGCCACATTTTTCTGGGTCACCAAGTCACCATCCTGATTTTGTAGACAATACTCATGTGTTTTCCTCTTTCTTTGTTCCACTCTGTACCTTTGCATTTATTTGGGTGAAACTGCAATAACCATGTGATAGTCCATCTTTTTAATCCAGATCTTCTTGTAGCTTTAACTTCTTTTCAAAGTTTTTTGTCTCTTTGTACATCTTTGTGTCATCTGCAGAGAAAAACGTTGTTGCATTGACACAGTCGGGCAAGTAATTTATGTAAATGACAAATAGTATCTGTCTTAGGACACTGCCTTGTGGGATTCCACTTATCACATTTCTGTTACCCGAGCTTATTCCATTGACAACCACCTTTTGTGTTCTGGCAGTTAAAAAAATTTTAATCCATTTAACTACCCTACCAGACTAGTTATCCCATGTCTGTATAGTTTGCCATGTAGGCATAGTTATCCCATGGCTGTATAGTTTGCCATGTAGGCATTGATGGGGAATGGTATCAAAGGCTTTAATAAAATCTATGTACACAGTGTCTACCGTACCCCTATGTCCAGTATTTGTGTCCACTCATCCATCACTTGCAGCAGTTGAGGGCTTATTGACATTCCAGACAGAAAGCCGAATTGTGCACTACTGAACAGTTCATTTCTTTCATTATATGGGTTAGAATCTCAGCTCTGAGCAATATCTTCATTAATTTACATATGACATTTGTTAGGCTAACAGGTCTATAGTTCCCTGGATCTGATTTGCTTCCTTTCTTAAAAATTGCTGTGACATTTGCAGTTCTCCAGGCTTCAGGCACCACACCCTCTTTCAGAGATTTGTTGACTGTTATTGTCAGTGGTTTATACAGCACATCACAAGTTCCAAAAAGTAATAGTGAAAACACATGTTTTTCACATGTTAGGTAAAATAATTACTTATTATTAGTTCATCTGGCCTGAAAGGCCAAGTGAGCTTAAGCCATGGTGACTGTCCGTCATCCGTCAGCCGTCCGTCAACTTTTCCTTTAAACAACTTCTCAAGAACCACTGGGCCAATTTCAATTATATTTGGCAGGATGCCTCCTTGCGGCATAGGGATTCAAGTTTGTTCAAACGAAGCCAATCGGTCAATTTGGCCAGTGGCCATCTTGGTTTTAACTGATTTTAGGAAACGTTTTTAAAAATCTTCTCCAAAACAACTTGAGGAATCAATTCAAAACTCATGAAATATCATCTATGGTAAGAGCTGGACCAAGTTCGTTCAAGGTAACTTGATTGGCCAAATGGTTTGGCGGCCATCTTGGATGTCCTAGTTTTCACAGAAACGACATCTCCAGAACCAATGAATGGATCGGGACAAAATTTGGCTGATATGATTAGAGCCGAAACACGATTAAATTTTGTCTATGGAAAGTTGATATGGAAAAAAAACATGTCCGCCATGAATCAATCAAAATATAACATTTTTGGCGGACATCTTGTATTTTCTGCAAAATTTTTAGAAAAACCTAAAAAGACTTAATTATTAACCACTGGGCCAATTTTAATAAAACTTGGCTAAACTTTCTTCACAGAAATTTGATTGGTACATTTTTACAGTGGTCATCTCATTTTGTTCGGTTGTACCAGTCGCCAATAATTCCAGGTGAGCGACACAGGCCCGTTGGACCTCTTGTTTCTGCTACATTTTGATAAAATCCTCAAATGTGTAAAAATTATGTATATATTGAAATAAACACGTTTTGACCAATGTCACCAAATTAACGAGAGCGGGACAATGCAAAAAGGAGCAATTGTTAGAAATAGAACTCTGTTAGAAGCAGGTACCCTGACCATACATTATTTATCAAAATAATTGAATTTGAACTCATTTTCAGTTCTGGTCACCTGTTTTCGAGTTACAGGCAAAGATAATCTAGGTCAAGATACGAACTATTCGAGCAGTGTGCTAAGCTGGGTATGGAACGGCCATTCCAGATTCACTCCAAGCATCCCCCCCCCCCCGGGGTAGGATAGTACACATATATGAGCCCTATGAGAGAGGTGTTCATTAAAAATGGCTAAGTCCGTTAGACAACACGTTTCATAATTGGAAGTGCGTGCATGCTTATCATGTACCGAGTAGGTACCCGTAAATAACTTTAATTGTATGAGCCTCGTTGTTCTTGATAGTGATCAAGACCAGAATAAAATGAGGATTTCAGAACCGTTTAAATTATTGAAATCGGGCCAGAAACAGCCGAGTTATCATCAGAAAACCCCTTAAATTATCTTCAAAATATTTCTCTTGACGTCTTAATCGCGTGTATATATAAATAAATAAGGAATGTGCTGTGTATGTAATAGCCACATCACCACTTCTGCCTGCACGCTGATTGACTGCTGCTCGGCCGCTGATTGGCTGAGTCCCCTAGCTCTGACGTTACGAGTAGTATAAAAGGGGTGAAAAATCGAGAATCAGGAGCATCACTGGCGTGGAAGCCGGCCTGTGCAGGATGACTGGACCATCGGGATAGACGTGTGCAACTGCTTACCTACGGTGCTACTGACATCATCCGGTGCTAATCGGATTTCAGCTCATCCGCGGTGACCGACATCATCCGGTGCTAATCGGATTTCAGCTCATCCGCGGTGGTAAGGAGTCCTCGGCTTCCACAGTTTTTGTACACCCCCGGACGGCTATCTGGGGGTACTAAATTACGCGATATCCCTCCTGCCCAGTCCGAGCTTGATCCCTTTTCAGGCTTGGCGTCTAATCTTTCTGGGTAGGAAGAAGAGGACACTCTGTTATGGCCTACCGATGAGTCGATGGCCATGTAAATGGATTCACATGGGGGCCCATGGGTGACCTTTTCCATGGAACTACTTCTTCGGGAGTGGGTTTCACGGCTCAATGGCAGGCCGGCTAGGAGCCGACGGCCGTTCCATACCGTATCCCTCGGCTTGCCGAGAGTTACCGTGAGGAAGGCCCGGACTGTGACGTCATGTTTTTAGCCTCCCATGATGCCGTAGATCTGACTGCTGGAATAGCCATGGCGCAAGCCATGCGTCCCTTACAGGTCCGTATGGTTTCCCTGGCTTTCCAGGAGTATCTTCCGCTCCGGCCATTACCCCACCAGTGAATGTGGTTGAGGACGGCGAAGGCCCTAGGCTCATCGAACATTCACAGGTGGCCACCGAGGAAGACTGTCTGGATGCTTGCCAATGGCTGGTGAACATCAAGCCAGAACTCCAAGTGGATCCACCGGCTCCCCAGCGGGACCAGCATCCGTGGTTGAGAGGGAAACCGGTGACGAGCACCATACCATCTCTGCCGTATGCGGAGCATATCCTTGATATGTCCGCTGCGGCAGAGACGTCCATTCTGCCGTATAAGTTCTGATCTATATCAGAAGTATGGCGTCGTTCCAAAGCCTTGCACGGATGACCGTGCAGCTTTGGGCGAAGACACGCGGCCTGGGTCCCAGTCTGACATGGGACCCTTGTGCGCTAGCGCCCTGCGCAATGCTAATTCCGCGCTGCAGGACACGGAGGAAAGTACGAGAGGAGCCATCTCGGCTCTCTCACACGTTTCCCAGCTGCTACAGGGGGTAGTAGCAGCATCTGTGGCCCGCCAAACTCCTCTTGCAGTCCAGAGAGCCATCCAGGATGGCATTAACCTGGCTCTGGACTGCATGATGAGATCCGTAACCAGGAGTTTACGGGCAAGGCGCACATTTGCCCATGACAATTTGTGCCCCTCACAGGACCTGTACAATCGGCTTCTTCGGACGCCGATGGCAGGTCCAGGGTTGTTTGGAGGTGAGGGATGTCTGCACCTCCACCAAACCGTAAACCTGGTGAACAACCAGAGGGTGCAGCGAGAGCAGTTTGAAGTGCTCCGCAGGGAGCGTGTTTGAGCAGCGCCCCCTGCCTTCCACCCTCAGCAGGTTAGAGGTGGTGGTGGCCTTGTCAGCTAGGGGGGAAACGCAGGTTCCTCCAGCGCAACCCGCCAGACAGCCTGCATACCGAGGTATGCGTGGCGCTGGTAGAGGAGCACGGGGTTCTGGTCGTGGGAGCCGAACCTGATGGGTCGCCTCTCAAAAAGACCACACCAGTGCTGCTAGGACAGCCACCAGAGACAGGGCTTCTCTTGCACTTCTCGGGTCCACCTCAGTCCTTAGGTGCACCCGTGGGAGGCTGTCTGGCCTTCCACATGCAAGAGTGGGAGCGAGTTACTCAGGACCGCTCAGCCTTGCGATGACTTTCAGTCGGTTACCATCCCGACTGGATTTCAAATCAGCCATCGCGCCTGTCTCTGGTTCCGATCTGGACTCAAAATCCAATAGATCTAGATCAACGGTTGTGTGTAGAGGAAGAAATTCAATCCCTCATACTAAAACACGCTATTCAACCGGCACAAAAATGTCCGGGTTATTATTCAACCGTGTTCCTAGTGACAAAAAGCACAGGAGGGTGGAGACCAATTCTCAACCTCAAACCTCTCAACAGGTTTATCCTCACACCAAGTTTCAAAATGGAAACTGAGAATGGTGTTAGCAGGATTGAGGAAGGGAATGTGGACAGCGCCAATAGATCTAAAAGATGCCTATTTTCACATTCCCATTGCGAAGAGCTTTCGTCAGTTCCTGAGATTTGCATTTCAGGGCCGCCAATGGGAATTCAGGGTTCTCCAATTTGGTATATCGACGGCTCCTCGGGTCTTCACTCGAGTGGTCCCAGCTATGACGTCATACCTCTGCAGGAACCACATAGCAATCCAAACGTACATAGACGACTGGCTGTTAAAGGCACACACTCAAAAAAGTCTATCAGCAAATCTGGAGATAGTTTTGAAAACTCTTACAGATCTAGGCTGAATAATCAACTTTCAAAAGTCAGAGCTGACTCCATCCCAGAAGTTTGTTTACCTGGGCATGTTCTTCGATCTAGAGATAGGATATGTTTATCCATCTCAAGAGAGAGTAGAAATACTCATCTCAGTCATACAGTCAGTCGTGATATCCTGGCACGGGTCTACTTGAGAATGTTGGGGTTGATGGTTTCTTTGGAACCAGTCATTCCTCAGCCAGCCTTACGCCGGCGGCCGATCCAGTTATTTCTCATGACACAGTGGACCCAGAGTACGGGTTTCCCTGACTCAAGAGTGTCAGTGTTGGAACCTCTTATTCACCACCTTCAATGGTGGATGAAGAGAGAAAATCTCCTGGTGGTGGGGTGACGTTGTCACCTCCCCACCCTCAGTTAACGATGTACACAGATGCATCACTGGAGGGATGGGGAGCTTGCCTGGAAGAAAACAAAGTATCAGGGCTTTGGAATCTGGATCAGTCAAGAGAACATATCAATCTGCTGGAAATGCGAGCAGTAGTCTTAGCCATGGAACACTTCCTAGAGAAGGTCAAGGGCAAGAGTGTTCTGGTTCGATCAGACAATACAACAGTAGTGACTTACATAAACCGCCAGGGCGGAACGAAGTCGCCCAGTCTGTATGATGACGTGGAAACTGCTTTGCTGGTGCCTAGATCATGGGATTTCCCTGAAAGCAGTTCATATTCCGGGAAGGCTAAATCTATTAGCAGACTCATCGAGCTGAAGAATGAGCATTCTTCCCACGGAATGGCAACTAAATCAATGTGTGGCGGATCGCCTGTTCAACCACTGGGGCAAGCCCAACAGATTTATTCGCAACGAACAAGAATGCGAAGATGACGACGTATGTCTCTCCGATTCCAGATCCGAGCGCTATCGCAATAGATGCGTTAGCTATCAGTTGGGAGGGAATGTATGTATACGCATTCCCGCCAGCAATCCTGATTCCAAAAGTTCTCCAGAAAATCAGGCAGCAGGAATGCCAAGTGTTTCTGATCGCCCCAAATTGGCCAAGCCGATCATGGTATACAGATCTGCTGGACCTTCTGGTCTGCAATCCTGTTCCTCTGCCTCTGATGGACAACATAATCTTCCAGGGCAAGGCCTTGCACAACAACCCGTCAATGTTCCAATTGACTGCGTGGATGTTGTCAAGGAATCAGCAGTTAAGGAGGGTTTTTCTGAGCAAGCAGCCATGTTTATGGCAAAAGCCAGAAGGGGGTCAACCTCCAGAGCATATAATTATAAAATAAACAGATTTGCTGAATGGTGCTCAAAAAGATGTATTAATCCAATGGAAGCATCTATTCAGGTAGTAGCCGATTTCCTCTGTCACCTTTTTGATGCCTATAGCCTCAAGCCTAACTCTATTGCTGGCTACAAGTCAGTTTTAATGTCAGTTATCCCTTGCTTGGCTATTAGGGGAAGTGATGAAGTATGTAATCTAAATACTTTAATCAAAGGCATGGGTAATCTAAGACCAAGGAATCCTCCAGTGATCCCGTCTTGGAGTTTATCGTTAGTACTTCAAGTATTAGCAGATGAACCCTTTGAACCACTAAGCTCCATTTCCATGAAAATGTTGACGCTTAAAACAGTTTTTCTGATTGCTGCAGCTTCAGCCAGATGAAGAAGTGAAATACATGCTTTGTCAGCAGAGCCAGACCGTTTTGTGGTGACAGGGGAAGGCCTTCGGCTTCTACCTAGAGTTAACTTTATGGCGAAGAACCAGTCTTTAAAATATCCTGGTCAGCCTATAGTTTTACCCGCTTTGTCTAGGTTTGATCCTAATTCAAAGGCTTGTTGTCCAGTCCATGCATTAACGTGTTATAAACAACGTACACAGGAATCGCGGACGGACCCTAGTGCTTTATGGCTATCTTACATTGAACCCCATGGGAGAGCTTCTAAAGATACCATTTCTAGGTGGA
The DNA here is from genome assembly GCA_034401795.1 of Chaetoderma sp. LZ-2023a. Lineage (NCBI taxonomy): Eukaryota > Metazoa > Mollusca > Caudofoveata > Chaetodermatida > Chaetodermatidae > Chaetoderma > Chaetoderma sp. LZ-2023a. The sequence goes on from CM067372.1 coordinate 93,986,994, forward strand.
TTGTGGAGTGCATCCAGCATTGCCACAAAGCCGCCACGGGTAAACAAGTTGACATGGCCAAGGCTCACTGTGAGTCTAGTTTTACAAATCATTACCTATGTGACACGTCAAATCCACTTGCCTTATCGATTTTACATAAACGTTAAATCTGTATATAAATTTGTAAATATTGTACATGAGGCCATTGACACACCCTCAGTGAAATTTAGTGGGGGGAATCGTATTGTACCTATCATCGCCAGCGGTGATCAAAGGGGAATCTCGTCAAAATAGGTTAGTCCTATATTTGGTGATGGTTATTTTTTGTCACGTTTTTATATTACTTACTAAAATGGTGATGGTTTTGTGTTCTTTGTGGTTCCATCTGAGAGTATACGAAATGAAGCTTTCGTCCGATGTCTTATAGTACTTTAGCACGAGTACATAGAGAGCGTATAGGACATTGAGGTCATCGCTCCCTCTTTAAAAGAGTGGGGGGTGGGGGAGCGGATGTGAGATGGTCATTACTCTCAACATCGGTCGTGTTATCCGATGTCCAAATCATTTCCTAATTGTGTTTACATACGCAATTTCAGATGTTTGTTGTGCCCCAAAAGCAAAAGCTTGCTCTTCCAGGGATGAGCCGGTCTTCTGACCTTCGCCTCCCTCCCGCCAAATTCTCTTACAAATTCTGGCTATATCATGAAGTATCAGGGTGGTAAGTATACTCTTGATATGAAATAAATGAAATCACGGATTTCTTTTTTCACGAGAGTTGCTACTTACCACCCTGATACGATCCCAGCCTCTCCGCCCCACAGAGGCTCGGTCTATCGGCGTTTTATGTTGCAGTTAGGTCAGCCAATATTTTGGAATAGAATGAGTCAGCCCTGCGCATGTGCGAGTTTGGGCTGCACATCCGCTGGTCTGTCAGTTGTTTAACCTGCCCAATGGGGGCGGTTTCTTTTTAATTCTGAGTATTATTGAAGCTAGGTCGATATTTAGGAAATATCATGAAGTATCAGGGTGGTAAGTATCAACTCTCTCGTGAAAAAAGAAATCCATGATTTCGTTTAGTCTGGAGTTACAAAGCACCAAGATATTGGTTTCATTAATTTTTAGCAGAATTAAACCCCTTGAGGCTCTGGCTATTAGTTTCAAAAGAAATAATTACTAGAAAATCAATAAGATTGCATAACCAGAATGATGAGGGGTTAGGGGCAGCTTAGGGAGCTGTAGGAAACAGGTCACCAGTGTTACTGTAGTCACTTAATAGATATTATTAATGACTAATCTCAACACAAAGAATCGCATGACATCTGTCTGTCTGTGTCTGTCTATCTCGGTCGGTTTGTATGTCTGTCTGACACACTAACTCAAGTTATACCCTCTACAAACTTTTTTGGGAGATTGTCCTTGGAGTCTTGAAGAACTCGACTGATTTGGTGGTCAATAGTTTAAAGGTCAATGTCATCCTTTAAGTTTGTTCAAGATCCCTCCAATAGTAGATATTGACTTATCATCCAAATATTGGATTCCAAAATGTAATTTATAGCTCAGAGATCTAGCCACTTTAAACTCTGCTGGTTATTTTGAAAACAATTCTACTGAACATTGTTTCTGCTGTGATCTTAATCACTTTGTTTTCGAAGTACCCTTACCAAAATCCAGTTGAATTTCAGTTTATTTTGGGTTACATTTATACAGCTAGATACAACTAGATCAAAGATATTGATCGTGCACTGACAAAGCAGCACCACTACCAAGAAGGCAGCGTAATTCAACTAGCAGCATTCAGATAAAGCAGCACCACTACCAAGAAGGCAGCGTAATTCAACTAGTAGCATTCAGACAAAGCAGATGTTTCAATGGTACAGGTTAAAGGTATCGTTATTGGCGAAAATTAGAATTTTCGCCAATTCGGTGGGTTCTGTTTATCCGTCTGTTTGTCGACGTCCAATCACGGTTACCTTTATATCTTGGAAGGGTTTCACCCTATTGGGAATAAACGTGGACACATGCTTCCTTATATCAAGCGGATGGAGAAAAATGATATTGAGGTCACGTGATCAAAGTTCAAGGTCACTGTGACCTTGGTATGAAACTGCTTTTTTTACGGTTAAGTTTTGCATTTAGCTCAACATATCCTCTCTTATCTTGGCATGGTTTCACCCTATTGGGACTAAACTTAGACCTTTGCTTCCATATATTAAAGGGATGGAGCACAATGATATTGAGGTCATGAGCTCAAAGTTCAAGGTCACCTTGACCTTGGTATAAAACTACTTTTTACGGTTAAGTTTTGCGTTAGCTCAACATACGCTCTTATATCTTGGCATGGTTTGACCCTATTGGGACTAAACGTGGACACATGCTTCCTTACATCAATGGGATTGAGCACCCTATTGGGACTAAACTTAGACCTTTGCTTCCATATATTAAAGGGATGGAGCACAATGATATTGAGGTCAAAGTTCAAGGTCACTGTGAATCGGTATAAAACTACTTTTTATACCCTGCCAAACGATTTGCCGTGGTATTATGTAATGGCACCGTATGGGTGGGCGTACAGGCGGCAGAGTGGCAGAGTAACTCCGTTGCCGTTTGTCGGATCACATTGAAACTTTATAGGGTGGTTGGACTAGATCTTGGGAAGAAACCTATCAAAATCAACGATGATCCAAAATCACAGATCCCTTGAAAATTGGTTTCCGGATGATAACTCAGTTACTGTTTGTCGGATCGCATTAGCCTACGCATTGCAGTGTAATTGGGGTAGGCAAGTGGAGATGTATCTGATTGTCAAGAAAAATGGGGTATGCAATCTTTGAACAACCCTATAGGCATAGCATATGCATGTGCGGATTGGACACAGGGACGCACAAACACGCACACGTGCAGGCACGCATGCACACTAAGTGCACACATGCCTATTAAGTGCAGAGCATGTACACACGCATGCCACTTATACAGGAATTAATTTTTATTTTGGGCACAAAGCAGAAAACTGTACATTTGATAAAACATATGTTACCAGTATATCTACTCAATTTTTATATAACGTTTTTATTACCATTTTATAATTTTTTATAATTATTCATTTATGACAAACTTTTCTCTCTTTCAGACGGCCAAAGTCTGTATGCAATAGTCATAAGTGAGCTGGATTAGCCACTGACGCACACACTTGTCACGGATGATGAGGATGACGGCTACATAGCTACATCACTGTCGACATCTCACTAATGCGATTCTAATAATAATAAATAATAATAATAATACAGCATTTGTAAAGCGCCATGTGTCAATGTCAATTTTCAAAGGCGCTTGTGAAGAGATGTGTTTTTAATTTTTGTTTGAAATCATTAATTGATTGGATGGATTTGATGTGGACAGGTAGCTGGTTCCATAGTCTCGGAGCCACAACACTGAAGGCTCTGTCCCCACAGGAGCGTAAATTCGATCGCGGAATTTGGAGCAATAGCTTATCCACAGAACGAAGTCTGCGACATGGATCATATGTCAAGAGAAGTTCCTGCAAATAGTCAGGAGCGTTGTTGTTTAGACATTTCCAAGTCAAGAGCAGAATCTTGAACTCAATCCGTTTCCGGATGGGGAGCCAATGAAGATCTTTCAAAATTGGTGTTATGTGATGACGCTTTTCATAGGTAGAGCAGGGTGGTTTCGCCTAAACGAAAACTGGAGACGTTTTCGCTGATCAAACCGATTTGACAGAAATACTGGTTTCTGGAGCTAGAATGATTGAAAATAATTTGAACTATGAAAATATGTTCTTTTCATAAGCTACAGTGCATGTATTTAGTGATTTGAGAACTATCATAATTTTCCACATAATTAGAACGGTCACTACGTACAATTGTTCAGTTCGATGCTACTCATCTCAAAGGAGTAGTTAAAATAAATAAAATAAATAAAGTCTAGTTCATGTGATATACTGAATTCTAACTACTAAAATGTAAATTTTCAACACTATTTAGAGCCAGTGCACAGTGCGGAAGCCCTATAGTAATCACAGCATCTGTCTGTCTGTCTGCCCACCCTTCCATCTGTCCAACCACAATATCTCGTAAACAGCATATCATACAGAGCCACTTTTCAATTATGATACGCAGATAAGCCTTTTGAAGAATTCACATTTATAGGTTCGATATTTTTGGTGTAAGTGGTCTCTTTAATGCAAAAACTCAATTTCCTAGTAAACACCATACAGAATCCCGTACTATAATTTAATGAAACTTGGCACGTGACTTCTTTATGATGGCTAGATGTGCCTTTTGAAGGATTCACCTTTATAGGTTCAATATTTTGGGTGTAAATGGTCTTTTTAATGCAAAAACTCAGAATTCTTTTCAATTTCCTCATAAACAGCATGTCATACAGAACCGCTTCAGATTTTTTAATGAAACTTGGTGTATGCCTCAGTTATTATCAGGGTTCGTACTGATCATGGAAATCCTGGAACGGAATTTGAAAATTTATATTCCAGGCCTGGAAAGTCATGGAAAATCAGCATTTCTTATCATAGGTCATGGAAAATCATTGAAAATGGTAATCATGGAAAATGAAAATGAATCTGTTGGCATAAATTTCCACCCTCACATATACAATACAAATTTTGGCAACCGCTTATCAAGACAAGGCTTTGGCTTGGTTGTTACAAGACACAGTATTCAGACATTTGGCAAAATAACTTGGATTCTAATTTATATGTAGCTCGGTCATAACCACAAATATTCTAGATATTAATTCCTGCAGGTCATGGAATTTGTTAATTTAATGTTATGGAATTTCAAACACAGAAAGGTGCATGAACCCTGTATGATACGCAGATGTGCCTTTTGAAAAATTCACCTTTAAAGCTCCAAGTTTTGGGTGAAAAAGGTTTTTTTAATGTAATAGCTCAGGATTTCCTGGTGAACACCATATCATACAGAATCACTTAAAATAATTTAATAAAACTGGCCGGGTGGCTTCTTTATGATGGGTAGATGTGCCTTTTGAAGGATTCACCTTTATAGGTTCAATATTTTGGGTGAAATGGGCTTTTTAATGCAAACACTCATGATTTTGGTCAATTTCCTCGTAAACAGCATGTCATACAGAATCGCTTAAAATAATTTAAGGAAACTTGGTTTGTGGCTCAGTTACATGTATGATATGCAGATGTGTCTTTTGAAGGATTCAACTTTAGAGGTTCAATATTTTCGGTGAAAATGGGCTTTTTAATGCAAAGATTCATGATATTTGCCAATATTCTCGTAAGCGGCATATCATACGAAATCGCTTAAAATAATTTAAATGAAACTTAGTGGGTAGCTTATTTATGATGGTTAGAGGCAGGGTCCGGACTGGTCATGGAAAGTCATGGAATTTGAAAATGTATATTCCAGGCCTGGAAAGTCATGGAAAATCACTATTTTTTATCATGGGTCGTGGAAAAGTCATGGAAAATGGTAATCATGTAAAATAAAAAAAATCTGTTGACATAAATCTCCTCTATGCAATAAAAATTACGGCAACAGCATATCAAAACAAGGCTGTGGCTTGGTTGTTGCAAACGGCAATATTCAGACATTTTGTAGAACAACTCGGATGTTATTTTTGGAGCTACCGGTACATCATAAACACAAATCTCCTTTAAACTTTTCCTTTAAACGACTTTTTCTCAAGAACCACTGAGCTGATTTCAATTATATTTAGCAGGAAGCATCCTTAGGGCAGAGAGATGCAAGTTTGTGCAAAGGATGCCAATCGGCCATTTCAGCCAGAGGCCATCTTGGATTTTGGACCATTTATCGAACTGTTTGGGGAATCGATTCAAAACTCATGAATTATCATCTAGGGCAAGAGCTATATAAACTGTTTCAGGGAACTTGATTGGCGGAATCGTTTGGCGGCCATCTTGAATGACCTAGTTTGACGAAAGCAATGGAAAATTCAAAATCTCGAAAACCACTGGGCATATTTCAATCATGTTTGGCAGGAATCATCCGTAGGTTTGTTCAAAGGAAGCAGATCGGCCAATATGGCCGGTGACCATCTTGGAGTTTGACCGATTTTTAGAAACGTCTAAAAATTTTCTCCAAAACTGCTTGGGTGATCTAATCAAAACTCATAAAATGTCATCTATGGCAAAAGCCAAACCAACTTTGTTCAAGGGAGCTTGATTGTCAAAATTGTTTGGTGGCCATCTTGGATGACCTAGTTTTCGCAAATACGACTTCTCCAGAACTGCCAAACTGATCTGGCCAAAATTTGGGTGATATGATTAGGGATTAAGGGCTATTAAAGAATGGATTTTAAGCCGAAATAGGTATAATGTAGTTTTCTGGTTATGCTGATTCCAAACTTCCACTTTCGAAACTGTCGGATAAAACGGTTTGGCAGCCATCGTGAATCTTTTCCCCACCCAAAACTCCCGTATTAAAGCAATGAGAAATTTAAAATGTCGAGAATCACTGGCCCGATTTCAATTCAATTTGGCAGGACGCATCCTTATGGCATAGCGATCCAAGTTTGATGAAAGGAAGCCAATTGGCCAACTTGGTTGGTGGCCATTTTGGATTTTGCCCGATTAGTAGAAATGTCTTAAAATCCGAAACCACCTGGGGGATTGATTCAAAACTCATGAAATATCATATAGTGCAAGAGCTGAACCAAATTTGTCAAGGGAGCTTGATTGGCCAAATGGTTCGGCGACTCTTTTGGATGACCTAATTTTCGAGAAAGCTTCTGAACCACTGAAAGAATCGAGGTGAAATTTGGGAGGTATGATTTCAAACTAAAGAGCATTAAAGTTTGTTACGGCAAGTTGATATGTCAATAAAACATGGCCTCTGGATCAATCATAATGTAGCGTTTTTGGCGGACAGTTTGGATTTTCTGAAAATTTCTAAGAAAATCATCGAAAAGACTACTTATTAAAAAGTGTGCCAATTTTTGTCAAACTTGAATAAACCTTCTGCACAGAAATTAGATTAAAAATTTTCCATTGGGAAGCTTGTTCTGTTCGGTTTTCTCAATGGCCAATAATACCAAGTCAGCAATAAGTGGGCCTGTTGTTTATTTGATGGATTTTGAAGCCAAAATTGGTTTTATATAGGTTTTTCGGTATGATGATTTCAAATTTCCACTTTTGGAACTATCGGATAAACGGTTTGGTGGGCATCTTGGATCTTTTTCCAACCAAAAACAGTCTTCTTTTCGAGAACCACTGGGCCGATTTTTATCATATTTGGCAGGCAGCATCCTTATGGCATACGTATATAGTTTTGGCCGCCACCTTGGATTTTGGCAGATTTTTAGAAACATATAAAAATCTTCTCCGAAACCAATTCGGCTATTGATTCAAAACTCATGAATTATCATCTATGGAAAGAGCTGAACCAACTGTATTCAAGGGAACTTGATTGGCCAAATGGTTTGGTGGCCATCTTGGATGACCTAGTTTTCATGACGACGACTTCCAGAACCACTGAATGGATGGGCCAAATTTGGGAGATATAATCAGGGACTAAGGGCCAATAAAGTTTGTTCAGGGAAAGTTGATAGGTCAAATAACATGGCCGCCATGGGCCAATCAATATGTAGCGTGCTTGGTGGCCATTTTGGATTTTTTATTTGATAGATTTTGAAGCCGAAATTGGTTTTATATATGGTTTTGGATAAGCTGATTTGAAATTTTCACTTTTGAAACTGTCGGATAGATGGTTTATCGACCATCTTGGATCTTTTTCCCGCCCAAAATTTAAAGCAATCAGAAATTTAAAATGTCTTTTCGAGAACCACTGGCCCGATTTCAATTATATTTGGCAGGAACCATCCTTAGGGCATGTGGATCCAAGTTTGTTCAAAGGAAGCCGATCTGTCAATTTGGCTCGCGGCCATCTTGGATTTTGGCCGATTTTTAGAAACAAAACTCATGAAATATCTAAGGCAACAGCTGAACCGACTTTGTTCAAGAGAACTTGATGGCCAAATCATTTGGCAGCCATCTTGGATGAACTAGGTTTCGCAAAAACAACTTCCAGACCCGCCGAACGGATCGAGCCAAAATTTGGGAGATACGATTAGGGACTAAGGGCTGTTAAAGTTTGTTCAAGGAAAGTTGGTATGTAAAAGGACTTGGCGCGCGCGCGTGCGTGCGTGCGTGTGTGTGTGTGGTCGGTCGATTAAGGGTCATCTAGGGCAACAGCTGAACCAAGTTTGCTCAAGGTAATTTGATTGGCATAATGCTTAAGCGGCCCTCTTGGATGACCTATTTTTCGTGAAAATAACCTACAGAACCGCTGAATGGATCGGACTGAAGAAGTTGGTATGTAAAGAAACATGGCTGCTGTGTTCTTGGTTACCTCCTTAGGGTTCTGCTTACAGTCGATGGCCTTTCTAGCTCTTGTTATCCAGTTTGTAATTAATGATGCTTTTACGATAACAACCTATGCTGTGTTAAAATTTCAGCCAAATCAGATCAGTAGTTTTTTTAGATACATCTGTGGACAGACACGCTCGCACACGGACACAAACACCCAAATGCAATACCCTACTCCACTTACATGTAGTAGTGGATGTTTATTAGATCTATGTGAATATATTTGTACAGGTTTCCAATAATCGGTACGTTGCCAGCATGGCAGCCAGTGATACTAGTACCAAGGAGGCAGCGTTTCTGCATGCATTTCAGTGTGCATATTTTGATGATGCCAGAACACGAGGTACACCATCTCAACAAGCCGATGTAGTGAGGACTCTCATCTCACAGATACAGGCTGCTAGAGTATCAGGCCTGTATGTCAATGGATGAATCCAGTTTTAGCTATGCCCCACCCATCTCTAGCCAAGCTCCGTCCACGCTTTGCCCGTGTTGGTTTCGATCGAACCCTGAACTCCCTGAATCTCAATTTCCAGAAAACTGCACTGAAGTAAGCCCAGGTGAAAGGAACCCGGTAGTACCATGGTTGTGTGACCATGGTAGATCATGGTATGGTAATTGCCACCACAGTACAGCATAGCCAATGGACATTTCCGGTTTTAGCTATGCCCCACTCATCTCTAGCTAAGATCCACCCACACTGCGCTCGTGTTGGGATCGATCGATCTCTGAACACCCTGACTATCAATTTCCAAAAAACTACACAGGTAAGCTGTTGAATATTTTGAAACTAATTTGACTGGGTGCTGTTGCTGCCTAAGCATGTTTATTAAATAGCAAAGAATTACAAAGACATACAATTCATACAACGTGTCGGATTGTTTGAGATTTGATGACGGTCTATATGGAACCCTTTGTGACGTAATGATTGTGACATCATCAACTCATCATACACGCGCTGACCTGATTATGACGTCATACAAGGTCAGATGATGGACAGATACTCTGGAAAGGTGAATTGACTACCTGACCATGGTAGATAGATTAAATACCATGGTAGATAGATTAAATACCATGGTAGCTATCTGCCATGTCTGACCATGGTACTGAGATCATGGTATTTCATGGTACAGTAATGGGATCACAGTAGTCCATGGTAGTAAATAACATAGTAGATCCTTAAATCGAACTATTAGGTAGGTTTTGGTGGCGGAAAATAGTAATTGGAGACTTTTATGCATCTCAGATATTGTGCTATTTCTAGAAGCAGATTTAAAGGTCTCTGAAACTGCTTTGCTGATTGATAAGGATCAATCTAAATCGAGATAAAAAATTGTTAGTTGATAGGGTTTGACAGCGAAAATAGCAATTTCTTGTTTTTGTGTCTTATTAATTAGGAATTTTACACTAATTATTTTGTACTGAAGTGTGTGCCTTTCATAATGAAATTCCTTCATTTCCTTCCTAAATGCTCTTGTTTCCTTTTCAAGGTTTTCACATTTGTATAGAAATGTTTATATTTCTAGACACAATTTTTATGTTTCCTTTTATGTTTCATGTTTTTGTTTCAAACTTTGTGTTGCAGGTAAATGATACAGGCACCTTGGGCCTCTTGTTTTAACCCTTTAACACCAATATGACTTTTGTATTGGTATCACTAATGTCCATTTGCAGACCACAAGAGGACTATTTTTTGAAAAGTTTTCTCTGGAATGACTGACTTGATAACCGTTTTCAAAGGTTTTCAGAAATAGTCCTCTCTTGGTCTGCAAATGGACATTTTTTATGATAAAATCCATAGACAAGTTTTCTTGAACAAATTTGAGGGTTATGGGGTTAATTCATACTTTCCTGTCAGGCAATGGAATTTTGTTAATAGTTTTCTGGCAAATTCTCAGGCCTCTAGTTTAGAACTTACCTTTCCTGGATCACTTATGGTATTCACATCTAGGGATTTATCTCTAAATCTAAAGAATATTTTACAGAGCACATGAGAATATATTTACAATGAGCATATTATGGCATAAATATATGAATGTTTGTGTGTGTTATGTATTGATTACTAAGACCTTTATATTACTCCTCGCAAACAGGATATCTGATGACGCTGCAGTCAGTTTGGACAAGCAGTATGAGACTGACTATGCTGGTATAGTAGACAACTTTGATTCTAAATCAGGTATGCATAGCAATGGTGTACTATTATTAACAAAGTTTATGTTTCTTTGTTCACTAACAAAGATGAAGGTTTCTATGACCTTGATGCCAAAAGGCCACATAAAATCCTTGGCAAATAGGAGTATCGACGAGACATTTAATTCCGCAGAGTTATAGTTTATGATTAGTATATTGATGAGTTGGAGTTGTGACTAACAAGCAACTTTGTGAGAAATGTCACAAATCTGTGAGACACACCGAACGACCGACATACAGACTGACATATACTAGTTTTGAGCTCTTAAAGTTTCTGACTTGACTATTTGTTGAAAGGAGGATTCCAGTTTATACATCAATCATGATGTCATAATCAACTACGTGGTGTGTAGGTTAATATCATAATCAATTACGTCATGAATGACCTAGCTAAGTTTGTCATGAATGTTTAATTGATGATGGGCTAAAGTGTTGTTGTATGAATTGTATGTCTTTACTATTTAATAAACATGCTGTTGAATATCTTGAAACTAATTTGACTGGGCCAGCGGCCAGTCAAATTATTTTCAAGTTATTCAACAGCTTACCTGTAAAGTTTTCCAGAAATTCATAATCACAAAGTTCAGGGGTCAATAGATCCCAACACAGGCTAAAGATGGGTGGGGCATAGCTAAAACTGGAGTCGTCCATTGTAATGTATTGAAATAGTGAAACATGTTGCACCACTAACTTTATACCGCTTATCACTACACAGTATGCTTTCATTTCAGGCACTAATAACTTTGCTGAAGGAGCTTTGGCACTGTGTAGTTTGAACAGAAACGGTCTGTATTTACGGTTATCCTTTATCCGATATAAACCAGATAAATAAAAAATTCCATATATCATTAGCATGATTCTGTTACGGTAGCACCAATTTTGAAATTTAGATAGTAATTGCTTTGTATTTTGGAAATACAGAAAAAATCTAATTGTAAAAATTAGTTTTTCCTTCCATACCTTTACACCTTTAGATTATAGAATTATATCTGATTTAAAATGTCAGTACCATATGTGTTCTAATTTTAATCCTTTGGTGCTGATGCCGGATGATGAGGGCTGGCTCACTCAGGGCCATAACCGGCCCATACTTTACCAATTGTACTCATGCCAAACATATTACATGAAGAGTGCTCTCCCTTTAGACCCTTGCATTGTTCAGGCTTATTTGCGGAGTGAAATACTTCATCAATATATGCGTTGAAGTTTTTTTAGAAAGATTGGCAGCTTGCCCAGTCATCGCGTGTAGAAGGATTACTAAAATCCTGTCACAGGCCATATGGAGATTTAATCGATAATTACATAGCATTGTCAGACACCCCATTGGAAATCCATTGGTCAGGCGCAGCCGGTATCGGCACCAATAGCATAATTTTTCAAGCTTGGTTGTTAAAGAGTTAAGACTGATAAATAACATGGAGTTTAAATATTTAAGCTTGCGATATGATGTCTGAGTATTTTCCAGTGTTTCCTGGTACAGTATTTCCCAATCTGTCCCACTCTTGAGAAATAGGTTTGCGCAATTTTAGCTTCATGGAAAATCATGGATGACAAGATCATGGATGATAAAAACAAATCACGATTTCTTGATATGTATCATAGCCACTGGCTAGTCATTCAACGCAGGTTCAATCTATATACAACTTAATTTTTTCAAGAAAAATGTGAAAATGAGAACTAACGCTACTATTTTGACAGCTGGAGTGCTGAAGGTAAGTACTGAGTATGCACTGTCTCTAGTAAACACGTTCCCGTAATCTGATTAGCTAGCGACTGTTTGCGTTGGAAAGTGCACTTAGTACAAATATTTGTAAATGAAAATTGTAGTATTTGTTCACGCTATTGGGATAAATGTTTGACAGTATGTAACTTCATGACTCATCAGAGACATAATTATTGTTTTTAGCGGACTCCTCAGTCCTCACAAAGAAAGTTTGTTTAATGATTACATTTTTGTCTCACCTGCGAAGAAAGTGAGACATAGGGCTCACTAATTCCGGTGGCGGCGTTGGCGGCAGCGACGGCGGTGTCCGTCATTTGTGCAGTTTTGGTTAAGGTTTTTAAATCAACTTATTTTTCAGCAATTGCTCATCCAATCTCAATGAAACTTTACAAAAGTGATCTATACTATACAGGGAAGTGATCTGCATAACAAAAGAATTCATTTTGGGTCATTTAAACTATTTTTTTCACGGTTTTGGACTTGGACATTTTTCATGTATTTTGCCAGTGCACTTTTGGTTAAGGTTTCTAAATCAACTTATTTCTCAACAATGGCTCATCCAATTTCAATGAAACTTAAGAAAAGTGATCTATGCTATACAGGGATGTGATCTGATCTGCGTAACAATAGATTTGTGTGTGTGTGTGTGTGTGTGTGTGTGTGTGAGTGTGTGTGTGTGTGTGTGTGTGTGTGTGTGTGAGTGTGTGAGTGAGTGAGTGAGTGAGTGAGTGCGTGCGTGTGTGTGTGCGCACGTGCCGGCCATCTGTGCACTTATCGATTGCAACGCATCTTCTTCTAGACGGTTTAAGATAGAAACTTGAAACCTTGGGGGATGATTATACCTATGGACAAGGATGTGCATGACACCTTTGGAATTTTGCTCTGACGCCGCGGGGCTAGGCTCAGGGGATCAAAAGGACAAAATTGGTCAGTAATTATCGATTGTAATGCAACTCCTAGACATATGGCCAGGGATGTGCATGACACTTTTGGAATTTTGGTATGACCCCAGCGCTACGGCCCTGGGGTGGGAAATATGTGGTAAAAAATTTTTCCAAAGCTTGTCATGTCGCATATCATTTTCAAGCCAATGATGAGTAGACTACAGTACAGGGAATTACTTTGATCTTGGGTCAAATTGAGGGTGGGTGTGGGGACGGGGTCAAAAGTGGGCACCAATGGATTGTAACGCAACTCCTAGACCATTTTACATAGAAACTTGAGACTTTCGGTATAATTACACATATGGCCAGTGATGTGCATGACACATTGGAATTTTGATATAACCCCCAGGGGCTGGGGTTGGGGAAATGGTGTGCAGAAAATTAATTTTATCAAATATGGTCATGTTACATATCATTTTGAAACCAATGATGAGTAGACTACAGTACAAGGAATTTTTTTTGGATCTTGGGTCAACCTGAGGGTGGGGGGAGGGGTCAAAAGTGGGCACCAATTGATTGTAACGCATCTCCTCCTAGACCATTTCACATAGAAACTTGAAACTTTCAGTATGATTACACATGGCCAGGGATGTGCATGACACATTGGAATTTTAATATCACCCCCAGGGGCAGAGGTGGGGTAAATGCTGGGCAGAAAAGAAATTTTATCAAATGTGGTCATGTCACATATCATTTTGAAGCTTGTACTTAGTAGACTACAGTACACCAAATTATTTTGTTCTTGAGTCAATGTGACGGCAGTGGCCAGGGGTCAAATGGGAAATCTAATTCTATATATGTACATGGCTTGGACATTATTGTTTTTGCAGAATATTTAGTCCTGGCCAGACCGAGTCCTGCCCTGCGGCAGCCGGATCCTGCGGTAACTTAAAAATGTGAGATATTGGTATCTTCTGATACCTCTTGTTTCACAGTTTTGGACTTTGAACTTTTTTCATGGTTTTTTTGGATAGTTTTTTATGGACCACTGATTTTCAACAATGGCTCACCAGATATCAACAAAATTTTACAGCAGAGTTATATGCTATGCAGGGGTACTATCTGCATTAATACTAGTTTCAAGATCAGACTATCAACAGTGGGAAAATTGTACATGTTTGATTCGTTACACTGGTTTGTTGGTGCCTTACCTAATATGCATATTTGGAACCAATCCAAGTTTGCTTTGGCAATCCACACTATCCATGTCTTCACAGACGAGACATTGTACACTTCAACATTCTTGTTTAATAATACGATCCTCAGAGAAGAATCTCTGTAAAATGACAATCGGCAAAAATAATTTATGGTAACAATCTGTATTATTTTGAGACATTTTTTGTTTATGTTTGTTCAGAGTCACAGTCATGGCAAAGCTCTCTCACCATGGACAGTGCCAAAAATTTACCTGGTGTAAACCGACTGTTAGAAACAGCTAAGGTAAATCAAAGGCTAACGTTCAAATGAATCAATATTTGTAAACGTTAACCCTTTAACATTCATATCAGCCAAAAATGGCTTCTACTGTGGGCTTGAGAAATGTCCATTTGCAGACCAAAAGAAGACTATTTTTGAAAATTTACCACGGGAATGACTGGCTCGATTATTGAGCCATTAATTCATGTGGTAAATTTTCAAAAATAGTCTTCTCTTGGTCTGCAAATGGTCATTTTCTATGAGAAAATCGAAATTTTCTTGAACAAATTCAAGGGTTAAAGTGTTAATAATATGGCTTGACCGTTAAAGGGTTAATATCATGGCCTTTTACACCTCCCTATTTACTTTAATTGGGATATATGGAATGGAATAGCGCAAGATAAATAAGTTAAGTAGCAGTCACCGAGTTTTGTTCTAAAAACATTGATTGAATTTCAAGAGACGAGTCCCTCTTTCAGGTGGTTCCATTCAAGGACACTTCTCACAAAGAATGAATTTCTAAATTGTTCAGCATTTGAGTGTGGTAGTTTAGAACACTCTGAGTTGTTATAAACAGATTTTTCTACGATGTTTTCACTAGGAAAGTTGTCTTGGTATCTAGTGTAAGCTCTGAGATGTCTTCTACATGTTCGCTCCGGTGTGTCATGATTTGTTTCAACGTGTTGAGTATTTCACTTCAAGAGCATACTTACCTCCCTAACACTTGGATATTCCCAAATATCGACTCACTCAATAAACACTCAGATTAAAAACGGTTAGGTGCCCCTACTGGGCAGGTAGTCAGATGACAGTCCGGCAGATGCCAGCCCCAACCTCGCGCATGCGCAGACTAGCACTTCCTCTTTTCCAATTTATTGGCTATAGAGATACATGCTATTCTTTGTTTATAAAGTTTTCTGCTAGTTTCTCTCACTTTCTGAAAGCAAATTCACCTGAAAATCATGTCCGATCATGGAAAGTCTCCAGAGGATGGACAGGGACCAAGTTATCAGGTGATTTCAACCACATACTTGTCTAATTTAGCGGTTTAATCCGGTTGTAATGTGTTTCCGGGATTCGCGATTAGACGTGTCAAGCGCCTAAAAAACTGGTTTATTTCTATCTTGCACTATGAAATACTAATCTCTCTTGTGTTTGTGTCCACAGGTATCTGTCTGTGATTGAAAAGGACAACACATCTTCAGAGGGTTTGGTTTTCTCTCCACCAACGTTCAATTTCCTACTCCGGCCAACAGCAAGGGGAGTGCAGACTCCTTCAGCGCATCCAGCTGGGTAGCCACCCGCACACCTCAAATCCTCTCGCCTTATCGATTTTGAAAAAATAATTTAGGCATACATGTTTTGATGAGGTTCTCTCATTCTTTATATATATCACAATTTTTCAATGTAAACAACCACTTGTCTGGATGGCATCAGTCTTCACCAATGGGAAGATGATGTCAGCATCAAGCAATTCACAAGGTCAGTCTTGTTTATGTGTTGTTCATTGTTGATTGTTTTAGCACGTGCCCCTTCGTTATTAATATGGTGATGGTACGTGTTTTATGTGGTTCATACGTGAGAGTATACAAAAATGGAGCATTTTTGTCTAATGTCTTATAGTACAAGGCACTTGTACGTAGAGAGTGTATGGGACATTGAGGTCATTCTTTTCACATCAAGAGTATACTTACCTCCCTAATACTTTTGATATTGCTAAATATTGGCTTTCACTCAATAAAACATTCAGATTAAAAACAGTTAGGTGCCCCTACTGGGCAGGTAGTCAGAGGTAGTCCGGCTGATGCCAGCCCCACCACCGCGCATGCGCCGACTACTACTGTCTTTGCTAATTTATTGGCAAAGGATTCACATGCGCTTGCAGTTATCTACAAGTTTTCTACGCGTTTGAGCCTATTTTCACGTCTGTTGAGTTCAATTCTATTGAGGAAAGATGTCAGAGAGAACGAATTCACCAGAGGAGGGGACTGGAGCTCTTTATCAGGTGATTTCAATGATATTCTAGCGAGTTTTTTCCCCGGTGTAATGTGTTTCCGGGACTCGCGCTTACCGTGATAGCGCCTGTTTGAGTTGGGGTTTTCCAACATGGTGCTTTATAAGACTAAATTCTCTTTGTGTTTATGTCCACAGGTATCAGTTTGGATTATTGGTGGACTTCTCAGCGCAGGAGGGTTTGTTTCTCTCCACCACGGTTCCATTTCCTACTAATACTGTTAGGTTATCTAACCAAAAAGTCTATGTTCAGTGAGTTGGAGGCTTACTATAAAGGTTTTCTCACTTTTCCCTCTTGATCCAATTCCTTCCCCCAAGGTGGAGAGAGTGAAGAGGCGTAGTCTTGGTGGAGTGCTCCAGTGCATCACGGTGGATGGTTTGTCTATACATGGTGTCAGGTATCTAATTAATGATATGAGGTAATATGAATTATTTGAAAAAATAATGACTGTTTTTTTACCATTGTTATCATTCTGTATCTGATGATGTGTAGTCTGAATATCCTTTTGCGGATGTTCTGGTTATGAATACAATTCGTCCTTGCACTTGGATGATTGTTGCGGACCGATTAATTTCTGTTAAGGGATTGATGACGTCATAATCGGCCTTGTTCTTTATTAACATTTAAAGTTTTGTCCAACGCTGGTTTCTTCTTGATTAGTGATCTTTATGATCCTGTCCCTCTCTTTTAGTTTGGTTTTGAGTTTTCTAACCGTAACTATCTTGCTCATTGTCCTCGTCCTTTGTCCTGTTTCAGAGACCTGGTTGCCCATCCTGTGGTCGGTTTTTAAAGGACCGTTTTGCACCGCATTTGTGTTTTAGCTGCAGTCCCTGTGGACCGTTGCTAAAATGCGATGTCTGTAAGCAGTGGGGGGGTGAGCTAATGGCTGATTTTTTGTCGTTACAGGCAAGGGAGAAGGTGATGGAAGAGGAGAGGAAGGCGAAGAAGGAGGGTGGTAAGAAAGGTAAGAGGAAGGCCTCATCCGCGGTGGATATGGAGGCCTTCCGGTCCGAAATGTTGGGAGAGATGCAGAGGACAATAAAGGATTTGGTCCCAGAGTTGCTTCGCAGCATGCTTCCTGGGCCAGGTCCTTTGTTGTCCTCAGCATCTGCTTCGGAGCAGGTGATCCCCGCCTCTGAATCCGAGTTCCATAGGTCCGTTCCGTTGTTCGAGGGGGATTCAGAGGTGGCCCCGTTGATGGGGGCGGTCCACGACCCTGGCAGCAGGCTTGGTGCCGCGCCGAGGGGCCGTGGACAACGGTTGTTGCTGGGACCCGCGGTCTGCTCATCAGACCCTGGGTATCCGTGCGCCGCGGGTGTCAAAGCCTCCTATGGCACCTTCCCTGGCCAGTCCGGGTTAGCTCTCTTTGCTGACCCGGAGCCTAACCTTTCTGGCCAGGAGGAAGAGGATTACCTGCTAGGGTCGCCGTCTGGGGACATGGCCATGGAGTACGACGTCTGTGCACCCCTCGCGGGGAATACAGGCGACGTGTTCCATGGTTCTACTCACGCAGGAGTAGAATCCACGGTCCAGAAGGTGACCCTGGGCGGTGCTGATGGCCACGGTTACCGCGTACCTCGGCTTGCCGAGAGTATCGCTGGTGCTGGCCAGGGCCGTGGTGGGGCGGTGTCTACCCCACGCTCTACCACGGCGCCTGCTCCTGGTCAAGCCAGGGAGTTTAGCATGCCTGTTCTTTCGGGCCCGCATGCTTTCCCTGGCTTGCCAGGGGTATCAGCATATCCGCCGTCTAGTACAACTGCATGCGCTCAGGAGGAAGACGAAGGCCCTCGTCTAGTAGAGCGCTCGCAGTTAGCCACGGAGGAGGATTGGTCGGACGCTTGCCAGTGGCTGGTAAGTGTTCGGCCAGATCTGCCCGTGGAGCAGTCGGCGAGCCAGCGTGACCATAGGCCGTGGTTAGCTGGTAAGCCGACTGCCACCGCTATGCCATCTCTGCCGCTGGCTGAGCATGTCGTTGACATGTTCGAGGCGGCAGAGACGTCCATTAAGGCGAATGGGCGTCTCGCGAAGGCCCCTCGCGAGGTGGCTAGGCGTTGCCGCATCGTGCCCCTGGATTACCAGCGGTACGGTGTGGTGCCTAAGCCCAGCGTAGATGATCGCGCGGCTTTGGGCGAAGATGCGCGGCCAGGCTCCCGTTCTGACACGGGTGTCCTGTGCTCGAACGCGTTGCGTTCGGCTAATACCGCGCTGCGTGATGCGGAGGAGAGTGGGAGAGCGTCGATTGCTGCTCTGTCCCACGTCTCCCAGCTGTTACAGGGGGTGGTAACAGCATCCGCTTCACGCCAGCCAAGCCCGGTCACAGTCCAGAGAGCCATCCAGGATGGTATCAACCTGGCTCTGGACTGTTTGACGCGGGGTGGTGACCAGGAGTGTCCGGGCGAGGCGCACGTTTGCCCTTGACAATCTGTGCCCGTCCCAGGACCTGTATAATAGGCTGCTGCGAACTCCTATGACAGGTCCTGGTCTCTTTGGAGGTGAGGGATGTAAGCACCTCCAGGAGACGGTGACTCTGGTCAACAACCAGAGGGCGCTGCGTGAGCAGTTTGAGGTGCTCCTGCGGGAGCGCGTTCGCGCAGCACCCCCTGCGTATCGTCCCCTGCAGGCTCGAGGTGGCACTGGCCAGGTCAGAGGCCAGCCACCAGCACAGCGTCGGTCTAGGCCGCGTGCGATTCGGCCAGCAGCGAGGGGGGCGCAGGCTCCCCAGGCACAGCCAGCCAGGCAGCCACCCGCGCACTGTGGTGCGCGCGGTGCTGGGCGTGGCGCGCGGGGATCTGGTCGCGGTAATCGGGCCTGATGGGCCGGTTACCGCGGTGGGAACCACTCCGGTGTTTCAGGCCGAGAAGACAGTGCCACTCTCGCACTCCTTATGTCCACCTCTCTCCCTAGGTGGACCGGTGGGCGGCCGTTTGGCCGGCCACTTGCCAGAGTGGAAGCGGTTGACTCCGGACCGTTTAGTCTTGCGATGGCTTTCAGTCGGGTATCGTCCCGAGTGGATGACAGGCCCGCCATCGCGACTGTCTCTCGTGCCGATCTGGACTCCGATTCCGAGGGATCCAGATCAAAGGCTGTGTATAGAGGACGAAATAAATTCCCTCATACAAAAGGAAGCCATTCAGCCGGCGCAGAGGTGCCCGGGCTTCTATTCAACCGTGTTCTTAGTAACGAAAAACACCGGAGGGTGGAGGCCGATTCTCAACCTCAAGCCATTGAACAAGTTCATAGAGACGCCCAGTTTCAAGATGGAGACTGTGCGCTCGGTGTTGGCGGGGTTAGAGCGAGGAATGTGGACAGCGTCAATAGATTTGAAGGATGCTTATTTCCACATTCCCATAGAGAGGAGTTTCCGTCGCTTCCTGAGATTTGCATTCCAGGGCAGACAGTGGGAATTCAGGGTATTACCCTTCGGAATTTCCACGGCTCCTCGGGTCTTCACCCGTGTGGTTCTCGCGATCACTGCATCCCTCCGCAGGAGAAGCATAGCAGTCCACACGTACATAGACGACTGGCTGTTGAAAGCACACACCCGGGAAACGTTATCGGCCAATCTGGAGATTGTTTTGAAAACTCTCACGGACTTGGGCTGGATAGTCAATTTCCAAAAATCAGAGCTAACTCCATCCCAGAAGTTTGTTTACCTGGGCATGTTCTTCGATCTGGAGAGGGGATATGTTTATCCCACTCAGGAGAGGGTTCAAAGACTCATCTCAGTAATACAGTCGGTGTGCGACAGTCGTCATGTCCTGGCACGGGTTTACTTGAGAATGCTGGGGTTGATGGTTTCATTGGAACCAGTCATGTCGCAGGCCGCCTTGCGCAGGCGCCCGATCCAGTTGTTTCTCATGACACAGTGGACCCAGAGTTCAGGTTCGCTGGACTCGAACGTGTCAGTGTTGGCGCCTCTGATTCACCACCTGCAATGGTGGTTGAATACAGAGAATCTCTTGCCGGGGGTTTTGCTAACCCCTCCCCACCCTCAGGTGACTGTGTATACAGATGCATCGATGGAGGGGTGGGGAGCTTGACTGGAAGAGTCCACAATATCAGGGCTTTGGGATCTGGATCAGTCCAAGGAACATTCCAGGGGGGGAATGTATGCATACGCATTCCCTCCAGCAATCCTGATTCCAAAGGTGCTTCAGAAAATCAGGCAGCAGGAGTGCCAAGTGCTTCTGATCGCCCCGGATTGGCCAAGCCGATCGTGGTATACGGATCTGCTGGACCTTCTGGTCTGCAGTCCGGTTCCTCTGCCTCTGATGGACGACCTTATCTTCCAGGGCAAGGCCCTTCACGACAATCCATCAATGTTCAGATTGACTGCGTGGATGTTGTCAAGGAATCTAGAATTAAGGAGGGCTTTTCTGAGCAAGCGGCCATGTTTATGGCCAAAGCCAGGAGGGGGTCAACCTCTAGAGCATATAATTATAAAATCAACAGATTTGCAGAGTGGTGCTCAAAAAGATGTATTGATCCAATGGACTCATCTATTCAGGTAGTGGCTGATTTCCTCTGTCACCTACAGTGTATGATGCCTATAGCCTCAAGCCTAACTCTATTGCTGGTTACAAATCAGCATTAATGACTGTTATCCCTTGCTTGGCTAAGAGGGGAAGTGATGAAGTAAATACATTAAATGTATTAATTAAAGGCAGGGGCAATCTAAGACCAAGGAATCCTCCACTGATTCCGTCTTGGAGTTTATCTCTGGTGCTTCAGGTACTAGGAGATAAGCCTTTTGAACCACTTAGTTCCATTTCTATGAAAATGTTAACGCTTAAAACTGTATTTTTAATTGCTGCGGCCTCGGCAAGGCGTAGGAGTGAGATTCACGCCTTATCAGCCGAGGATGACCGTTTTGTGGTTACAGGGGAAGGCCTTAAGCTTCTACCTAGGATTAATTTCTTGGCTAAGAATCAGTCATTGAAATATCCAGGTCAACCTAATTCTAAAGCATGGTGCCCCGTCCGGGCGCTGCTCCGGTACAAACAGCGTACTTCGGAGTGGCGTACCGACCTATCAGCGTTATGGTTGTCATATATTGAACCCCATGGCAGGGCGTCTAAGGACACCATTTCTAGGTGGATTGTGGAGTGTATTCAGTTTTGTCACAAATCCGCCACCGGGAGACAGGTTGATGTGGCCAAGGCTCACAGTGTCCGCGGTGTCGTGGCATCCACTGCCCTGTTTAGTGGGGTCCCTGTGGATGACATTATGTCCGTGGCTCAGTGGCACTGTGAGTCAAGTTTTACAGACCATTGCCTCCGTGACACCTCTAACCCTCTCGCCTTGTCAATTTTGAAACATTAATCGCTTTTACATTTTGTGAGGAGTGCTTCCGCATTGCTTATATACTTCGCAATTTAGCGATGGTAACAACCACTTGTCGGGACTGCATCAGGCTTCTCTACTGGGATCATGATGACAGCTTCCAAGTTCAACAAGGTCAGTCTTGTTCATGTGTTGTTCATTGTTACTTGTATTGTCACGTTACCCATTATTATTAATATGGTGATGGTTTATGTGGGAGGTGGTTCATCATAGAGAGTATACGAAAATGGAGCCTTTTCGTCTCTGTCCTATAGTACTTGGCACTAGTACGTAGAGAGCGTATAGGACATTGAGGTCATCTAGTCTTCCTCCCAGGAGGGGGTGGGGGGGGGGGGAAGCGCATATGACATTCGGTCATCTCTCATGCATCGGTTGTGTTATCCGATGGTTTGTCAAATCCTGACTGTGTTCTCACACATTTCAGACGTCATAAGTGCCTTAAACGCGTGAAAGCGTATAGGGAAGAGCTGGTCTTTTGACCTCGCCTCCCTCCCGCCAGATTCACTTTCGAATTCTGGCAATATCAAAAGTATTAGGGAGGTAAGTATACTCTTGATGTGAAATAAACGAAATCAAGGATTTCTTTTTTCACGAGAGAGTTGATACTTACCTCCCTAGATACGGACCCGGCCTCTCCACCCCACAGAGGCTCGGTCTTCAGGCTCTTGGTAGTTGCATGTGTTAGCCAATAAATTAGTCAGAGGCAGTAGTAGTCGGCGCATGCGCGGTGGTGGGGCTGGCATCCGCCGGACTACCTCTGACTACCTGCCCAGTAGGGGCACCTAACTGTTTTTAATTTGAGTGTTTTATTGAGTGAAAGCCAATATTTAGCAATATCAAAAGTATTAGGGAGGTAAGTATCAACTCTCTCGTGAAAAAAGAAATCCTTGATTTCGTTTAGTCTCCCTCCCAAGAAAGGGGGGGGGGGGGGGGGGGGGGGGGGGGGCGAGCGCATATGTCATATGGTCTTCTCTCAGCCATCGGTTGTGTTATCCGATGTTCTAATCATTTCCTGGTTGTGTTTTTCTCACAATTTCAGAAGTTTAAGTGCCTTAAACGCAGAAAAGCGCATAGGGAAGAGCTGGTCTTTTGACGGCGCCTCCCTCCCGCCAAATTCTCTTACGAATTCTGGCAATATCAAAGAGTGTTTGGGAGGTTAAGTATACTCTTGAAGTGAAATAAATGAAATCATGGATTTCTTTTTTCACGAGAGAGTTGATACTTACCTCCCTAACACGGACCCGACTTCTCCACCCCACAGAGGCTCAGTTTTCAGGCTTTCTTAAGTTGCATTGTGTCAGTCAATAAATTAGTCAGAGGAAGTGCTAGTCTGCGCATGCGCGGAGTTTGGGGCTGCCATCCGCCTGACTGTTATCTATCTACCTGCCCAGTAGGGCCACCTAACTGTTTTTAATCTGAGTGTTTATTGAGTGAAAGTCGATATTTGGGAATATCAAAGAGTGTTAGGGAAGTAAGTATCAACTCTCTCGTGAAAAAAGAAATCTCTGATTTCGTTTAAATTGGGGGATAAAAGATCCCTGACAGAAACCTTATCATGTCATCTAGATAATAATGATATTGCAAAATAATGTACAGCTGTCACATATTACATAGTATGGCCATTTTAGTCTACTCAAAAAGTCTATGTCCAGTGAGTCGGAGGCCTAGTATAAAGGTCTTCTCACTTTGCCCTCTTGATCCAATTCCTTCCCCTAAGGTGGAGAGAGTTAAGAGGCGTGGTCTTGGTGGAGTGATACAGTGCATCAGGTGGATGGTTTGTCTATACCAGGTATCAGGTATCTAACTAATGATATGAGGTGATGTTAATTATTTGAAAAAATAATGACTGTATTTACCATTGTTATCAATGTGTATCTGATGGTGTGTAGTCGGAATATCCAGGTGAGGACGTTATGTTAGGAATACAATTCGTTCTTGCACTTAGATGCTTGTTGCGGACCGATTTAATTTCTGTCATGGGATTGATGACGTCATAATCAGCCTTGCTCTTTATTTACATTTAAAGTTTTGTCCAACGCTGGTTTTCTTATGGTTACTGATCTTTATGATCTTTTCCCTCTCTTTAGTTGGTTTTGAGTTTTTTCTAACCTTGACTAACTTGCTCATTGTCCTCGTCCATGGTCCTGTTTCAGAGACCTGGTTGTCCGTCCTGTGGCCGGTTCCTAAAGGATCGTTTCGTCCCCCACTTATGCTTTAGCTGTAGTCCCTGTGGGCCACTGCTTAAGTGTGAGGTCTGTAAGCAATGGGGGGGGGGGAGGGGGGTGGGTGCGAGCTAATGTCTGAGTTTCTGTGTTTACAGGCTAAGGACAAGGTGGTGGAGGAGGAGAGGAAGCAGAAGAGAGAGGGTGTCAGTAAGAAGGGTAAGAGGAAGGCCTCGTCCGCGGTGGATATGGAGGCCTTCCGGTCCGAAATGTTGGGAGAGATGAAGAGGACAATAAAGGATTTGGTCCCAGAGTTGCTTCGTAGCATGCTTCCTGGACCAGATCCTTTGTTGTCCTCGGCGTCTGCTTCAGTCACTTTTCCATAGGTTGGTTATGTTGTTCGACGATTCAGAGGTGGCCCCATTAGTAGGGGCAATCCTCGACCCTGGCAGCAGGCTTGGTGCCGCGCCGAGGGGCCGTGGACGGCTGTCGCAGGAACCCGCGGGCTGCTTATCAATCCAGAGGGATCCGCACGCCGCGGGTGCCAGTACCTCCTATGGCACCTTCCCTGGCCAGTCCGGGTTAGCTCTCTTTGCTGACCCGGAGTCTAATCTTTCTGGCCAGGAGGAAGAGGATTTCCTGCTAGGGTCGCCGTCTGGGGACGTGACCATGGAGTACGACGTCTGTGCACCCCTCGGGGGGGGATACGGGCGACGTATTCCATGGATCTACTCACGCAGGAGTAGAATTCACGGTCCAGAAGGTGGGCCTGGGCGGTGCTGATGGCCAGGGTTACCGCATACCTCGGCTTGCCGAGCGTGTCGCTGGTGCTGGCGGGACCGTGGTGGGGCGGTGTCTGCCCCGCGCTCTACCACGGCGCCTGCTCCTGGTCAAGCCAGGGAGTTTAGCATGCCTGTTCTTTCGGGCCCGCATGCTTTCCCTGGCTTGCCAGGGGTATCAGCATATCCGCCGTCAAGCTCTGCTGCGTGCGCTCAGGAGGAAGACGAAGGCCCCCGTCTTGTAGAGCGCTCGCAGCTAGCCATGGAGGAGGGTTGGTCGGACGCTTGCCAATGGCTGGTAAGTGTTCGGCCAGATCTGCCCGTGGAGCAGTCGGCTAACCAGCGTAACCACAGGCCGTGGTTAGCTGGTAAGGCTACTGCTAACGCCATGCCATCTCTGCCGCTGGCTGAACATGTCGTTGACATGTTCGAGGCGGCGGAGTCGTCCATTAAGGCGAATGGGCGTCTCGCGAAGGCCCCTCGCGAGGTGGCCAGGCGTTGCCGCATCGTGCCCCTGGACTACCAGCGGTACGGTGTGGTACCCAAGCCGAGCGTGGATGACCGCGCGGCTTTGGGTGAAGATGCACGGCCAGGCGCCCGTTCTGACACGGGTGTTCTGTGTTCGAACGCGTTGCGTTCGGCAAATACCGCGCTGCGTGATGCGGAGGAGAGTCGGAGGGCTTCGATTGCTGCTCTGTCCCACGTCTCCCAGCTGTTACAGGGGGTGGTAACAGCATCCGCATCGCGCCAGCCGAGCCCGGCCACAGTCCAGAGAGCCATCCAGGATGGTATCAACCTGGCTCTGGACTGCATGACGCGGGCGGTGACCAGGAGTGTCCGGGCGAGACGCACGTTTGCCTTGGACAATCTGTGCCCGTCCCAGGACCTGTACAATAGGCTACTGCGTACGCCTATGACAGGTCCTGGTCTCTTTGGAGGTGAGGGATGCAGGCACCTCCAGGAGACGGTGACCATGGTCAATAACCAGAGGGCTCTGCGCGAGCAGTTTGAAGTGCTCCGCCGTGCGAGCGTTCGCGCCGCACCCCCTGCGTATCGTCCCCTGCAGGCTCGAGGCGGAGGTGGCCAAGTCAGAGGCCACCCGCCATCGCAGCGTCGGCCTAGGCCGCATGCGCTTCGGCCAGCAGTGAGGGGGGCGCAGGCTCCCCAGGCGCAGCCAGCCAGGCAGCCACCCGCGCACCGAGGTGCGCGTGGTGCTGGGCGTGGCGCGCGGGGATCTGGTCGTGGTAATCGTGCCTGATGGGCCGATTGCCACGGTGAGAACCACTCTGGTGTTTCTGGCGGAGGAGACAGTGCCACTCTTGCACTCCTTATGTCCACCTCTCTCCCTAGGTGGACCGGTGGGAGGCCAGCTGGCCGCCCACATGCAAGAGTGGGAACGGTTGACTCAGGACCGTTTAGTCTTGCGATGGCTTTCAGTCGGGTATCATCCCGATTGGATGACAGGCCCGCTGTCGCGACTGTCTCTTGTGCCGATCTGGACTCCGAATCCGAGAGATCCAGATCAAACGTTGTGTATCGAGGAGGAGATAACTTCCCTCATACAAAAAGGAGCTATTCAGCCGGCACAAAGGTGTCCGGGCTTCTATTCAACCGTGTTCTTAGTAACAAAACACACCGGAGGGTGGAGACCAATTCTCAACCTCAAGCCATTGAACAAGTTCATAGAGACGCCCAGTTTCAAGATGGAGACTGTGCGCTCTGTGTTGGCGGGGTTAGAGAGGGGAATGTGGACAGCGTCGATAGATTTGAAGGATGCTTATTTCCACATCCCCATAGCAAGGAGTTTCCGTCGCTTCCTGAGATTTGCATTCCAGGCCAGACAGTGGGAATTCAGGGTGTTACCCTTCAGAATTTCCACGGCTCCTCGGGTTTTCACCCGTGTGGTTCTTGCGATCACCGCATACCTCCGCAGGAGAAGCATAGCAGTCCACACGTACATAGACGACTGGCTGTTAAAAGCACACACCCAGGAAAGTTTATCGGCCAATCTGGAGATTGTTTTGAAGACTCTCACAGACTTGGGCTGGATAATCAATTTCCAAAAATCAGAGCTGACTCCATCCCAGAGGTTTGTTTACCTGGGGATGTTCTTCGATCTAGAGACAGGATATGTTTATCCTACTCAGGAGAGAGTTCAGAAACTCATCTCAGTAATTCAGTCAGTGTGCGACAGTCGTCATGTCCTGGCACGGGTTTACTTGAGAATGCTGGGGTTGATGGTTTCATTGGAACCAGTCATTCCTCAGGCCGCCTTACGCAGGCGGCCGATCCAGTTATTTCTCATGACACAATGGACCCAGAGTACAGGTTCGCTGGACTCGAACGTGTCAGTGTTGGCGCCTCTGATTCACCACCTGCAATGGTGGTTGAACACGGAGAATCTCTTTGGGGGGGTTATGCTAACCCCTCCCCACCCTCAGGTGACTGTGTATACAGATGCATCGATGGAGGGGTGGGGAGCTTGCCTGGAAGAATCCACAATATCAGGGCTTTGGAATCTGGAACAGTCAAAAGAACATATCAATCTACTCGAGCTAATAGCAGTAGTCCTGGGCCTGGAACATTTCTTACAGAAAGTTCAGGGCAAGATTGTTCTTATTCGTTCAGACAACTCAACAGTTGTGACTTACATAAACCGCCAGGGCGGAACGAAGTCGCCCAGTCTCTGTATGATGACATGGAGACTGCTTTGTTGGTGCCTGGATCACAGGATTACCTTGAAAGCAGTTCATATTCCGGGAAGGTTAAATCTGCTAGCAGACTCATTGAGCCGAAGGATGAGTGTTTTACCCACGGAATGGCAACTAAATCAATGTGTGGCGGATCGTCTGTTCGACCATTGGGGGAAACCCAACATCGATTTGTTCGCAACGAAGAAGAATGCGAAGATGACGACGTACGTCTCTCCGATTCCAGATCCAAGCGCTTTCGCAACAGATGCGTTAGCTATCAGCTGGGGGAGAATGTATGCATACGCATTCGCTCCAGCAATCCTGATTCCAAAAATTCTTCAGAAAATCAGACAAGAGGAATGCCAAGTGCTTCTGATCGCCCCGGATTGGCCAAGCCGATCATGGTATACGGATCTGCTGGACCTTCTGGTCTGCAATTCGGTTCCTCTGCCTCTGATGGACGGTATTATCTTCCAGGGCAAGGCCCTTCACAACAATCCGTCAATGTTCAGATTGACTGCGTGGATGTTGTCAAGGAATCTAGAATTAAGGAGGGCTTTTCTGAGCAAGCAGCCATGTTTATGGCCAAAGCCAGGAGGGGGTCAACCTCCAGAGCATATAATTATAAAATCAACAGATTTGCAGAATGGTGCTCAAAAAGATGTATTGATCCAATGGATTCATCTATTCAGGTAGTAGCTGATTTCCTCTGTCACCTCTATGATGCCTATAGCCTCAAGCCTAACTCTATTGCTGGTTATAAGTCAGCTTTAATGTCTGTTATTCCTTGCTTGGCTAGGAGGGGAAGTGATGAAGTAAATACATTAAATGTATTAATTAAAGGCATGGGCAATCTAAGACCAAGGAATCCACCTGTGATTCCGTCTTGGAGTTTATCGCTAGTGCTTCAAGTACTAGGTGATAAGCCGTTTGAACCACTTAGTTCCATTTCTATGAAACTATTAACACTGAAGACTGTGTTTTTAATTGCTGCGGCCTCGGCTAGGCGTAGGAGTGAAATTCATGCCTTATCAGCCGAGGATGACCGTTTTGTGGTTTCAGGGGAAGGCCTTAAGCTGCTACCTAGGATTAATTTCTTGGCTAAAAATCAGTCGTTGAAATATCCAGGTCAACCTATTGTTTTGCCTGCTTTAACTAGATATGATCCTAATTCTAAAGCATGGTGTCCCGTCCGGGCGCTTTGCCGGTACAAACAACGTACGGCGGAGTGGCGCACCGACCAGTCGGCGTTATGGTTGTCTTATATTGAACCCCATGGCAGGGCTTCTAAGGACACCATTTCCAGGTGGATTGTAGAATGCATTCAGTTTTGCCATAAATCCGCCACTGGTAAGCAGGTTGACGTGGCCAAGGCTCACAGTGTCCGCGGCGTAGTGACATCCACTGCCCTATTTAATGGGGTCCCGGTGGATGATATTATGTCGGTGGCTCAGTGGCACTGTGAGTCAAGTTTTACAGACCATTATCTCCGTGACACCTCTAATCCTCTCGCCTTGTCGATTTTGAAAAAATAACTTGGCATATATTTTTGATGGGGTTTCCTCATTGCTTATATATTTCACAATTAATTTATGGAAACAACCACTAATTTGGGACTGCATCGTGCTTCACCAATGGGAAGAGGATGTCAGCAGCCATTTCAACAAGGTCAGTCTTGTGTATGTGTTGTCCATTGTTGATTGTCTTGTCACGTTACCCGTTATTAATATGATGATGGTTTGGTGTATTTATGTGGTTCATTGTTGAGAGTATACGAAAATGCAGTTTTTTCGTCTCTGTCCTGTAGTACATGGCACTTGTACGTAGAGAGCGTATAGGACATTGAGGTCATTCGACTCTTCCTCCCAGGAAGGAGGGGGGGGGAGCGCATATGACATTCGGTCATCTCTCATACATCGGGGGTGTTATCCGATGGTTAGTCAAATCCTGACTGTTTTTTCATACAGTTTCAGAAGTTTAAGTGCCTTAAACGCAGAAAAGCGTATAGGGATGAGCTGGTCTTTTGACCTCGCCTCCCTCCCGCCGAATTCACTGTCGAATTCTGGCAATATCAAAAGTATTAGGGAGGTAAGTATACTCTTGATGTGAAATAAACGAAATCAAGGATTTCTTTTTTCACGAGAGAGTTGATACTTACCTCCCTAGATACGGACCCGGCCTCTCCACCCCACAGAGGCTCGGTCTTCAGGCTCTTTATAGTTGCATGTGTATCAGCCAATAAATTAGTCAGAGGAAGTGCTAGTCTGCGCATGCGCGGTGGTGGGGCTGGCATCCGCCAGACTACGCTCTGACTCCCTGCCCAGTAGGGGCACCTAACTGTTTTAATCTGAGTGTTTATTGAGTGAAAGCCAATATTTAGCAATATCAAAAGTATTAGGGAGGTAAGTATCAACTCTCTCGTGAAAAAAGAAATCCTTGATTTCGTTTATTTTCTTTAAAAGCCTACTCCTCATTAACCGTTAGACCGACCAATCAAACTTGGTTGGGAGGATCCTAGGGTGGTAGGTTTCAGAACTTGTATACTGAATTTTGATTCGTAAATTTTTTTGGTGGCCATCTTGGATTTTCTGATAATTTCTCGAAATCAGTTAAGAGCCTACTCCTCATTAACCATTGAGCCGATTTCAATCACACTGAGTGGGAAGGATCCTAGAGTAGTATGCTTCAGAACATGTATACAGAATTTTGATTGGACAATTTTTTTCGACGGCCATCTTGAATTTTACGAAAAATGGTGAGGAATTGTTTAAAACGGTACTCCTCATTAACTGCTTGGGCAATTTCAGCCAGACTTGGCTGGAAGGATGCTATGGGGGGAGGATTCAGAACTTGTATACAGAATTTTGATTGGTCAATCTTTCTGGCGGCCATCTTGGATTTTCTGAAAATCGGTTAAAAGCCTACTCCTCATTAGCCACTTGGCCGATTTCAAGCAAATTCAGTTGGAATGACCCTAGAGTGGTATGCTTCAGAACTTATATACTGAATTTTGAAGCGTCAATATTTTCGGTGGCCATCTTGAATTTTTCTGAAAAATGGTGGGAAATAGTTTAAAATGCTACTCCTCATTAACTGCTTGGACAGCTTCAACCAGAGTTGGCTGGAAGGATACTAGGCTGGTAAGTTTCAGAACTTGTATACAGAATATTGATTGGTCAATTTTGTCCGGTTGTCATCGTGGATATTTTGAAAATTTTGGGAAATCAGTTAAAAGGCTAATTACTAATCATTAACCGCTAGAGCGATTTCAAGAAAACCTGGGTGGAAGGACCCTATGGGTGTGTTATTCAAAGTCTGTATGCAGAAGTTTGATTGGTCAATTTGTTAGGTGCCATCTTAAATTTTCTGAACAATAGCTGGAAATCGTTTAAAACACTGCTCCACATTAACTGTTTGGGAAATTTCAATCAGACTTGGCTGGAAGGTCCCTATGGTGGTAGGATTCAGAACATGTATACAGAATTTTGATTGGTCAATTTTTATCTTGGATTTTCCGAAATCTTTTGAAAATCATTTAAAAGGCTACTCATTAACCGCTTGGCCGATTTCAACCAAACTCAGCTGGACGGACCCTAGTCTGGTACACTTCAGAAGTATACATTTTTTTGAGTGGCCATCTTGGATTTTCCAGAAAATGAGAATTCGTTTAAGACTTAATAATTCCTCATCAACCCCTTGGGCAATTTAAATCAAATTGGACTGAAAGGATCCTATAGTGGTACCCTCCAGAAATTCTATTCCGAATTTTAATAAATCAATGTTTTGGTGACCATCTCTGATTTTCTGAAAATTGTCCGGAACCATTTAAAAATGGTACTCCTTAATCAGTAGTCTGAATTCAACAAAACTTGGGTCGAACGATTCTATGATGGTAGACTTCAAAATATCAAATGAGAATCTGGATTGGTCTATTTTTTTAGTGGCCATCTTGGATTTTCCAAAAATTATCCATCATGTCTATTTAAATGCAAATGGTTCAAATGTTAATGGTCCAGGTGAGCATCACAGGCCCTTGGGCCTCTTGTTTAAAACTAAATTTGATAATTTTTGGTAATCAAGCAAGACTTCGGATATGACCTATTTTAATGGATCAATCCACAAATAGCATTAGCCTGGAAATACATCTGTTAACCTCTCACTAACCTTAGCCCTTTACTGGTGAAGCCAGCCATACCCTGCCTCTGCACTGGTCTTGAAAGATGTCCATTTGTTTTTTTAATTCTCTTAGTCTCTAAATGGACATTCGATAAGGAAATTTGTAGAGTTTCTTGACCAAATTTGACCATTACAGGCTGTGTTAATTTCAGGCTCGGGTGAAAGGCATAAAACTAGTGTGATAGTGTTATATGTCTATTTCAGGCCAGTAGTCGTAGACATCAACTATCTGATAAGATGAATGATGTTATTACTCTGAAGATACCAGCTCCAAAGCAATCAAACTCAAGCGTGTTAACTTCAGGTGCCACTGCGACAAACATTCCAGCACAAAGCCATTCAGACATACACGTAGACAGACACAATGGACAAGCAAGTTTATTTTTAAATGCTGATCAACAAAATCCTAATATGAATCGTTTAAACAATGCTAAGTTTAATCAGAATGCGAGTGGATTATATCCAAGTATGGTACCAGATGGTGCATCTTGGTCATCAAGTGGTCATCATCGTGGTGCTGATGGTCAAGGGTACAGTACTGCCGTTCATCAGTCTGCAGTCAGCGTGCCGGCACAACGTAAACCTCTCTTTACAACAAACAGTGAGTCTGAGCGTTGCATAATATGTTAATCATTTGATGAGATTTATTAAAATTTAATGTCGGTTGATTCTTTGGCAGCAGTGACTTTCAATTTAATCTCTTCAAGATTGGCGAAGAAAATCCAAATTTCTCCTTGACCAATGTCGATTTGCAGGCCAAGAGAAGACTATTTTTGAAAATTTACTACGGGAAAATACTGGCTCAAGTCAATCGAGTGGTAAATAGTAAAAAATAGGCTTCTCTTGGCCTGGAAACCGACATATTTTAAGACCACTGTTAGGACTGTTGAAGCCATATTTTGTGAATTTAACCATTAAATGGATAATACTTAGCCACAATGAAATATTAGATAATCTAGTTATTGCATTAACCCTTTCACTGATGAATTCCCCATATCTCATATTCAACCATACTATACAGCAAAACTGTTGAATATTTTGAAAGTAATTTGACTGGAAGCCATTGCTGCGTTATGCAGCAACGGATTCCAGTCAAATTAATTTCAAAATATTCAGCAAAATAAATTTGCTATTGTAAAAAACATACTTTTTCAGAGATTTTTGTGTGACAGTGTTAAACAATGTTTCAGGATGCTGTCATGAATATGAGGTTTGAATAATCCGGCTGACAGTTTTTGATATTTATTTTGCAGACCGAGCACCATTCACAGTTGGCTGTGGTGAAACAATGGATCCATACCAGAGAGAGCCTGAGGTCTGTTATGAAGTTACTGTTGACTTTTCATTAACCCTTTGATGGTCAAGATGGGTAAAAAAAATTAGGTTTTTGCCTAGTGAATCTCCATTTGCAGGCCATGAGAAGACTAGTTTTAAAATTTTACCACGAATAACTGGCCCGGTTGTACATCTTCAATTGCATATTAAATACAGTCTTATATATTTATAATCATCTTGTAGATGATCCCTCTTAGAGCACACCAGTTAGCTGTGGCTAAACATTAATTGTGTCTTAAAAGTAGGTATTTGTCGCCAAGAATATGCTTAGCACTTTAACACACACGTCAGCCAAAAATGGTTTCTGCAATGGCCTTGGGAAATGTCCATTTGCACACCATGAAAAGACTGAAAATTTACCACTGGAATGACTGGTTCAATAATGCAGCTAGTCATCCAGTAGTAAGTTTTCAAAAAGAGTTCTCTTGGTCTGCAAATGGATTTTTTTTTCTATGATAAAATGATGAAATTTTAATGAAGAAATCTGAGGTTTAAAGGGTTAAATATTGCACTTGTAAAAGCCACTTTGCTCATTCACGTTGCTGTTATTTTTCACTCCATACATCACTCACAATAGAGGTAGCCATTTCTAGCTAGGACCCGCCCATTTCTAACTAGGACCCACCCATTTCTAGCTAGGACCCACCCATTTCTAGCTAGGACCCGCCCATTTCTAGCTAGGACCGACCCATTTCTAGCTAGGACCCGCCCATTTCTAGCTAGGACCCACCCATTTCTGGCTACTCGCATCCACTTTTTATGCATGTTTGAATAGATTTATATATCTCGACTCATGAATTCGTAGAATCCCAATTTCAATGTAATTAGACAGTAAGCTGGTAGATATACTAATTTGACAGGGGTAGGTGTTGGTCGTGGTGGGGTCTGTAGCAGTAGTAAATACTGATGTGACATAATAGCATACATATTTGCAATTATTTTCATATTGTTTTAGCAAAAACTAAAATATCTTTGAAAACATATGGAGATTGAGATTTATGTTTGCCAGTACTTTATCACACTGTTAAATGTGACAAAATATTGACAAAATTGTTTTGTTTCACATTTTCCTCTGCTGGAACTGATTACAACTATAGCTTTTATTATGCAAATATTTTGTATTTAATACAAGTCATCACCATTTAATTTTTATCAGGACGGACAAGATGTAAGTTGTCACTACTCACTAGATTGTGTCATTTTAGTTTTGATGATCTGTATCGTAATACGTATTGTATGGGGATAGGTGTATTAGAATATGTATTGAATCATGAGGTCCTTGGCAATACACACCCCTAATATATATATATATACATGTGTAACGGCGTATGCGATGATGACGATGGCAGCATCAACAGTGGTACGTTTTTTCATTTCGCAAAAGTTCTCAGCTTACATTTCTGGATCGGTAAAGGCTATTGCAACTAAGCTTGGACACATGGTTACCTATGATGTTAGAAAGCAGCAGTTTTATATTTAGGTCACAATGTCAAAGGTCAATGTCATTGGCCTCAACAACCCTTGGTTATATTTAAAAGTAAATCTTTTTCGTTTAGCCAAACTTATCAGCTTATATTTCAGGATTGCTTTATCCTAATGGAACACAATATGGGTACATTGTTACATATACCACGAGGATACAGGTTGATGTCAGGGAGGTTACCAAGTCAAAGGTTATGGTCATTCTGACCTCTACAAAACTGTTATTTTTCAACGTTAAGTTTTGCGTTTAACAAATTTTATCAGGTTTGTATTTCGGGATTGCTTAACCCTAATGAAAGACAACTTGGGTACATGGTTGCTTATGCCAAGAGGATGCAGGATTGTGACAAGGAGCTCACCAGGTCATGGTCATTGCTATTTGACCTCTCCTTTTTCAACTTTAAGTTTTTAGCTCACCTGGCCAGAATGGACAAGTGAGCTTATGCCATGGCGACCACCTGTCGGTCCATCCATCTGGCATCCAGCAACGTTTGCTTAAAAACGCTACTCATTAATCACTTGGCGGATTTTAACGTAATTTGGCTGGAACTACCCCATGGATCTAGGTTTCAGAACTGGTATACAGAAATTTGTTTGGTCAATTATTTGGGCAGCCATCTTGAATTTTCCGAAAAATGGGACGAAATCATTTAAGATGCTACTGCTCATTAACTTTTTCAGAGATTTCAACTGGATTTGGCTGGAAGGACCCTAGGATGGTAGGCTTCAGAACTTGTGTACAGAATTTGGATCAATTTTTCTAGTGGCCATCTTGGATTTTCTGAAAATTGTGTAAATCATTTAAAAGCCTACTACTCATTAACCGCTTTGTCGATTTTAACCAAACCCCGCTGGAATGGCCCTAGGTGGGTAGGCTTCAGAACTTGTATACAGAATTTTGATTGATCAAATTTTCTGGTGGCCATCTTGGATTTTCTAGAAATCCTTTAAAATGCTACTCTTCCTTAATCGATGGCCCAATTTCAACAAAACTTGGGTGGACTGGATGATAGGTTTCAAGAGTTCTAATGAGAATTTTTATTGGTCAATTTTTTCCATCAGCCATCTTGTATTTTCCAAAATATTTTCGGAAATCCTTTAAAACACTACTCCATAACCAAAGGCCAGATATCAATGAAACCTGGTTGGAAGGATCCTATGGGCATATGCTTCAGAAGTTGAATACAGGAATTTAATTGAGTAAATTTTTCGACGGCTGTCTTGAATTTTCCCAAAAGAAATTCTAGACGCCTTTAAATCCCTGCTACTACTTAATCAATGGCTCAATTTCAAGTAAACTTGAATGGAGTGATCCTACAATGACAGGCTTCAAGATAACAAATGAGAATTTGATTGGTCAATTTTGTTTTGTGGCCATCTTGGAATTTCCGAAATTATCCATCATGTCTATTTAAATGCAAATAGTTCAAATGCTAATATTCCAGGTGAGCGTCACATGCCCTTGGGCTTCTTGGTTCATTTAGCAAATTGTTTACCTTTATATTTCAGAGTTGCTTAATACTACCAGAATTAGTCTTGGACACATGGTTACCTATACACTAAAAATGCTGCACGCTGATGCTGATATCACTAGGTCTACGGTCAAGGTCAACGTAGTCTTGATATTTGGCCTCTGTCATGTCTGTACTTCCAATGTTTTTATGTTTGCCTATATTTTAGGATTGCTTAATCATGCTGGAACTTGGAAATATGGTTTCAAATGACATGCTGAGGTAGCATGATGATAGTGAAGTAATTAGGTCAAAGGCCAAGGCCATTCTAACAATGCTACTTTGTATCCGCGTCTTCAACGTTAAGTTTTTCCATTTAGCAAAGCATTTACATTTATATCTTAGGGTTGGCTAATCCTATTGTAACTAAGCTTGAATACATGGTTACCTGTAATGTTATGAATCAGCATGATAACATTGAGGTCACAAGGTCAAAGGTCAAGGTAACTATGACAAACAGGAGACAGATGAGACATTTAATTCTGCAGAATTCTTGTTAGATCTGGTTTTAATTTTGTCAATTTATAGTAATAATAATAATTTTCAGGGAATAAAGTGCATGAAACCAGATAATGAGGATCAGAGCGAGAGCATAGCAGCGGGAATGTTTAAAACTGCACGAGAGCAGATGGTACGAGTCATCATTTTCCTGCATTTTACACATTTTATGTAAAACAATATAATTTCTATAAATAGATGTAGAATCTAATTGATATACTTTATTTTGTCCTGCATGGCCTGTTCACTTAGACAGCATTAAATCGTTGAATTCTTTCAACAATATTGTGACAATAATTCAAAGTAACCAGTTAATAAAATAGAAATCCAATTTTGATATACAGAGAAAAAAAGCTTGTACGAGCTAAGATCCGGAACAACAGTCTTACAACTTGAATATAGATTTTAAAATATAAGAGTGTGCACACCCCATCATGATATGAATCTAAGATCAGCTCGGGTACTGAGATAAATGTGTGCTGCTAGAATAAACCCTTGTTTTAACAAGATCTGTTTGTCAATAACAGAGTAGTAACTATTTAAAAATGTAATGGTATGCCACCCTTCTAAAACCTAGCTGGATATTAAATAAAAAATTAATTTCCTTAATGATGTCGAGAGTGGCCCATAGAATCCCATTCTCAAGTTTTATCAATATCTGTCCATCAAGAATGGAGTAGCGATTTTAAATTTAATGGTGGGGCACCCTATTAAATCCTACCAGGGCCGTGAATTGAAAATCAGGCTCAGTAATGATGTCACGAGGTACCAATAGAATAGCACTTAAGTTTTATCAAGATCCATTCATCAATAATGGAGGACCAACGATTTTAAAATTTAGGTGTGGGATGCCATAATAAAACCCAGCGGGACACTGAATTGAAAATTTGGCCCCACGTAGAATATCCCTCTCAAGTTTTATCAAGATCCATTCACCAATAGTGTAGCAGTTGCGATTTAAAAATTTAAAGGTGTGGGTGCCATTATAAATCTCACCCGGGTGATGAATAAAAAATTGGGCTCCGTACGGATGTTGATACTTACCCGTAGAATATCCCCTCACGTTTTATCACGTTACATTCATCAGCAGCAGAGGAGTAACCATTTTAATATTTACGGGTTGGGAACCCTACTAAACCCCATCATGAGGTGGATTGAAATTCGTCTCTGTTTTGATGTAAATAGAATGCCCCCCCCCCCCTAAAGTTTTATCAAGATCTGTCAATAATGGAGGAGTAGCAATTGTGGCTGTGCCATCTTTGTAACACCCCCACCCCACCCACCGCAGACAGCGAATCAACATCAGGTTCTGTAATGATGTCGAGAGTGACCCATAAAATACCATTCTCAAGTTTTATCAAGAGCCATTTGGCAATAATGTAGGAGTAGCGATTTTAGAATTTACGAGTTGGCAACCATTCTAAAACCCAGCAGAGCAGTGAGTTGAAAATTTAACTCAGTAATAATGTTAAGAATTACCTATAGAGTATCTCTCTAAAGTTTTATCGACATCTGTTGATCAACAATGGAGTAGTGATTTTAAAATTTAAGTGTGGGATACCCTAGTAAAGTGCATCAGGGAAGTGAAATGAAAATTTGGCATGGTAATGATGTCAAGAATTACCTATAGAATATCTCTCAAGTTTTATCGAGATCTGTTCATCAATAATGGTGGAGTATCAATTAAAAAATTTAAGTCTGGGGTGCCTTACTAAGACCAAGCAGGACAGTGAATTGAAAATGTGGCTCAGTAATGATGTCAAGAGGTGCCTATAGGAATATCCTCAAGTTTTAATCTGGATCCATTCATCAATAACATAGGAGTAGCCATTTTAAAATGTAACGGTGGGTGCCATATTGAAATCTTGCCGGGCAGTGAATTGAAAATTCCGCCCTATAATAATGTCAAAAGTTACATATAGAATATCCCTCTCAAGTTTTATCAAGATCCATTCAACAATAGAGGAGTGGCAATTTTAAAATTTAAGTGTGGAACGGGGTGGGTGCCAGTCACAGGGTGATGAATCGAAAATTGGGCTCCATAATGATGTCGATGATTACCTCTAGAATATGCACCAAGTTTTTCACATCAAGAGTATACTTACCTCCCTAATACTTTTGATATTGCTAAATATTGGTGTTCACTCAATAAAACACTCAGATTAAAAACAGTTAGGTGCCCCTACTGGGCAGGTAGACAGAGGTAGTCAGGCGGATGCCGGCCCCACCACCGCGCATGCGCCGACTACTACTTCCTCTTTGCTAATTTATTGGCAGAGAGTTCACATGCGTTTGTGCTTGTTAAAAAGTTTTCACTCGTTTACCTGTGTAAAATAGTCTGAATATACCTGGAGAGAAAGAGAAAGATGTCAGAAAGGGCGACTTCTCCGGAGGAGGGAGCTGGATCTCTTTATCAGGTGATTTCAACTATATTCTAGCGAGTTTTTCCCCAGTGTAATGTGTTTCCGGGACTCGTGTTTACCGTGGTGAGCGCCGGTTTGAGTTGGTTTTTTCAACTCGGTGCTATATAAGTCTAATCTCTCTTTGTGTTTATGTCCACAGGTATGGATTTGCATTATTAGTGGACATCTCAGCACAGGAGGGTTTGTTTCTCTCCACCACGGTTCCATTTCCTACTAATACTGTTAGGTTATCTAACCAAAAAATCTATGCTCAGTGAGTTGGAGGCTTGATATAAAGGTCTTCTCACTTTGCCCTCTTGATCCAATTCCTTCCCCTTAGGTGGAGAGAGTTAAGAGGCGTAGTCTTGGTGGAGTGCTCCAGTGCATCACGTTGGATGGTTTGTCTATACCAGGTGTCAGGTATCTAATTAATGATATGAGGTGATATGAATTATTTGAAAAAATAATGACTGTTTTGTACCATTGTTATCATTGGGTATCTGATGGTGTGTAGTCTGAATATCCATGTGAGGTTGTTCTAGTTGCGAATACAATTCGTCCTTGCACTTGGATGCTTGTTGCGGACCGATTTAATTTCTGTCAAGGGATTGATGACGTCATAATCAGCCTTGCTCTTTATTAACATTTAAAGTTTTGTCCAACGCTGGTTTTTTCTTGATTACTGATCTTTATGATCTTGTCCCTCTCTTTTAGTTTGGTTTTGAGTTTCTAACCTTAACGAACTTACTCATTGTCCTCGTCCTTTGTCCTGTTTCAGAGACCTGGTTGTCCGTCCTGTGGCCGGTTTCTGAAGGATCGGTTTGTTCCCCATTTGTGCTTCAGCTGCAGTCCCTGTGGACCGCTGCTTAAGTGCGACGTATGTAAGCAATGGGGGGGCGAACTGATGTCTGACTTTTTGTCGTTGCAGGCAAACGAGAAGGGCGTGGAGGAGGAGAGGAAGGCGAAGAGAGAGAGTGTTTCGAAGAA
Source organism: Chaetoderma sp. LZ-2023a (assembly GCA_034401795.1). NCBI lineage: Eukaryota > Metazoa > Mollusca > Caudofoveata > Chaetodermatida > Chaetodermatidae > Chaetoderma > Chaetoderma sp. LZ-2023a. The sequence continues at coordinate 94,027,020 of CM067372.1, forward strand.
GGGTAAGAGGAAGGCGTTGGACATGGAGGCCTTCCGGTCCGAAATGTTGGGAGAGATGCAGAGGACAATAGAGGATTTGGTCCCAGAGTTGCTTCGCAGCATGCTTCCTGGGCCAGCTCCTTTGTTGTCCTCAGCATCTGCTTCAGAGCAGGTTATCCCCGCCTCTGAATCTGATTTCCGTAGGTCGATTCCGTTGTTTGAGAACGATTCAGAGGTGGCCCCGTTGATGGGGGCATTCCACGACCCTGGCAGCAGGCTTGGTGCCGCGCCGAGGGGCCGTGGACATCGGTTGTTGCAGGGACCCGCGGTCTGCTCATCAGACCCTGGGTATCCGCGCGCCGTGGGTGCCAATGCCTCCTATGGCACCTTCCCTGGCCAGTCCGGGTTAGCTCTCTTTGCTGACCCGGAGTCTAACCTTTCTGGCCAGGAGGAAGAGGATTTCCTGCTAGGGTCGCCGTCTGGGGACATGACCATGGACTACGACGTCTGGGCACCCCTCGCGGGGAATGCAGGTGACGTGGTCCATGGTTCTACTCACGCAGGAGTAGAATTCACGGTCCAGAAGGTGACCCTGGCCGGTGCTGAAGGCCAGCGTTACCGCATACCTCGGCTTGCCGAGAGTGTCGCTGGTGCTGGTCTGGGCCATGGTGGGGCGGTGTCTGCCCCGCGCTCTACCACGGCGCCTGCTCTTGGTCAAGCCAGTGAGCTTAGCATGCCTGGTCTTTCGGGGCCGCATGTTTTCCCTGGCTTGCCAGCAGTATCAGCATACCCGCCGTCAAGCTCTGCTGCGTGCGCTCAGGAGGAAGACGAAGGCCCCCGTCTTGTAGAGCACTCGCAGCTAGCCACGGAGGAGGATTGGTCGGACGCTTGCCAGTGGCTGGTGAGTGTTCGGCCAGACCTGCCCGTGGAGCAGTCGGCTAGCCAGCAAGATCACAGGCCGTGGTTAGCTGGTAAGCCGACTGCAAACGCTATGCCATCTCTGCCGCTGGCTGAGCATGTCGTGGACATGTTCGAGGCGGCGGAGACGTCCATTAAGGCGAATGGGCGTCTCGCGAAGGCCCCTCGCGAGGTGGCCAGGCGTTGCCGCATCGTGCCCCTGGACTACCAGCGGTACGGTGTGGTGCCCAAGCCAAGCGTCGATGACCGCGCGGCTTTGGGCGAAGATGCGCGACCAGGCTCCCGTTCTGACACGGGTGTCCTGTGCTCGAACGCGTTGCGTTCGACAAATGCCGCGCTGCGTGATGCGGAGGAGAGTGGGAGAGTGTCGATTGCGGCTCTGTCCCACGTCTCCCAGCTGTTACAGGGGGTGGTAACGGCATCCGCATCGTGCCAACCAAGCCCGGTCACAGTCCAGAGAGCCATCCAGGATGGTATCAACCTGGCTCTGGACTGCTTGACGCGGGCGGTGACCAGGAGTGTCCGAGCGAGGCGCACGTTTGCCTTGGACAATCTGTGCCCGTCCCAGGACCTGTACAATAGGCTACTGCGTACGCCTATGACAGGTCCTGGTCTCTTTGGAGGTGAGGGATGCAAGCACCTCCAGGAGACGGTGACTCTGGTCAACAACCAGAGGGCGCTGCGCGAGCAATTTGAAGTGCTCCGTCGTGCGAGCGTTCGCGCCGCACCCCCTGCGTATCGTCCCCTGCAGGCTCGAGGTGGAGGTGGCCAGGTCAGAGGCCAGCCACCATCGCAGCGATGGCCTAGGCCGCGTGCGATTCGGCCCGCAGCGAGGGGGGCGCAGGCTCCCCAGGCGCAGCCAGTCAGGCAGCCACCCGCGTACCGAGGTGCGCGCGGTGCTGGGCGTGGCGCGCGGGGATCTGGTCGCGGTAATCGGGCCTGATGGGCCAGTTACCACGGTGGGAACCACTCCGGTGTTTCTGGCCGAGAAGACAGTGCCACTCTCGCACTCCTTATGTCCACCTCTCTCCCTAGGTGGACCGGTGGGCGGCCAATTGGCCGACCACTTGCCAGAGTGGAAGCGGTTGACTCAGGACCGTTTAGTCTTGCGATGGCTTTCTGTCGGCTATCATCCGGATTGGATGACAGGCCCGCCATCGCAACTGTCTCTCGTGCCGATCTGGACTCCGATTCCGAGAGATCCAGATCAAAGGTTGTGTATCGAGGAGGAGATAAATTCCCTCATACAAAAAGGAGCTATTCAGCCGGCGCAGAGGTGCCCGGGCTTCTATTCAACCGTGTTCTTAGTAACAAAAAACACCGGAGGGTGGAGGCCGATTCTCAACCTCAAGCCATTGAACAAGTTCATAGAGACGCCCAGTTTCAAGATGGAGACTGTGCGCTCGGTGTTGGCGGGGTTAGAGCAGGGAATGTGGACAGCTTCAATAGATTTGAAGGATGCTTATTTCCACATTCTCATAGAGAGTAGTTTCCGTCGTTTCCTGAGATTTGCATTCTAGGGCAGACAGTGGGAATTCAGGGTATTACCCTTCGGAATTTCCACGGCTCCTCGGGTCTTCACCCGTGTGGTTCTCGCGATCACGGCATACCTCCGCAGGAGAAGCATAGCAGTCCACACGTACATAGACGACTGGCTGTTAAAAGCACACACCCAGGAAACGTTATCGGCCAATCTGGAGATTGTTTTGAAAACTCTCACGGACTTGGGCTGGATAATCAATTTCCAAAAATCAGAGTTGACTCCATCCCAGAAGTTTGTTTACCTGGGCATGTTCTTCGATCTGGAGATGGGATATGTTTATCCTACTCAGGAGAGGGTTCAGAGACTCATCTCCTTAATACAGTCGGTGTGCGACAGTCGTCATGTCCTGGCACGGGTTTACTTGAGAATGCTGGGTTTGATGGTTTCATTGGAACCAGTCATTCCGCAGGCGGCCTTACGCAGGCGCCCGATCCAGTTGTTTCTCATGACACAGTGGACCCAGAGTTCAGGTTCGCTGAACTCGAACGTGTCAGTGTTGGCGCCTCTAATTCACCACCTGCAATGGTGGTTGAATATAGAGAATCTCTTGCTGGGGGTTTTGCTAACCCCTCCCCACCCTCAGGTGACTGTGTATACAGATGCATCGATGGAGGGGTGGGAAGCTTGTCTGGAAGAGTCCACAATATCAGGGCTTTGGGATCTGGATCAGTCAAAGGAACATATCAATCTACTCGAGCTAAGAGCAGTAGTCCTGGGCCTGGAACATTTCTTACAGAAAGTTCAGGGCAAGATTGTTTTTATTCGTTCAGACAACTCAACAGTAGTGACTTACATAAACCGCCAGGGCGGAACGAAGTCGCCCAGTCTCTGTATGATGACTTGGAAACTGCTGTGTTGGTGCCTGGATCACAGGATTACCTTGAGAGCAGTTCATATTCCGGGAAGGCTAAATCTGCTAGCAGACTCAGTATTTAAAAACGCCGACCCAGGTATTTACATAGTTACCTATGCATACCTGCCAGTCTGCAAACTTCCGTCAAACCTCCTATGTGTGAGTGAGTGAGTGAGTGAGTGAGTGAGTGAGTGAGTGAGTGAGGGAGGGAGGGAGGGAGGGAGGGAGGGAGCGAGCGGGTGAGGGAGTGGGTGGGTGGGTGGGTGGGTGGGTGAGTGAGTGAGTGAGTGAGTGTGTTATGCTTTTTTGTTTATTCCGAACGGGTGCATCGTTTTGAGTTCTTTGATCCAGTAGTGTTCTCTGTTTAATCTTAGTTTTTTGTTATCCGTAAAAATTCTTTCAATTGGTCTTATCGTGATGTCTTTCATAGAATGTCTTGGATGGTTGAAATGCCATGAGATTCTCGTGTCTGTTTGGTGTCGGATTGCATGGATATGTTGTGTGAGTCGTTTGCTGAGTGTTTGACTTGTTTCTCCTATGTATTGAGAGCTGCATTGTTTGCATTCTATGAGGTAAATAATGTTGGTGGTATTGCAGCTCATTTGTGTGTTGATTTTGTAGTCTTTACCAGTGACGAAACTAGTGAATTTGTCAGCAGTGTTCATGTATTGTTTGCATGTGATGCAATTGTTGTTGTTGCATTGTCGGAGTGTCCCTACTATGTCGTGAGTGTCATTTGGTGTCGGTACGATCTTATTGTTAGCATCTGGATTTTTTATTTTAATTAGGCTAGAGTGGACTAGGTGGTCCCTAATGCTTTTATTTTTCTTGAATGCTACTACTGGGTAGTTGGGAAAAATTGGTGCTAAGATTGGTGAAGACAAGATGTACTTTTCCCAGTAGGTTCGAATGGATTTGCCTATGTGTTCTAATGATGGGTGGTATTGTAGTATGCAAGCTGGCCTAGGCTGTTTTTGTGTGGGTTGTTTGTAAAGAATGTCTTCTCTCTGTGTGTTCTCGGTTTTTTCTATGATGGCTTTAATTTCTGTCTCTTTGTATCCCCGGTGGATGAATGCATCTGTTAGTTCCTGTGTGCGTTGTTTTAATCTAGTAGGATCTGTGATGATGCGTTTGTATCTTAATGCTTGGCTGTAGATTATGGAATGTTTTGTCTTCACAAACAATCAAGCCACCCTAAAAACACAAAACATTCCATAATCTACAGCCAAGCATTAAGATACAAACGCATCATCACAGATCCTACTAGATTAAAACAACGCACACAGGAACTAACAGATGCATTCATCCACCGGGGATACAAAGAGACAGAAATTAAAGCCATCATAGAAAAAACCGAGAACACACAGAGAGAAGACATTCTTTACAAACAACCCACACAAAAACAGCCTAGGCCAGCTTGCATACTACAATACCACCCATCATTAGAACACATAGGCAAATCCATTCGAACCTACTGGGAAAAGTACATCTTGTCTTCACCAATCTTAGCACCAATTTTTCCCAACTACCCAGTAGTAGCATTCAAGAAAAATAAAAGCATTAGGGACCACCTAGTCCACTCTAGCCTAATTAAAATAAAAAATCCAGATGCTAACAATAAGATCGTACCGACACCAAATGACACTCACGACATAGTAGGGACACTCCGACAATGCAACAACAACAATTGCATCACATGCAAACAATACATGAACACTGCTGACAAATTCACTAGTTTCGTCACTGGTAAAGACTACAAAATCAACACACAAATGAGCTGCAATACCACCAACATTATTTACCTCATAGAATGCAAACAATGCAGCTCTCAATACATAGGAGAAACAAGTCAAACACTCAGCAAACGACTCACACAACATATCCATGCAATCCGACACCAAACAGACACGAGAATCTCATGGCATTTCAACCATCCAAGACATTCTATGAAAGACATCACGATAAGACCAATTGAAAGAATTTTTACGGATAACAAAAAACTAAGATTAAACAGAGAACACTACTGGATCAAAGAACTCAAAACGATGCACCCGTTCGGAATAAACAAAAAAGCATAACACACTCACTCACTCACTCACTCACTCACTCACCCACCCACCCACCCACTCCCTCACCCGCTCGCTCCCTCCCTCCCTCCCTCCCTCCCTCCCTCACTCACTCACTCACTCACTCACTCACTCACACATTCACTCACTCACACATAGGAGGTTTGACGGAAGTTTGCAGACTGGCAGGTATGCATAGGTAACTATGTAAATACCTGGGTCGGCGTTTTTAAATACTTAGGCTTCATAAATCAGTTCCGTCATTTTTGTATCTAATAACAGATCCCTCGCATACACACACATACGCACATATGCATGCATAGACACACAGACGCACACGCACATACACAAACACACACACATATATATATATATGTATGTATATATATATATATATATATATATATATATATATATATATATATATATATATATATATATATATATGAATATATATATATATATATATATATATATGAATATATATATATATACGCACACACACACACACACACACACACACACACGCACGCACGCACGCACACACACACACACACACACACACACACACACACACACACACACACACACACGAGGTTTGATGGACACTAATGACCAGTATGCACACATAGATTCTGTCTAAGTGAGACATACAAAATCATTTATGCTGCAGCATTGAGCCGAAGGATGAGTATTTTACCCACGGAATGGCAACTAAATCAATGTGTGGCGGATCGTCTGTTCGACCATTGGGGGAAGCCCAACATCGATTTGTTCGCAACTAAGAAGAATGCGAAGATAACGACGTACGTCTCTCCGATTCCAGACCCAAGCGCTTTCGCAACAGATGCGTTAGCTATCAGCTGGGCGGGAATGTATGCATACGCATTCCCTCCAGCAATCCTGATTCCAAAGGTGCTTCAGAAAATCAGGCAGCAGGAGTGCCAAGTGCTTCTGATCGCCCCGGATTGGCCAAGCCGATCGTGGTATACGGATCTGCTGGACCTTCTGGTCTGCAGTCCGGTTCCTCTGCCTCTGATGGACGACCTTATCTTCCAGGGCAAGGCCCTTCATGACAATCTGTCAATGTTCCGATTGACTGCGTGGATGTTGTCAAGGAATCTAGAATTAAGGAGGGCTTTTCTGAGCAAGCAGCCATGTTTATGGCCAAGGCCAGGAGGGGGTCAACCTCCAGAGCATATAACTATAAAATCAACAGATTTGCAGAGTGGTGCTCAAAAAGATGTATTGATCCAATGGATTCATCTATTCAGGTAGTAGCTTATTTCCTCTGTCACCTATATGATGCCTATAGCCTCAAGCCTAACTCTATTGCTGGTTATAAGTCAGCTTTAATGACTGTTATTCCTTGCTTGGCTAACAGGGGGAGTGATGAAGTAAGTACATTAAATGTATTAATTAAAGGCATGGGCAATCTAAGACCAAGGAATCCACCACTGATTCCAGTTTGGAGTTTATCTCTGGTGCTTCAGGTACTAGGAGATAAGCCTTTTGAACCACTTATTTCCATTTCTATGAAATTGTTGACTCTTAAAACTGTGTTTTTAATTGCTGCGGCCTCAGCAAGGCGTAGGAGTGAGATTCACGCCTTATCAGCCGAGGATGACCGTTTTGTGGTTACAGGGGAAGGCCTTAAGCTTCTACCTAGGATTAATTTCTTGGCTAAGAATCAGTCTTTGAAATATCCAGGTCAACCTATATTTTTGCCATCTTTAACTAGATATGATCCTAATTCTAAAGGATGGTGCCCCATACGGGCGCTGCTCCGGTACAAACAGCGTACTTCGGAGTGGCGTACCGACCAGTCAGCGTTATGGTTGTCATATATTGAACCCCATGGCAGGGCGTCTAAGGACACCATTTCCAGTTGGATTGTAGAATGTATTCAGTTTTGTCACAAATCCGCCACCGGGAGACAGGTTGATGTGGCCAAGGCTCACAGTGTCCGCGGTGTCGTGGCATCCACTGCCCTGTTTAGTGGGGTCCCTGTGGATGACATTATGTCTGTGGCTCAGTGGCACTGTGAGTCAAGTTTTACAGACCATTACCTCCGTGACACCTCAAATCCTCTCGCCTTGTCGATTTTGAAACAATAATCGCCTGTATGTTTTATGAGGAGCGTTTCCTCGTTGCTTATATACATCACATTTAAGTAATGGTAACAACCACTTGTCGGGACTGCATCAGGCTTCTCTACTGGGAACGTGATGACAGCTTCCAAGTTCAACAAGGTCAGTCTTGTTTATGTGTTGTTCATGGTTAAATGTATTGTCACGTTACCCGTTATTATTATTATGGTGATGGTTTGTGTGGATTGTGGTTCATAGAGAGTATACGAAAATGGAGTACTTTCGTCTCTGTCCTGTAGTACGTGGCACTAGTACGTAGAGAGCGTATAGGACATTGAGGTCATCTAGTCTTCCTCCCAGGAGGGGGTGGGGGGGGGGGGAGCGCATATGACATTCGGTCATCTCATGCATCGGTGGTGTTATCCGATGGTTTGTCAAATCCTGACTGTATTCTCACACAGTTTTCAGACGTTTTTAAGTGCCGTAAACGCGTGAAAGCGTATAGGGAAGAGCTGGTCTTTTGACCTCGCCTCCCTCCCGCCAGATTCACTTTCGAATTCTGGCAATATCAAAAGTATTAGGGAGGTAAGTATACTCTTGATGTGAAATAAACGAAATCTAGGATTTCTTTTTTCACGAGAGAGTTGATACTTACCTCCCTAGATACGGACCCGGCCTCTCCACCCCACAGAGGCTCGGTCTTCAGGCTCTTAGTAGTTGCATGTGTGTCAGCCAATAAATTAGTCAGAGGAAGTAGTAGTCGGCGCATGCGCGGTGGTGGGGCCGGCATCCGACTGACTACCTCTGTCTACCTGCCCAGTAGGGGCACCTAACTGTTTTTAATCTGAGTGTTTTATTGAGTGAACGCCAATATTTAGCAATATCAAAAGTATTAGGGAGGTAAGTATCAACTCTCTCGTGAAAAAAGAAATCCTAGATTTCGTTTATTATCTCGATACATTCATCAATAACGGAGGAGTAGCCATTTAAAAATTAAAGATTGGATGTCCCACCAAAACCCAGCAAGGCAGTGACTCGAAAATCGGTCTCTGTACTGCTTTAGAGATCTGTTCCTGATCTAGAAATAGCTTTAAGATGTTTAGTGCCTTACCTGTATTCTTGTTTTGAATGTGAGTCGGTGGTTTGAAAGTGCTATAATACTTCTGATTTTATTGTTGTTTATCTGATGTAGGTTCTGGATAATCAGAGGCGTCACGGAGGACAGAACAGAGAACAACAATCTGTAACAACATCATTGTATGGCAATGCAAAGCGCTCTCTAGGAACAAGGTCACATAATTATTAACTATATTATAGCTGATTTAATAGCTCGATTGGTTTATCAGAAATCTGAGCTACAGCAATTCCCCCCCCTCCCCCAGCAATCCCCTCCCCCCATTACCCCTCCTATTTGGCGGGGTATAACGATAAACATGTCCATCCATGCATCTGACCGTTTGTATGTAATCATTTTTGTCAACACAACTATTTTAATTGCAATTCACCTTTCCAGAGGACCCACCCATCATATGACATCATAATGAACTGCGTGATGTGTACAATGACATCATAATGAATGATAAGTACATCACGAACGCATATTTGAAGACGGTCTATGCGTTGTTGTACAAATTGTTTGCTTTTACTATTTAATAAATATTCTGTTGAATATTTTGAAACTAATAGGCAGCTACAGCACCCAGTTAAATTAGTTACAAAATATTCAACAGCTTCCCTGTATAGTTTTCAGGAAATTGATAGCTAGGGCATTTGGGGGATCGATCAATCCCAACACGACGAGGTGTGGGTGGAGCTTAGTTAGTGATGGGCGGGGCATGGCTAAAAATGGAAAGGTCCATTCCTGGCAAAGCTGATACATGTTACCAGCCTATGATCACCATTTTTTACGCTGGTTATATTATTAGCTCACCTGGCCTGGAAGGCCAAGTGAGCTTATGTCGTGGCGACCGTCCGTCGTGTGTCTGTCGCCCGTCGGTCCATCCGTCCGTCCATCCGTCAACTTTTCCTTTAAACGACTTCTTCTCAAGAACTACGGGGCCAATTTCAATTATATTTAGCAGGAAGCATCCTTAGGGCAGAGGGGTCCAAGTTTGTTCAAATGAACCCGATCGGCCAATTAGGCCGTCGGCCATCTTGGAATTTGGCTGATTTTTAGAAACGTCTTTAAAAATCTCAGAAACCGCTTGAGGATTGAAGGAAACCTCATGAAATATGATCTAGGGCAAGAGCTCAACCGAGATTGTTCAAGGAAACTTAATTGGTCAAATAGTTTGGCAGCCATCTTGGTTGACCTAGTTGTAGCGAAAATAACTTCTTCTCCAGAAGCGCTGACGGGATTAGGCCGAAATTTGGTAGGTATGATTAGGGATTAAGTGCCAGTAAAGTTTGTTCAAGAGAAGTTGATCCATCAAAAAACATGGCCGCCGTGGGCCAATCAAAATGTAGCATGTTTGGCGGCCATATTGGATTTTTTTTTATTTGAGGGATTTTGAGGCCGAAATTGGTTTTATATAGGTTTTTGGGTATTCTGATCTCAAATTTGCAATTTTCGAAACTGTCGGATGAACGGTTTGGTGGCCATCTTGGATCATTTTTCCGCCAAAAATCCCATACTAAAGCAATGGGAAATTTAAAATATCTTTCGAGAACTACTGGGCCGATTTCAGTTATATTTGGCATGAAGCATCCTTAAGGCATAGAGATTCAAGTTTGTTCAAATGAACCGAATTTGGCCGGCGACCATCTTGGATTTCGGCCGATTTTTAGAAATGTCTTTAAAAATCTTCTCCCAAACTGTTTGAGGGATCGATTCAGAACTCACTAAATATGACCTATGGTAAGAGCTGAATCAAGTTTGCTCAAGCGAACTTGATTGATCAAATGGTTCAACGGCCATCTAGGATGACCCAGTTTTCACAAAAACTACTTCTTCCCCAGAACCGCTGCAGTGATCAGGCCGAAATTTGTGATATATAATTAGCAACTAAGGACGATTACGGTATGTTCAAGAGAAGTTGATTCGTCAAAAAACATGGCCGCAGTGGACCAAGCAAAATATAGTCTGTTTGGCAGCCATATTGGATTTTTTTATTTGAAGGATTTTGAGGCCGAAATTCGTTTTATACAGGGTTTTTGGTTTTCTGATCTCAAATTTGCAATTTTGGAAACCGTTGGATAAACGGTTTGGCAGCCATCTTGGATCATTTTCCCGCCAGAAGCTCCCATACTAAAGCAATGGGAGATTTAAAATGTCTTCTCGAGAACTACTGGGCAGATTTGAATTATATTTGGCAGGAAGCATCCTTATGGCATAAAGATTTCATTTTGTTCAAACGAATCCAATTGGCCAATTTGGGTAGCCATCTTGGATTTTGGCCGATTTTTAGAAATATCTTTAAAAATCTTCTTTAAAACCGTTTGAGGGATTAATTCAGACCTCATGTAATATGATCTAGGGCAAGAGCTCACTCAAGTTTGTTCAAGGGAACTTGATTGACCAAATGGTTCAGCGGCCATCTTGGATGACCTCGTTTTCACAAAACCAATTTCTTCGCCAGAACCGCTGAAGCGATCGGGTGGAAATGTGTGATATATGATTAGGGACTAAGGGGCCATTAAAGTTTGTTCAAGAGAAGTTGATCCGTAAAACAAAATGGCTGCTATGGGCCTATCAATATATAGCGTGTTTGGCGGCCATATTGTATTTTTTTATTTGATTGATTTTGAGGCAAAAATTGGCTTTATATATTTTTGTGCGTATTGTGATTTCAAAATTGCCATTTTCGAGACTGTCGGATAAACGGTTTAGTTGCCATCTTGGATCATTTACCCACCAAAATTTCCCATACTCAAGCAATGGGAAATTAAAAATGTATTTTCGCGACATCTTGGATTTTGGTCGATTTTTAGAAATGGCTGTGAAGATCTTCTCTAAAACCGTTTGGGGGATCAATTCAAAATGCATGAAATATCATCTAGGACAAGAGCTGCACCAAGTTTGTTCAAGGGACTTGATTGGCCAAATGGTTTGGTGGCCATCTTGGATAACCTATTTTTTGCCAAAACAACTCCAGAACCACTGAGCGGATTGGGCCGAAATTTGGGAGATATGATTAGGCACTGAGTGCCATTAAAGTTTGTTCAAGGGAAGGAGCTTAGTCAGAAACGTGGCAGAAGTGGACCAATCAAAATGTAGCATGTTTGGTGTCCATATTGGACATGCAAAAATGTCCACAAGCTCATTTAAAAGACTACTCCTAAACCACCCACCAACAATTTTGATAAAAAAATGCAATGCTCCAGGTGAGCGACACAGGCCCATTGGGCCTCTTGTTTCAAGATGCAGTACTATAATTTTGTTTCAAGGAGATCCATACATATATTCACTAACGTTATCTCCCCTCAAATACGTAAAATGTATCAAAATTATCTTTTTCTCATCGAAGAGTTTTGAACCTACGCTAACAATTTCTTAATTTTCTTTTGCAAACCAGATCTCAGAGTTTTGAACCTACACTACTACTACCTACTTTCCAGTGGATATATTATGTGCGACGCAGTGCAATGATATGGTTTCTGTGAAATCTATCCCATTTACAAACAGGGTTATCTGCGCTGACAGACTTAAAGTTAGCCGAAAATATAGTTTCCGCTAGATTGCTTAAAACTACCTAGACACTATTCAGTTCTAATTTGGTACATGATGCTGTGTGAGAGGATTACAGAAGTTTGGCTTTAACCAAATTTGTTTGTATTCCCCAGAGTTATCTCCCCTACTTAAAATTCATCAAAGTTGACGTGGCTTGTTCTTGAAGAGAGGGCATCAAAAGAGCAAACCTCAAGGTTATTAGATGTATTTAGGGGAGATGCAGCGTCAGAATTTCTTTTTTCATAGTTTTATCATTTTCACATCAAGAGTATACTTACCACCCTGATACTTTATGATATTTCCTAAATATCGACCTAGCTTCAATAATACTCAGAATTAAAAAGAAACTGGCCCCACTGGGCAGGTTACACAACTGACAGTCCAGCGGATGTGCAGCCCAAACTCGCACATGCGCGGGGCTGACTCATTCTCTTCTTAAAATATTGACCTGCCATTGCAACACGCTTTCTAGCCTTGCTTTCTAACGCATGTTGTGCTTTATTTTTCAAACACGAACTGATATTTGAAGGGTATCCTTTTATTTAAACAATATTTATACTTGGTTTCTGGGTCCTTCTAATTTATTATGAGTTTGCTGAGGGAATTATTACCATAAGAAGTAATTTTTCCGCATTCTCCCCCCACCACAGGGTTTTGGACTCAGGATCAGGTATTCCTGTGTTGTTTATCAGACTTCACTCGTCCTCAGAAGTCATCTTATGAGGTTATTTAGGAGAGAAAAAATTTCAGTCATTTTATTTCTAAATATTTTAAAAGTTTTTTGACTGAGTGTTGAGTTATTTATCTCTCTTGATGGTTTGCATAGGTTCATTGTGTTTATAAAGTTCAATTACTAATGAATCTTTGTTTTGAGCTGTGCAGTCTAAAAAAGTTCACCTCTCAAGTATTCAAGTTCAAATTCTTATGTCTCCCTTGTCTTCTTAAAGAAGTATAACACGGTTTTAGGATTTGTTTATTTTTTGTCAGGCCTATAGTTTTTTCTATGGGCCTGGCTTATCTTTCATTTGATGGTCAAAAGTTTTCCTTATGGATCTTATTAGCCTTCTGCAATTGTTTTTTTTGGTTCGTCATAACTAAAAACTAATTGTTTCCATTTGTGTCTTTTCAGAGGGTAATTGAGAACAAATGCCCTTCCTGCCACCGTTTTGTGAAGGCCCGCTTTTTCCCTCATGACTGCACTAGGTGCAGTATGTGCGGGCCTCTTCTAAATTGCCATGTGTGTGAGTCGTGGCCGGTGGAGGTATTAGCTGATTTTTTAAATCAGCAGGTAAAAGACTGGGCGGCAGACGAGAAGAGGCGGCTGGAAAAAGAGTGTGGTAAGAAGAGGAAGGCATCCATGCCAGACATGGAGGCCTTCCATCTTGAAATGATGGGAGAAATGAAGAAGACGATCACGGGTCTTGTCCCGGAGTTGCTTCGCAGCTTGCTTCCCGGGTCAGGTTCGTCATTGTCTTCTTCATTTGCTCATGGTCAGAGTGTTCCCGTCTCTGGGTCTGGCTCTCTTAGCAAACCAGTTTTCGTTATAGACCCAGAGACGGCTCCCGTTGGTCTGGCGCTGAGGCTTGCCTCGCCCGTGGACCCGGGAGCGAAAGCCATGGCCTCGGGCGCTTGCTTATCGAGTGCTCTAGAACAGTCTAGGCTAAGGGTATCAGTGCCTCACGCGATACCCCTCCTGCCCAGGCCAAGCTTGATCCCTTTTCAAGCTTGGCGTCTAATCTTTCTGGGCAGGAAGAAGAGGACACTGTTATGGCCTACCGATGAGTCGATGGCCATGTAAATGGATTCCCATGGGCCCCTATGTGGGCCCATGGGTGACCTTTCCCATGGAACTACTTCTTCGGGAGTGGGTTTCACGTCTCAATGGCTAGGCCGGCTAGGAGCCGATGGCGGTCCATACCGTATCCCTTGGCTTGCCAAGAGTTACCGTGAGGAAGGCCCGGACTGTGACGTCATGTTTTTAGCCTCCCCCCCCCCCCCCACATGACGCCGTAGATCCGGCTCCTGGAATAGCCACCGGGCAAGCCATGCCATCCCTTGCGGGTCCGTATGGCTTCCTTGGCTATCCAGGAGTATCTTCAGCTCCGGCCATTACCCCACCAGCGAATGTGGTTGAGGACGACGAAGGCCCTAGGCTCGTCGAACATTCACAGGTGGCCACCGAGGAAGACTGGTTGGATGCTTGCCAATGGCTGGTGAACATCAAGCCAGAACTCCAGGTGGATCCACCATCTTCCCAGCGGGACTAGCCCCTGGTTGGGAGGGAAACTGGTGACGAGCACCATGCCATCTCTGCCGTATGCGGAGCATATCGTTGATATGTCCGCTGCGGCAGAGACGTCCATTCTGCCGAAACGATGCCTTGCGAAGGCCCCTCGCGAGGTGGCACGGCTCTGATGTATAAGTTCTGATCTATATCAGAGGTATGGCGTCGTTCCAAAGCCTTGCACGGGCCTGCACCTCCAACAGACCTTAAACCTGGTGAACAACCAGAGGGTGCTGCGAGCGCAATTTGAAGTGCTCCGCGGGGAGCGCGTTCGAGCAGCTCCCCCCTGCCTTCCACCCTCAGCGGGCGAGAGGTGGTGGTGGCGTTGTCAGAGGCCAACCACCTACACAGCGTCGGCCACGACAGCGTAAGCCAGCTAGGGGGGAGCGCAGGCTCCTCCAGCGCAACCCGCCAGACAGCCTGCGTACCGAGGTGCGCGTGGCGCTGGTAGAGGAGCACAGGGTTCTGGTCGTGGAAGCCGAACCTGATGGGTCGCCTCTCAAAAAGACCACAGCAGTGCTGCTAGGACAGCCACCAGAGACAGGGCTTCTCTTCCACTTGTCGGGTCCACCTCAATCCTTAGGTGCACCCATGGGAGGCCGTCTGGCCTTCCACATGCAAGAGTGGGAGCGGGTTACTCAGGACCGCTCAGTCTTGCGATGGCTTTCAGTCGGTTACCATCCCGACTGGATTTCAAATCAGCCATCGCGCCTGTCTCAGGTTCCGATCTGGACTCAAAATCCAAGAGATCCCGATCAACGGTTGTGTATAGAGGAAGAAATTCAATCCCTCATACTAAAACATGCTGTTCAACCGGCACAAAAATGTCCGGGTTATTATTCAACCGTGTTCCTAGTGACAAAAAGCACTGGAGGGTGGAGACCAATTCTCAACCTCAAACCTCTCAACAGGTTTATCCTCTCACCAAGTTTCAAAATGGAAACCGAGAACGGTGTTAGCAGGATTGAGGAAGGGAATGTGGACAGCATCAATAGATCTAAAAGATGCCTATTTTCACATTCCCATTGCGAAGAGCTTTCGTCGGTTCCTGAGATTTGCATTTCAGGGCCGCCAATGGGAATTCATGGTTCTCCCATTTGGTATATCGACGGCTCCTCGGGTCTTCACTCGAGTGGTCCAAGCTATGATGTCATACCTCCGCAGAAGACACATAACAATCCACATGTACAGACGACTGGCTGTTAAAAGCACACACTCAAAAAAGTCTATCAGCAAATCTGGAGATAGTTTTGAAAACTCTTACACATCTAGGCTGGATAATCAACTTTCAAAAGTCAGAGCTGATTCCATCCCAGAAGTTTGTTTACCTGGGCATGTTCTTCGATCTGGAGATAGGATATGTTTATCCATCTCAAAAGAGAGTAGAAATACTCATCTCAGTCATACAGTCAGCGTGCAACAGTCGTCATGTCCTGGCACGGGTCTACTTGAGAATGTTGGGGTTGATGGTTTCTTTGGAACCAGTCATTCCTCAGGCAGCCTTACGCCGCCGACCGATCCAGTTATTTCTCATGACACAGTGGACCCAGAGTATGGGTTTCCTGGACTCAAAGGTGTCAGTGTTGGCACCTCTTATTCACCACCTTCAATGGTGGATGAGGAGAGAAAATCTCCTGGCGGGGGTGATGTCACCTCCCGACCCTCAGTTAACGATGTACACAGATGCATCAATGGAGGGATGGGGAGCTTGCCTGGAAGAAAACAAAGTATCCAGGCTTTGGAATATGGATCAGTCAAGAGAACATATCAATCTCCTGGAAATGCGAGCAGTAGTCTTAGCCATGGAACACTTCCTAGAGAAGGTCAAGGGCAAGAGTGTTCTGGTTCGATCAGACAATACAACAGTAGTGACTTACATAAACCTCCAGGGCGGAACGAAGTCGTCCAGTCTCTGTATGATGACGTGGAAACTGCTTTGCTGGTGCCTAGATCATGGGATTTCCCTGAAAGCAGTTCATATTCCGGGATTGCTAAATCTATTAGCAGACTCATTGAGCCGAAGGATGAGTGTTTTGCCGACGGAATGGCAACTAAATCAATGTGTGCCGGGTCGCCTGTTCAACCACTGGGCAAGCCCAACATAGATTTATTCGCAACGAACAAGAATGCGAAGATGACGACGTACATCTCCAATTCCAGATCCGAGCGCTATCGCAATAGATGCGTTAGCTATCAGTTGGGAGGGAATGTATGCATACGCATACGCATTCCCGCCAGCAATCCTGATTCCAAAAGTTCTCCAGAAAATCAGGCAGCAGGAATGCCAAGTGCTTCTGATCGCCCAAATTGGCCAAGCCAATCATGGTATACGGATCTGCTGGACCTTCTGGTCTGCAATCCGGTTCCTCTGCCTCTGATGGACAATATTATCTTCCAGGGCAAGAACCTTCACAACAATCCGTCAATGTTCCAATTGACTGCGTGGATGTTGTCAAGGAATCTAGAATTAAGGAGGGCTTTTCTGAGCAAGCAGCCATGTTCATGGCTAAAGCCAGGAGGGGGTCAACCTCCAGAGCATATAATTATAAAATCAGCAGATTTGCTGAATGGTGCTCAAAAAGATGTATTAATCCAATGGAAGCATCTATTCAGGTAGTAGCCGATTTCCTCTGTCACCTTTTTGATGCCTATAGCCTCAAGTCTAACTCTATTGCTGGCTACAAGTCAGCTTTAATGTCAGTTATCCCTTGCTTGGCTATTAGGGGAAGTGATGAAGTATGTAATCTAAATACTTTAATCAAAGGCATTGGTAATCTAAGACCAAGGAATCCTCCAGTGATCCCGTGTTGGAGTTTATCGTTAGTACTTCAAGTATTAGCAGATAAACCCTTTGAACCACTAGGCTCCATTTCCATGAAAATGTTGACGCTTAAAACAGTTTTTCTGATTGCTGCAGCTTCAGCCAGATGAAGAAGTGAAATACATGCTTTGTCAGCAGAGCCAGACCGTTTTGTGGTGACAGGGGAAGGCCTTAGGCTTCTACCTAGAGTTAACTTTATGGCGAAAAACCAGTCTTTAAAATATCCTGGTCAGCCTATAGTTTTACCCGCTTTGTCTAGGTTTGATCCTAATTCAAAGGCTTGGTGTCCAGTCTGTGCATTAACGTGTTATAAACAACGTACACAGGAATGGCGGACGGACCCTAGTGCTTTATGGCTATCTTACATTGAACCCCCTGGGAGAGCTTCTAAAGATACCATTTCTAGGTGGATTGTGGAATGCATCCAGCATTGCCACAAAGCCGCCACGTGTAAACAAGTTGACATGGCCAAGGCTCACAGTGTCCGTGGCGTAGTGACATCCACGGCTCTGTTTAATGGTGTGCAGGTGGATGACATTATGTCAGTAGCACAATGGCACTGTGAGTCTAGTTTTACAGATCATTACCTACGTGACACGTCAAATCCACTTGCCTTATCGACTTTACATAAACGTTAAATCTATATAAATTTGTAAATATTGTACATAAGGCCGTTGACTCACACACAGTGCAATTCAGTGGGGGGAATCCCCGCTTTTCCGTACTGTACCTATCATCGCCAGCGGTGATCAAAGGGGAAGCTCGTCAAAATAGGTTAGTGCTATATTTGGTGATGGTTATTTTTTGTCACGTTTATATATTACTTACTAAAATGGTGATGGTTTTGTGTTCTTTGTGATTCCATCTGAGAGTATATGAAATGAAGCTTTCGTCCGATGTCTTATAGTACTTTAGCACGAGTACATAGAGAGCGTATAGGACATTGAGGTCATCGCTCCCTCTTTAAAAGATGGGGGGAACGGATGTGAAATGGTCATTACTCTCAACATCGGTCGTGTTATCCGATGTCCAAATCATTTCCTGATTGTGTTTACATACGCAATTTCCGATGTTCGTTGTGCTCCAAAAGCAAAAGCTTGCTCTTCCAGGGATGAGCCGGTCTTCTGACCTTCGCCTCCATCCCGCCGAATTCTCTTACGAATTCTGGCTATATCATAAAGTATCAGGGTGGTAAGTATACTCTTGATGTGAGATAAACGGAGTCACGGATTTCTTTTTTCACGAGAGAGTTGATACTTACAACCCTGATACGATCCCGGCCTCTCCGCCCCACAGAGGCTCGGTCTATCGGCGTTTTATGTTGCAATTAGGTCAGCCAATATTTTGGAATAGAATGAGTCAGCCCCGTGCATGTGCGACTTTGGGCTGCACATCCGCTGGACTGTCAGTTGTGTAACGTGCCCAGTGGGGGCGGTTTCTTTTTAATTCTGAGTATTATTGAAGCTAGGTCGATATTTAGAAAATATCATAAAGTATCAGGGTGGTAAGTATCAACTCTCTCGTGAAAAAAGAAATCTGTGATTTCGTTTATTTTACCTCGACTTTACAACGTAAAACCAGCTATTGTGATACCCTGCACGTCGTCTGGCTGGGGCGGTGGTGGTGTCACCGTCTTCCAATTTGCGTTTAGCTCAACTTATCTGTTTATATCTCATGTTTGGTTAATCAATCTGGACCAAAACTTTGGCACATGCTTCCTTATAATAACACGGCATCACACAATGAGATTGTGGTCAAAGGGCCAAAAGTCAAGATCACTGTGACCTTGGTAAAAACCTTGTTATTTCAGCATTAACAGTTTCTGTCTGGCTTAACTTAGCAGTTTATATCTCATCTCT
Organism: Chaetoderma sp. LZ-2023a; assembly: GCA_034401795.1. Classification (NCBI taxonomy): domain Eukaryota; kingdom Metazoa; phylum Mollusca; class Caudofoveata; order Chaetodermatida; family Chaetodermatidae; genus Chaetoderma; species Chaetoderma sp. LZ-2023a. The sequence goes on from CM067372.1 coordinate 94,046,102, forward strand.
GATTAATCATACTTCTTGCTTCTTTATAATGAGAGGGAATCTCATAATGACCTTAACTCAAAAGGTCATGGTCAATGAGACGTTGGTAAAAACTACTTTTTCAATATTAACATTTTGCATTTAGCTCACCTTAGCTTATCTTCATATCTTATCTTTGGTTAACTATACTGGACCCAACCTTAGACAGATACATCCTTATAATTGGATAGCATCATACAATGATGTTGGGGTCAAAAGTGCATAGGTCAAGGTTATTGTGACATTGGTAAAAACTTTGTGTTTTTTTTCAGCAGTAATATTTTCTGTTTGGCTCAACTTAACAGTTCATATCTCATGGTTGCTTAATCTTTTGTGGACCCAATCTTGTACACATACTTCCTTAGAAGGAAAGGGTACAACACAATGACCTTCCGGCTAAAAAGTCAAGGGTCAATATTATTGTATTATTGGTAAATGACTGGATTTTTTTTCAGAATTAACACTGCATTAAGCTCAACTTAGTAGTTTATATCTCACGTTTGGTTAATCATAATGGACCCAAACTGAAACACATGCTTCCTTATAATGAAACAGCATGACACAATGTCCTTCAGGGTCAAAGGGTCAAAGATCATTGTGGTCGTGGGAAAAACGGTAACGTGCTGTGCTTAGCTGAAGTTCACTGTTTACATCTCATGTGTGCTTAATCATATTAGAGCCAAAGTTGGACACATGCTTCTTTATGACAAGTGGGAACGACACATGACAGCTTGGAGTCAATATGTCAACGGTCAAAGTCACTCTGTCCTTACTAAAACCTAGTTAGCTCACCTGGCCAGAATGGCAAAGTGAGCTTATGGCATGGCGACCATCCGTCGTCTGTATGTCCATCAACTTTTGCTTAAAAACGCTACTCCTCATTAAACGCTTGGCGGATTTCAACCTAATTTGACTGGAAGGACCCTATGGTGGTAGGCTTCAGAATGTGTATACAGAATTTTGATTGGTCAATTTTTTCGGCTACCATTTTGGATTTTCTGAATACTTTGGGAAATCCGTTAAAAGGCTACTCCTCATTAACTGCTTGGCCGATTTCAACCAAACTCGGCTGCAAGAACCCCAGGCCGGTACACTTCAAAACTTATATACAGAATTTTGACGGCTTGATTTTGATGGTGGTCTTCTTGGATTTTCCGAAAAATGGGAATTCATATAAAATGCTACTCCTCATTAATCGCTTGAGTAATTTCAACCAAATTTGGCTGGAAGGATCCTATTGTCGTAGCCTCTAGAAATCCTATTTGGGATTTTGATAGGCCAATGTTTTGGCAGCAATCTTTGATTTTCTTAAAGTTTTCCGGAATCATTTAAAAATGATACTCCTTCAATCAATAACTCGATTTCAACAAAACTTGGGTGGAACAATCCTATGACGGTAGGCTTCAACATATTAAAACAAGAGTCTTGATTGATCACTTTCTTGGTGGCCATCTTGGATTTTCCGAAAATCAGCCATCATGTCAATTTAAATGCAAATGGTTTAAATGCCAATAGTCTAGGTGAGCGCCACAGGCCCTTGGGCCTCTTGTTTTTATCAAAACTAAGATTTTCCGTTTAGCTCAACGTAGCAGTTTATATCTCATGTTTGGTTAAGCATACAGGGACACATCCTTCCTAAAATATTGTCCTTTACAATTAACGATATGATATGGGTTTATCTGAAATGGGGTGATATGCTATCTTCTGATGACCTCTGGGCTTGGATCCCATCTGTGGTCCAATAAGAACATCATTTTAGTGATTTATTTCAATATTATTGAGCATTCTTATGCCTAACCATGTCAGGTTATTTTGAATTTAGCAAATTTGTAATCTAGTATGAATGTCAGGCAGCCATTTTGAAATTCTGTTTCCATATCTCTTTAGGTTTGAGTGATTGATTCAAAGTTTAGAAATTCAGTTGGCATGCTATGGGAGGGATCCCTGTTAGAATTGGTCCTGGTGCGATATCCAGTATGGACACAAAGCAGCTATTTTGAAAATTAGTCTTCAATACATAACTAACTGTAGTGATGACCAATTAACTCAATATGTTGAAAAGCCATTGAGTCTGCTATGGGTAAGTTCCCCATTGAAAATGGTCCTGGTATGAAGACATCAAGAAGATTTGTTTCCGTGCAATAATTCTCTATAACTTTAAGCATGGTATGGGAAGAGTCTTCATTCACATTATTGCAATTCATTATAGTGCACATGAATATTATTTCCCGATGTTCGACCATTTATTTTTTGCTTTGGTCATGGCGAAAGTTAGGTAATCCTAATTCACAGCTAAAACGTATGCTAATATTCCACTCAAATGATTTCAGTAGTTTCCAGGAAACTGATATATACTCAAATGTGATAATACCCTCTTTCCCCTACAGGTTGAGCATAATGAAGTCTCTCTGACCTCAAACTCACAGGCCTTTGACAATCACTCCTGAGATTATTTTACTATATTGTATGTGTATTTTACTATATTGTATGTGTATTTATAGACGTGGACCAGCCAATAGATTTGTTCCACCTGTCATGAATCAAGAGAATGAGGATGGAGGAAGGTGGGTAATATAATCTCAGACAACTGTTCAAAAATGAGCATATTTACTTTTACATTATTTGTGTCTTCCTTTGTGACATGTTTAGTCTAAGTGGGATGCATACATTTATCTGGTTCTATATAAGCTTTAAACCCGTACCACTTTGATTTCATTATTTTCTCTTTTACTGTGGCAATAGCAAAGAAATTGGTGTACATTTTTAACAATATTGGTGGACGATGTTGCATTTTTGTTGAAGAATGAACACCAACTCAGCTTTGAATTTAATTTTAAAATTTAAGATTTTGACATCCGAGTGATAAGTGTTAAGCATTACTGATATGATTCGAGCTATGCTCCCTTAGATCTAAGAAAATGTGCATTATTCCCTACATATATCCTGACACGGACTGTGTAGCATGACGTGATGGTTAGCTACAACAATAGCTCGTCTCTTGGCCTGCAAATCTGTGTTTCTTAACCCTTTAAACACTTGAATTTTCACTTCAAGAGTGTACTTACCTCCCTAACCCTGTTTGATATTTCCAAATATCGACTTTCACTCAACAAACACTCAGATTAAAAACGTTAGGTGGCCCTAATGGGCAGGTAGTCGGATGACAGTCCGGCGGATGCCAGCCCCAACCTCCGTGCATGCACAGACTAGTACTTCCTCTTTTCCAATTTATTGGCAAAAGAGTCACATGCATACTCTTTTCTAAGAGTTTTCTGCTGTTTCAAATAACTTTCTAAACTTATTAATCATCTGAAAATCATGTCTGAGATCGTGAGTCCCGGAAAAACATTACATCGGAACTAAAACGCTAGATTGGACAAATATGTATTAGAAATCACCTGATAACTTGGTCCTGGGCCCTTCTCTGGTGACTTCCCACGGAAAGTCACCAGAGGAGGGCCCAGGACCAAGTTATCAGGTGATTTCTAATACGTATTTGTCCAATTTAGCGTTTTAGTTCCGATGTAATGTTTTTTCGGGACTCACGATTAGACGTGATAAGCGCCCATAAAACTGGTTTATTTCTATATGGTGCTATAGAATACTAATCTCTCTTTGTGTTTGTGTCCACAGGTATCTATCTATGATTGAAAAGGACAGCACATCATCAGAGGGTTTGTTTTTCTCTCCACCAAGGTTCAATTTCCTACTAACAATGTTAGAATGAACTAATACAAAATCGATGACCCGTGAGTTGGAGGCCTCGTAAGAAGGGCTTCTCACTTTGCCCTCTTAGTCCACTTCCTTCCCTTAATCGTGGAGAGAATTAAGAGGTCATAGATTTGGTGGAGATTCCAGTGCATCAGATCGGATGGTTTGTCTATGCTAAAGACGCAGGTATTCTAGTTATGATATTAGTCACTTCAATTATTTTTGAAAATATTTCTGAAGTCTGCTGCTGATGTTTGCATAGTCTGTCTACTATCCTTTCCAGTTAGATGTTCTGGATATGAATACAATTCGTCCTTACACCTGGAAATTGTTTTCGGGTCGGATTAACTTCTTATTTTTGAAGTTGTGACGTCATAATCAGCCTTGCACTTTACTAACTATTATAAAGTTTTGTCCAACGTTGGTCTTCTTATTAGTTAGTGGTCTTTATGGCCACCTTCGCTCTCTCTTATTTTGGTTTTGAGTTACTAACTCATTAACTAAATTCTCAGTGTCTTCATCTGCTGGCCTTTTTCAGAAGCCTGGTTGCCCTTCTTGTGGAAGGTTTTTGAAAGAACGTTTCGCCCCACATTTATGCTTCCAATGCAGTCCATGTGGACCATTGCTTAACTGTGACATCTGTAAACAGTGGGGTGGGGGGGGGGTTGTGTGTGGGGCGAGCTAATGTCTGAGTTTTTATCTTTACAGACCAAGGTGATGGCGATTGAGGAGGAGAGAAGAACGAGGAAAGAGGTTCTTGGTAAGAAGGGTAAGAGGAAGGCCTCATCCACCATGGATATGGAGGCCTTCTGTGTTGAAATGATGGGAGAGATGAAGAAGACAATTAAGGATTTGGTTCCAGAGTTGCTTCGTGGCATGCTTCCTGGACCAAATTCTTTTTTGTCGTCTTCTGCTCAGGAGCAGATAATCCCCACCTCTGAATCGGTGCTCTGTAAGGACTTATAAGTTTTCGTCCAAGATTCAGAGGTGGCCCCATTAAAGGGGGGCAGTCCACTATGAGGACACTGGCAGCAGGCTTGGCGCGCCGTTTGTTCGTGGACAGGTGTCGCTGGTACCTGCTTATCAGGCCATGATTATCCACACCCTATAGCTACCACTTCCTCCTATGGTACTTTTCCTGGCCAGTCCGGGTTAGCATTCTTCGCTGACCTGGAGTCTAATCTTTCTGACTAGGAAGAAGAGGATTATCTGCCGGATTCTCCTTCTGGTGCCGTGACCATGGACATTGACGTATGTGCACCCCTTGCGGGAAATACAGGCAACATTTTCCATGGAACTACTCATGCAGGATTAGCGTTCACAGCGCAGAAGGTAGCCCGGACTGGATCTGATGGCCAGCATTACCACATACCTCGGCTTGCCGATGCTGTAGCAGGTGCTGGCCAGGGCCGTGGTGTGGCGAAATTTTCCCCACGCAATACCACGGCGCCTGCTGGTCAAGCCAGTCAGTTTAGCATGCCCGTTCTTTCAGGCCCGCATACTTTCTCTTGCTTGCCAGGAGTATCATTTCCTACAGCCACGTACACGCCTGCGATTGCTCAGGAGGATGACGAAGGCCCACGCCTTGTCAAGCATTTGCAGGTAGCCACAAAGGAAAACTGGTCTGATGCTTGACATTGGCTAATAAACGTCAGGCCAGGTCTTGCTGTGGAACAGTCGGCCAGCCAATGGGACCAGTGCCCGTGGCTGGCAGGTAAGCCGACTACTGCCGTTATGCCATCTCTGCCGCTGGCGGAACATATTTTAGATATGTTTACAGTGGGAGAGACGTCCATCAAGCCACATGGACGTCTCGCGAAGGCCCCTCGCAAGGTGGCGAAACGATGTCGCATCATACCTGAGGAGTATCAGAGGTACAGTGTGGTTCCTAAGCCAACCGCGCTGCGCTAGGCGAGGATACACGGCCAAGCTCCCGGTCTGACACGGGAGTGCTGTGCTCGAACGTTTTGCGTTCGGCAAATACCGTGTTGCGCGGTGCAGAGGAGAGTTCGAGAACGTCTATTTCAGTGCTTTCGCATGTCTCGCAGCTATTATAGGGGGTAGTAACAGCATCCGCATCATGCCAGCCTAGTCCGGTAACAGTCCAGAGAGCCATCCAGGATCGAATTAACCTGTCTGGATTGTTTAACCCGGTCTGTGACCAGGAGCGTCCGTGAGCGGCGCACGTTTGCCGTAGACAACTTGTGCCCATCCCAGGACCTGTATAATAGGCTACTGCATATGCCTATGACAGGTCCTGGTCTTTTTGGAGGTGAGGGATGTAAGCACCTCCAGGATACGGTCACCCTGGTCAATAACCAGAGGGCGTTGCGCGAGCAATTTGAAGTGCTCCGCAGAGAGCGCAATGGCTGCGTGCGCTTCGGCCAGCAGCGAGGTGGGGCGCAGGATCCTCCGGCGCAGCCAGCCAGGCAGCCGCCCGCACACCGTGGTGCGCGCAGTGTGGGCTGTGGTGCGCGAGGATCTGGTCTTGGTAATTGTACCTGACAGGGTGATTACCACAGTAAGAGCTACCCAAGTGCATCTGCGCCAGTGCCACTCTTGCGCTTCTTATGTCCACCTCTCTCCCTAGGTGGTCCAGCGGGGGGCCGATTGGCCAACCACATGCAAGAGTCGGAACGGTTGACTTCGGGTATCATCCCGACTGGATAACAGGCCCACCATCACGACTGTCTCTGGTGCCGGTCTGGACTCAAATTCCAAGAGATCCAGATCAGCGGTTGTGTATAGAGGAGGAAATAAATTCCCTCATACTCAAGGAAGCAATTCAGCCGGCGCAAAATTGCCCGGGCTTCTATTCAACCGTGTTCTTGGTAACGAAAAGCACTGGAGGGTCGAGACCAATTCTCAACCTCAAGCCATTGAACAAGTTCATAGACACACCCAGTTTCAAGATGGAAACTGAGATCGGTGTTGGCAGGGTTGGAGAAGGGAATGTGGACAGCTTCAATCGATTTGAAGGATGCTTATTTCCACATTCCAATAGCGAGGAGTTTCTGTCGCTTCCTGAGATTTGCATTCCAGGGCAGACAGTGGGAATTCAGGGTGTTACCCTTCGGAATTTCTACGGCTCCTCGGGTCTTCACCAGAGTGGTTCTTGCGATAACAGCATACCTCCGCAGGAGAAGCATAGCAGTCCACACGTACATAGACGACTGGCTGTTAAAAGCACACAACCAGGAAAGTTTATCAGCAAATCTGGAGATAGTTTTGAAAACTCTCACAGATTTAGGCTGGATAATAAATCAGAGCTAACGCCATCCCAGAAGTTTGTTTACCTGGGAATGTTCTTCGATCTGGAGATAGGAATATGTTTAGGAGAGGGTACAGATACTCATCTCAGTAATACAGTCAGTGTGCAACAGTCGTCATGTCCTGGCACGGGTTTATCTGAGAATGCTGGGATTGATGGTTTCTTTGGAACCAGTCATTCCTCAGGTGGCCATATGCAGGCGGCCGATCCAGTTATTTCTCATGACACAATGGTCCCAGAGTACAGGTTCACTGGACTCAAGCGTGTCAGTGTTGGAGCCTCTAGTTCATCACCTTCAATGGTGGTTGAAGACAGAGAATCTCCTGGCGGGGGTAATGTTAACCCCCTCCTCACCCTCAGTTAACGATGTATACAGATGCATCGATGGAGGGGTGGGGAGCTTGCCTGGAAGAATCCACGAGATCAGGGCTTTGGAATCTGGAACAGTCAAAGAAACATATCAATCTACTGGAATTACGAGCAGTAGTCCTGGGCCTGGAACATTTCTTACAGAAAGTTCAGGGCAAGTGTGTTCTAATTCGATCAGACAACTCAACAGTAGTGACTTACATAAACCGCCAGGGTGGAACGAAGTCGCCCAGTCTCTGTATGATGACTTGGAAACTGCTTTGTTGGTGCCTGGATCACAGGATTACCTTGAAGGCAGTTTATATTCCGGGAAGGTTAAATCTGTTAGCAGAGTCATTGAGCTGAAGGATGAGTGTTTTACCTATGGAATGGCAACTAAATCAATGTGTGGCGGATCGTCTGTTCGACCACTGGGGGAAACCCAACATAGATTTATTCGCAACGAAGAAGAATGCGAAGATGACGACGTACATCTCTCCGATTCCAGATCCAGGCGCTTTCGCAACAGATGCGTTAGCTATCAGCTGGGTGGGAATGTATGCATACGTATTCCCTCCAGCAATCCTGATTCCAAAAATTCTTCAGAAAATCAGACAGGAGGAGTACCAAGTGCTTCTGATCGCCCCAAATTGTCCAAGCCGATCATGGTATACGGATCTGCTGGACCTTCTGGTCTGCAATCCGGTTCCTCTGCCTCTGATGGACAATATTATCTTCCAGGGCAAGAACCTTCACAACAATCCGTCAATGTTCCAATTGACTGCGTGGATGTTGTCAAGGAATCTAGAATTAAGGAGGGCTTTTCTGAGCAAGCAGCCATGTTCATGGCTAAAGCCAGGAGGGGGTCAACCTCCAGAGCATATAATTATAAAATCAACAGATTTGCAGAATGGTGCTCAAAAAGATGTATTAATCCAATGGATTCATCTATTCAGGTAGTAGCCGATTTCCTCTGTCACCTGTATGATACCTATAGCCTCAAGCCTAACTCTATTGCTGGCTACAAGTCAACTTTAATGTCAGTTATCCCTTTCTTGGCTAATAGGGCAAGTGATGAAGTATGTAATCTAAATACTTTAATCAAAGGCATGGGTAATCAAAGACCAAGGAATCCTCAAGTGATTCCATCTTGGAGTCTATCGTTAGTACTTCAAGCATTAGCAGATAAACCCTTTGAACCACTAAGTTCCATTTCCATGAAAATGTTGACGCTTAAAACAGTTTTTCTGATTGCTGCAGCTTCAGCCAGATGAAGACGTGAAATACATGCTTTGTCATCAGAGCCAGACCGTTTTGTGGTGACAGGGGAAGGCCTTAGGCTTCTACCTAGAGTTAACTTTATGGCGAAGAACCAGTCTTTAAAATATCCTGGTCAGCCTATAGTTTTACCCGCTTTGTCTAGGTTTGATCCTAATTCAACGGCTTGGTGTCCAGCCCGTGCATTAACGTGTTATAAACAACGTACACAGGAATGGCGGACGGACCCTAGTGCTTTATGGCTATCTTTCATTGAACCCCATGGGGGAGCTAAAGATACCATTTCTAGGTGGATTGTTGAATGCATCCAGCATTGCCAGAAAGCCGCCACGGGTAAACAAGTTGACATGGCCAAGGCTCACAGTGTCCGTGGCGTAGTGACATCCACGGCTCTGTTTAACGGAGTGCCGGTGGATGACATTATGTCAGTAGCACAATGGCACTGTGAGTCTAGTTTTACAGATCATTACCTACGTGACACGTCAAATCCACTTGCCTTATCGATTTTACATAAACGTTAAATCTGTATATAAATTTGTAATTATTGTACATAAGGCCGTTGACTCACACACAGTGCAATTTGGTGGGGGGGAATCCCCGCTTTTCCATACTGTACCTATCATCGCCAGCGGTGATCAAAGGGAATCTCGTCAAAATAGCTTAGTTCTATATTTGGTGATGGTTATTTTTTGTCACGTTTTTATTACTTACTAAAATGGTGATGGTTTTCTGTTCTTTGTGGTTCCATCTGAGAGTATACGAAATGAAGCTTTCGTCCGATGTCTTATAGTACTTTAGCACGAGTACATAGAGAGCGTATAGGACATTGAGGTCATCACTCCCTCTTTAAAAGAGGGGGGGGGGGAGAGCGGATGTGAAACGGTCATTACTCTCAACATCGGTCGTGTTATCCGATGTCCAAATCATTTCCTGATTGTGTTTACATACGCAATTTTAGATGTTTGTTGTCCTCCAAAAGCAAAAGCTTGCTCTTCCAGGTATGAGCCGGTCTTCTGACCTTCGCCTCCATCCCGCCGAATTCTCTTACGAATTCTGGCTATATCATAACGTATCAGGGTGGTAGGTATGCTCTTGATGTGAAATAAACGAAATCACGGATTTCCTTTTTCACAAGAGTTGATACTTACCACCCTGATACGATCCCAGCCGCTGCCCCACAGAGGCTCGGTCTATCAGCGTTTTATGTTGCAATTAGGTCAGCCATGCAATTAGGTCAGCCAATACTTTGGAATAGAATGAGTCAGCCCTGCGCATGTGCGAGTTTGGGCTGCACATCCGCTGGACTCAGTTGTGTAACCTGCCCAGTGGGGGCGGTTTCTTTTTAATTCTGAGTATTATTGAAGCTAGGTCGATATTTAGGTAATATCATAAAGTATCAGGGTGGTAAGTATCAACTCTCGTGAAAAAGGAAATCCGTGATTTCATTTAATTAGAACCAAACTTTGGTACATGGTGATATACATTAAATGGAAATAGCACGCTGATACAGAGGTCATGAGGTCAAGGTCATGGTACAATCTTTGTTAATATTTTACCGTAAGTTTTTGCGTTAAACAAAGGTTATTGGCTTATATCTCAGCAATGCCTAATCCAATTGGAACCAGGCTTTGGCACATGGTGATATACATCAAAAGGAAGCAGCACGCTGATACAGCACTCATGAGGTCATGGTTATGGGGTCAATGGTCATTACTTATATATCAGCAATGCCTAATCCAATTGGAACAAATCTTAGTTTTTTTCTGCGTTAGGTTTTTACTTTGAGCAAATATTGATTAATATTTCAGGATTACTTAACCATATTTACACCATACTCTGTGTCACTAGGTCAAAGGTCAAGGTCGTTCTGGCATTGCTATTTGATATCCTTTTCAACGTTATTTTTTTGCGTTTAGCAAATAATTTATTTTTCAGAATTGCTTCATTCTATCAAAACTAATTTGGACATTGAGTTCACATGGTGAAAGGGCAAGGTCACTGTGACAAACAGGAGACAGGCGAGACATTTAATTCCTTGAAATTCTTGTCTATGAAAAAGCTAGTTTTCTTCAACAAATTGAATCTTTAAAAGTTAACAGTTAATTTTTTAATGATTTAGTAAATAACCTGTTTCTAAGCTACATTGTAGATTAATGTAAAAGCTGTATAAGATTTTGATTAAAGGTTGTTGTTGCCTGATGTAGCAATAACATTCAGATTATCATTGCTAAAATATCACAAATACAGATATAGAGTGGGTTAACCCTTTAATAGTCAAGATTTGTCAAGAAATGTCAATTTTTTAGGCTACAAGATATATATTTGAAAATTTACAACTGGAATGACTGCCCCAAAATAAATATCGCTGATGCTTGGAAATAAAGTTGTTGCCTATGGCATAAACATCTTCCCGTAACATTAGCATGAATACAGCTTACCTGAATGATTACATTGAAATTGCGATATTGGCGTGTCACGTGTATAACAGTAGCTATGTGGCAAATTAAGAAAATTGTAATAAATTTTGTAAAAAAGTTTGAAATTTAACTGAAAAGTAACTGAAATTTCAGTTACTTTTGCAATGTAACTGGTCATATTTCAGTTACTGTAACTAAAAAGATTCTTGAGTTAAAAAGATTCTTGAGTTACAAGTTAATTCAGTTACATGAGAAATGTAACTAAGTTACAGTCAGTTACAGTTACGTTATACAGTTACCCCAGCCCTGATCCCTGGTTGTGTTTTTCTCACAATTTCAGAAGTTTAAGTGCCTTAAACGCAGAGAAGCACATAAGGAAGAGATGGTCTTTTGACCCGCCTCCCTCCCGCCGAATTCTCTGACGAATTCAGGCAATATCAAAGAGTTTTAGGGAGGTAAGTATACTCTTGAAGTGAAATAAATGAAATCACGGATTTCTTTTTTCGAGAGAGAGAGAGTTGATACTTACCTCCCTATTGCGGACCCAGCCTCTCCGCCCCACAGAGGCTCTATCTTCAGGCTTTCTTAAAGTTGCATAGTGTTGGCCAATAAATTAGTCAGAGGATGTACTAGTCTGCGCATGCGCGGAGGTTGGGGCTGCCATGCGCCAGACTGTCATCTGACTACCTGGCTACCTTTTCAATCTGATTGTTTATTGAGTGAAAGTCGATATTTGGGAATATCAAAGAGTTTTAGGGAGGTAAGTATCAACTCTCTCGTGAAAAAATAAATCTTTGATTTCATTTATTTGACAAGAAAATTGTAATTTTCTCATAGGAAATGTCCATTTGCAGACCAAGAGATTATTTTTTTAAATCTATCACTGGAATGACTGGCTCGGTTATCGAGCCAGTCATTCCAGTGATGAATTTTCAAAAATAGTCTTCTCTTGGTCTGCAAATGGACCTTTCTGAAGACCACGGCAGAAGCCGTTTTTGGCTGATATGAGTGTTAAAGGGTTAAAACCACTGCAAGGATTTTTTGGCCGACTTAAAAGTGAAAATGTTAATAAAATTCAAATATTTATTTCAGCAACGTGTGGCCTCAGAAAGCTGGTCCACATACAAATGCTCGCGGACCTATTGGTCATGGTGCTGGTTCTTCCTCTAGTGAAGATGTCACTGATGAAAGATTGAAAGGTCTTGAACCTAAAATGATTGAGCTTATCATGAATGAGGTTAGGCATCGCTAGTATCACTATCATATACAGTCAAACCTCTCGAAATGCTTTAATTCTCAAATTTGTTCATTTTCTCACACAAAAGTCCATTTGCACACGATGCGAAGGTTTTATTGAAAATTTATTACTGGAATGATTAACTCGGTTATCGAATCAGTCATTCCAGTGGCAAATTTTCAAGAATAGACTTAACGGTCTGCAAATGGACGTGTCTCGAGACCACTGTTTTGGGCCAGCTTGAGTGTTAAAAGGTTAAGCAACCACACCAGGTGTCCCCTAAATTTACTCTAAAATTAAAGGCAGTTGCTCTGTTAACCCTGTATCAACAAATTGCTGGACAAGTTCTTTACGATGTATAGCATATACTGTTGAATATTTTGAAATTAATAGGACTGGAAGCCATTGCTGCCTTGCAGCTTTCCTGTTTGAGACTGAGGTGCAGGGAATTCATCGGTGAAAGGGTTAATCCCGCTAAGTTGTCATGCATGAGACGTGTGTTTGAAGTCACAAGTAGATGGGAATTATATTTATGCATTCTGTATTAACCCTTTAACCCTTGAATTTGTTCAAGAAAATTTCAATTTTCTCATAGAAAATCTCTATTTGCAGACCAAGAGAAAACTATTTTTGAAAATTTACCACTGGAGTGACTGACTCGATAACCGAGCCAATCATTCCAGTGGTAAATCTTCTAAAATAGGCTTCTCTTGGTCTGCAAATGGACATTTTTCAAGACCAGATGTGCTCTTTATTGATGGATTAGTCTGTAGTTGGATCACATTTAAACCAAAACAAACTCACCCACAGAATTTTGTGGATCTGTTTCTAGAATCGGAATTTAAATAATGGATGGAAAATTCTAGTTTACTGGAACAATCTTTCTTCAAATTTTCAACAAAATTTGATCTGTAGAAACAAGCTCTGCAGAAAAGCAAGCAAACAGGCAGACAAATACCAACAGATAGACATCACCAAATGCAATAAAGTACTCTCATTTGCCCTAGGGGGGAGATGGCAATTAGTAATCCTTGATGATTTGAGCACCTTTATTGCTGAATTATCTTACATAATTTTGCTTTGCATTAGTATAACTTTCATTGTGAAAATGGTTATGGTTTATTGTATTGCTGTTAATAGTGTTTAGCCATTCTTGATAGCAATAGCTTACAGCAAATCCCTGAAAACCAGTTTCTCTTAAAGTAGATCCTACATAATATGGTGGATAATCTCATGCATGAGAGCGCTATTCTGTCATCAAATATTTAAAGAATTAGATGATTGTTATTTGATCTGAAACATTAAGACCTTACTTTATTAATCTCCTCCCCACAACTCACTGTCACACATTTATGTAATCTGTTTTGTTCCAGATCATGGACCATGGTGCACCTGTCAGTTGGGATGATGTAGCAGGACTGGAATTTGCCAAGAAAACCATTAAGGAGATTATTGTGTGGCCCATGCTAAGACCGTATGTTGTTTTATATGCTTTTTCTGAATCTCCATCTGTGTGTTTATGAATTAGATCTTGCTTTATCACCAAACTGCGCAATCAAAACAATAGTAGTCATAGTCATAGCTGTAGCAGCAACATGTATCCTTATCCTTGTAGGCACAACAGTATAAATATCCTCTACAACGGTTACAATAATGTGCCATGAATTTTAGATAAATTTCCTATTCTATAATGATGTTGTATGTGTCTTCGATCATTCATTCATTCATTCATTCATTCATTCAGTGTATGCCAGAATCCTTTTGGACCCAAAAATTATGGTTCCCTGAGACAGATTTTCAAGGTTAATGATTTGTATCATTCCCAAACCCCCCAACCCCCCCCCCCCCACCGACCAAAAGCATATATCCTAACACCTGATTTGTAAAATGACAGTCTTTAGCGATCACATTTAGGCTCCTTAAGACAGGTTCAGTGACAGGTCAATAATTAATAGTTTACTTGATAATATATGGTTTATTTTAGGGACATTTTTACCGGTTTAAGAGGCCCTCCAAAAGGAATGCTCTTATTTGGACCACCAGGGACAGGAAAAACACTTATAGGTTTGTAGTTACCAATAGTATTAGGCTACATTAATAAATTCTGAAGTTGTCTTGTATATCATATGATGACTTATTGTGTCCAGTAAGGCCTCTAAAGATAATTAACATATACATGTGTGTACTAAAAATAGAAGGTCAAATATTAGAAAGTTAATGGTATTATTTCCTGGGTTTAATCATCCTGCCCAAGGTACAATGCGTACATACATTGTTGAAACAATTAAATACTGTAATGTGATCAAGATAATAGAGTTATCACATCAAAATCAATTTTCAAAATGGCCAGTTGGTGTCCGTAATGGATTTCGTATCGACACCAATCTTCTAGTGTGAATGATGTGATGGCAGCTGCTTGAGGAAAAGTGGGAGATACTTTTGCCAATTTTTGCTGTCCATCATTAACAATCGTGATGGTTGACAAGTTATTTCTTGACAAATTTAGACCAGACCCAAAATTGATTCGATTTCAAACACCCTTGGAATTTTTCTACAGTATTGGAATCAATGTCTGACCTACTTTCCGGGTAATATAAGTGAATAGTCAATTTCCCGAAATCAATAGTAAACTATTTATTCAGCATTTTTATCGACATGTTTTGCACTTTTGGACGGATAATGATGATATGTTACTGTGTTTTTCAACTGAAAGGCGGGGAAACTTGTTTCAGCTGCGATCAGTCTTCTTCAACCTACTCCACTGTCTCTTATCCACTGTGAGCAGCTTAAGTTCCTTTAGGTTCTTTTTCCTTTCTAACCGTCCAAGATTACATTTGTTGAGATCTGATCACAAAACACCGAACAGTTAACCTATGGCATCCTGTGCGTGCCTGATATTGGTTGCATCCTAGTACTG
This sequence comes from Chaetoderma sp. LZ-2023a, assembly GCA_034401795.1. Classification (NCBI taxonomy): domain Eukaryota; kingdom Metazoa; phylum Mollusca; class Caudofoveata; order Chaetodermatida; family Chaetodermatidae; genus Chaetoderma; species Chaetoderma sp. LZ-2023a. The sequence goes on from CM067372.1 coordinate 94,061,299, forward strand.
AAAAACTCTAATGCTTTATGAGAGGGTGTATTCTCTGGCATTCAAAGAACATTGGCCATCATTGCTGCGCTTCCATCACACAGTAGAACCATGTTGCACAGTTTGTAAACTGCTGGGTTTGATATTAGGCTCACGGCCAACTGGGTTTCGTGATGGCTTCCAAGTGTTTGTGATTGTTTCAGGAGGGCCTTTGGAACATCCCAGTTCTCACAGTTGTATGTTATAAGTTGGTTGCATGTGGTGTAATAAGCCTCTGTATAATAAGTTTGAGATTGATGGACAGTGCTCATTGCAACTAATATTTGTTAATAGAAACTAAATATTTGTTAATAGAAACCTCAGTAATTTTAGTATTTTAACACATAATATAACCCTTAACACTCTGATGTCAAAATTCTAAATTTTATTGGTTCGACAGTGAAGAATCTGGTGTACATTTATCAACAATTTTGGTGGACGATGTTGCTGTCGTACGACAGCACCATCTTCCACCAAATTTGTTGAAAAATGAACACCAGTTCATCTTTTAATTTAATTAGAAAATTTAGAAGTTTGACATCAGAGTGGTAAGAGTTAAAAGCAGAATGGCGAGTAGATGTGTGGGTGTGGGAGGAGCCATACATAGAAGGATTTGATTAGTAATGCGACGAATAAGTGGCATATTTTACATAAAGAATTTTCACTGTATTCTACTTTCTTGCAGGTAAATGTATAGCTAGTCAGTCAAAGTCAACTTTTTTCAGTATTAGTGCTTCATCGCTTACATCAAAGTGGGTGGGAGAGGGTGAGAAAATGGTCCGTGCCCTGTTTGGTGTCTCTCGATGTCATCAGCCAGCTGTAATATTTATTGATGAAATTGACTCATTATTAACACAGCGTACAGATGGGGAGCATGAGGCATCGCGTCGGATAAAGACAGAGTTTCTAGTACAGCTGGTGAGTAATGTATATGTACATAAGTACATACTAGCGTTACCAAAGCTGCAGTCCTGTACTATTTCATTACATTTTTCTGGAACAGCAGTAGCATCCTTTTTAGGACTTGCATTTTCACTTCAAGATATATACTTACCTCCCTAACACTCTATGATATTTCCTAAATATCGACCCTGACTCAATAACCCCAGATTGAAAAAGATAGATGCCCTTAATGGGCAGGTAGACAGGTGACAGTTAGCCGGATGCTGGCCCCAACCTCGCACATGCGCAGACTCACTGTCTCTTTCTTGACTATTGGCCTATACCACATGCTTGTGTTTTGATATCCACTTGCTGAGTTTTGCTCAATATTCTTTCTAAAAGTTAATCTAGAGTGCTTAGAATCATGTCTGATAAGTATAATTCACCTGAGGCCACGCCAGGACCAAGTTATCAGGTGATCTCTAATATAATTTTGTTTTAATTACGTCTTAATTACACCGTGGTGTCCACGGCTCCAGCCATGTTTACACCTGCGAGTGCATTAGAAGATGACGAAGGCCCGTGCCTTGTCAAGCACTCACAGGTGGCCACAGAGGAGGACTGGTCTGACGCGTGCCAATGGCTGGTAAGCGTTATGCCAGAGCTCTGTTGAACAGTCGGCAATCCAGCGGGACCAGCGCCCGTGGTTGGCTGGAAAGCCGGCAGTTACTGCCATGCCATCTCTGCCGTTAGCAGAACATTGAGTGGATATGTTCATGGCAGCAGAGATGTCCATTAAACCTAATGGACGGCTTGCAAAGGCCCCCTGCGAGGTGGCGAGGGGTTGCCGTATTGTTGCTGGCCAATACCAGAAATACGGTACAGTGCCAAAGTAGAGCGCTGATGATCGTGCAGCGCTTGGCGAGGACACGTGGCCAGGCTCCCGTTCTGACACGAGGAGAGCTCGAGAGCATCCATAGCGGCGCTTTCGCATGTCTCTCAGCTGTTACAGGGTGTGGTAACAGCGTCTGCATCGCGCCAAGCAAGCCCTGTCTCAGTACAGAGAGCCATCCAGGATGGGATTAACCTGGCTCTGGACTGTATGACTAGGGGAGTGACTAGGAGTGTCAGGGCGAGACGCACATTTATGCTAGACAATTTGTGTCCCTTTCAGGATCTGTACAACAGGCTGCTGCGGAGGCCTATGTCAGGTCCTGGTCTCTTTGGGGTGAGGGATGTAGACACCTCCGAGAGACAGTCACTTTAGTCAATAATCAAAGGGCGCTACGCGAACAATTTGAGGTGCTTCGTAGGGAACACGTTCGCGCAGCGTCCCCTGCGTACCGTCCACAGCAGGCCCGAGGTGGCGCTGGTCATGTCAGAGGCCAGCCACCGGCGCAGCATAGGCCACGCCAGCACTGGTCTACAGTTGGAGAGGGAGGCACAGGCTCCTCAAGCGCAGCTGTGGTGCGGGCGGCACAAGCCATGGCGCGCGAGGATCTGGTCGTGGTAATCGTGCCTGATAGGCTGATTTCCACAAAAACCACACCAATGCTAGAACCAGAGACAGTCCCACTCTTGCACTGCTTATGTCAACCTCTCTCCCTAGGTGGTCCCGTGGGAGGTCGATTGACCTTCCACAAGCAGGAGTGCGAGCGGTTAACCCAGGACCGCTTAGTCTTGCGATAGCTTTCAGTCGGATACCAACCCGACTGGTCGATAGGCCCACCATCGCACCTGTCTCTGGTTCCGATCTGGACTCAAATTCCAAAAGATCCAGATCAAAGGTTGTGTATAGAGAAAAGGAGCAATTCAACCGACGCAAAATTGCCCAGGCTTCTATTCAACTGTGTTTCTAGTGACAAAGAGCATTGGAGGGTGGAGACCAATTCTCAACCTCAAGCCATTGAACAAGTTCATAGACACCCCGAGTTTCAAAATGGAAACAGTCAAAACGGTGTTGGCTGGGTTGGAGATGGGAATGTGGATGGCGTCCATAGATCTGAAGGATGCTTATTTCCACATTCCAATTGCGATGAGTTTTCGTCGGTAGCTGAGATTCGCATTCCGGGGTCGACAGTGGGAATTCAAAGTTTTACCATTCAGAATTTTCACGGCTCCTCGGGTCTTCACTAGGGTGGTTCTTGCAATAACAGCATACCTGTGCAGAAGAAGCGTAGCAGTCCACAATTACTTAGATGATTGGCTGTTAAAGGCACACAATCGGCAAAGTCTTGCAGCAAATCTGGAGATAGTTTTGAAAACTCTCACAGACTTAGGCTGGATAATAAACTTTCAGAAATCAGAGCTGACTCCATCCCAGAAGTTTGTTTACCTGGGAATGTTCTTCGATCTGGGTATGTTTATCCTACTCAGAGAGAGTAGAAATACTCATCTCAGTAATACAGTCAGTGTGCAACAGCCGTCATGTACTGGCACTGGTTTACTTGAGAATGTTGGGGTTGATGGTTTCTCTGGAGCCAGTCATTCCACAGGCGGCCTATCCAGTTATTTCTCATGACACAGAGGACCCAGAGTACAGGTTTCCTGGACTCGGTGGTGTCAGTGTTGGAACCTCTTATTCACCACCTTCAATGGTGGATGAAGAGAGAGAATCTCCTGGCGGGTGTGATTCTCACCCCACCTCACCCTCAAATAATGATGTACACAGATGCATCAATGGGAGCGGGGGTGGCCCTTGCCTGGAAGAAGCCACAATATCAGGGCTTTGGAATTTGGATCAGTCACAGGAACATATAAATCTACTGGAATTACAAGCAGTAGTTCTGGGCCTGGAACATTTAAAGAAAGTTCAGGTTAAGATTGTTCTAGTTCGATCAGACAACTCAACAGTAGTGACTTACATAAACCGCCAGGGTGGAACGAAGTCGCCCAGTCTCTGTATGATGACGTGGAAACTGCTTTGCTGGTGTCTAGATCATATGATCACCTTGAAGGCAGTTCATATTCCGGGAATGCTAAATCTGTTAGTAGACTCATTGAGCCGAAGGATGAGTGTTTTGCCTACGGAATGGCAACTAAATCAATGTGTGGCGGATCATCTGTTCGACCACTGGGCGAAAGCAACAGATGCATTAGCTATCAGCTGGGAGAGAATGTATGCATACGCATTCCCACCAGCAATCCTGATTCCAAAAGTTCTTCAGAAAATCAGGCAGGAGGAGTGCCAAGTGCTTCTGATCACCCAAAATTGGCCAAGCCTATCATGGTATATGGATCTGCTGGACCTTCTGGTCTGCAATCCGTTTCCTCTGCCTCTGATGGATAATATTATTTTCCAGTGCAAGTCCCTTCACAACAACCCATCAATGTGCCAGTTGATTGCATGGATGTTGTCAAGGAATCGAAAGTTAACGAGGGCTTTTCTGAGCAAGCAGCCATGTTTATGGCAAAAACCAGAAGGGGGGGGGGGGTTCAACCTCCAGAGCATATACCTATAAAATCAATCGATTTGCAGAATGGTGCTCAAACAGAGATGTTCATCAAATGGATGCATCTATTCAGGTAGTAGCCAGTTTCCTCTGTCACCTGTATGATGCCTATAGCCTCAAGCCTAACTCTATTGCTGGCTACAAGTCAGCTTTGTTGTCAGTTATCCCTTGCTTGGCTGATAGGGGAATTGACAAAATCTGTTCATTGAACACTTTAATAATAGGCATGGGTAATCTAAGACCGAGAAATCCTTCAGCGATTCCATCTTGGAGTTTATCTCTAGTACTTCAAGTGATAGCTGACAAACCCTTTGAACCACTAAGTGCCATTTCTATGAAAATGTTGAGACTTAAGACTGTATTTCTAATTGCTGCGGCCTCTGCAAGATGGAGAAGCGAGATTCATGCTTTATCCGCCGAGACAGACTGTTATGTGGTTACAGGGGAAGGCCTTAGGCTTCTACCTAGGATAAATTTCATGGCCAAGAACCAATCTATGAATATCCAGGTCAACCAATTTTTTACCAGCGTTGACTAGGTTTGATCCTAATTCAAAAGCATGGTGTCCAGTCCACATATTAAACAGGTACAAACAACGTACGCAGGAATGGCGGACGGACCCATCCTCGTTATGGGTGTCTTATATTGAACCCCATGGTAGGGCATCAAAGGACACTAGGTGGATTGTGGAATGTATTCAATTTTGCCACAAGTCTGCCACTGGTAAACAAGTTGACTTAGCCAAGGCTCACAGTGTTCGTGGCATGGTGGCATCCACCATCCTGTTTAACGGGGTACCGGTGGATGACATTGTGTCGGTAGCTCAGTGGCACTGTGAGTCAAGTTTTACCGACCATTACCTCCGTGACACCACTAATCCTCTTGCTTTATCGATATTCAAAAGATGATCAGGTGTATATATTGTAGATAAGTTGCACTTGCTGTCTTTAGACAGCACATTTTAATTGTGGAAACAACTGCATATTCGTGTATCTTTTTTTCCTTCACTGATGTGGACTGGATGGATACAGCCGTCATGCATAAGGTAAGTACTGCCTTTTGTTGTTACATAATTTATTGTCACGATGTATTACCCTTATTTGTTAATACGGTAATGGTTATACTTACCTGCGTAACACGGGCCCAGCCTCTCCGCCACACAGAGGCTCGGTCTTCAGGCTTTTAAGTTGCATTTGTCGGCCAATAGTCAAGCTGAGGCAGTGACAGTCTGCGCATGTGCAAGGTTGGGACCGGCATCCGACTGACTGTCACCTGTCTACCTGCCCATTAAGGGCACCTATCTTTTTTAATCTGGGGTTATTGAGTCAAGGTCGATATTTAGGAAATATCATAGAGTGTTAGGGAGGTAAGTATAACGACTCTCTCATGAAAAAAGAAATCCATGATTTCATTTAGTTTACAGGAAGGCTGTTAAATGTTTTGAAACTAATTTGAATGGAACCTGTTGCTGCCATAACTCCCAGTCAAATAATTTTCAGAATATTCAACAGAATATTCCCTACACCATAAAGAATTTGTCCTTGACTGTAAGGGTTAAAACTTAAAAATGACAAACTATATCTGTGACTTAGCCAGCTGTGTCTGAAATGTCAACAATTTGACCGACCAACAGAAAGACCAACCGATTAACCGACTTGTGTGTGTTGCAAGTCGCAACTAACAATTTTCTTATTACCTAAGACTTTATACTACATTGCGAGTGTGTTATTCGCTTAAAACGTGTATGATAGCCGGTGTCATTCTGAAAGCAGTGTTGCTGTCTCTGCTGCAAATATTTTCAAAGTAACTAATTGAGTGCCTGCAGAATATAACTTCCCTCTTTAGCGCATAATGATTATTTTATTACACAAGTTAGGTTACAGAATGTTACTAGTTCATCAGGCGTGTCAATCCACAGATAGTGCTTGTTCTGGAAGATTGCTACTAACTTCAAGCTAACATGAAGCCTTGAAATTCAAGTGTCTCAATTTCAAAACAATTATGCAGGAAAGCTATTGAATATATTAAAGGGAAATTCCAGTGAAAATCGGGAATAAGTCAACTAAAAATATGCTATTATCCCAAATAATTGCTGCAAGAAAATATAAAATATACTGTTCCATTGCCGAGAAATAATAAAATGAATATGCCCAAAACGGTTGAAATGCGGCTCTTGGGCACATCCATTTTCTCACAATGAGAGCGAGAAACGGATTATGATTATGACGTCAGCTACACACCAGCCAAATATCGGCAGCGCTTTAGATTTACTTGCTTATTTCGCGTTATGAAGGCCGAATATTAATTAACCTAAATTCTGTCAGGAAAATCAGAAAATTTCCTTATTGAATGCCCATTCGCAGGTCAAGCGAATACTATTTTCGAAAATTGACTACTGGAATGGCTGGTTCCGTTACTGAGGCAGTCATTCTAGTGGTAAATTTTTTTTAAATAGTCTTCTCTTGGCCTGCAAACAGACAAGCCCAAGTTGACGATTGTAGAGGCCAGTTCTGGCATGAAATCACAACATGTCTGCATATCAAGCATGGGCTTGCAGTAATAGAAACGATCATGGAAATAGTACAGCAATTAGTACTATAATGCTTTCACACTATTGAAATCCAGCGCTATTAATCATTTACAACGTTTACTCCCAATTTTAAATAACCACGCAGAGTGTTGAATATTCTGAATTAAATTTGCCTGGAAAGGCTGGAATTATGTTACAGTAGCCACCAAACAAATTACTTTCGCACAACATTCAGGCTCAATTTGACACTTTTTGCTTTTCTGGCCTTGAAAGAGTTAAATAATTGATCCCAATTTTAAAATGTTGATCAATACTTACTGCCTGTTGAATATTTTGAAACTGGAATTTGACTGGAAGCAGAAGTTGCAATAGGCAGCAACAGCTTTCAGAGAAAATACTTTCAAAATTTATTCAACTAACGTATTTGTTACGAATTTGTTGTAACTGGTTGATTGCAAACATGCTCCTGGCATAGATCGTTAATGTTTTTTAAATAGAATATGCCAATTTGTTTACAATTTAGCGCTGCAATTGCTGGCGTGATCATCGGAACACTAATTGCATTTTAATTTCCTCCAAATACTGGCAAGGTCTCAGTTGTTTAGCTAGTACGCTAATTATCCAGAAGTAAATGCTGCAGCATGAGCTACAAGATTTACCTCCCCTGGTTACGGCTATCCTAGAGCCCGTAAAGAGAGTAGGTGTGTCGGTGACGTCAGCCGCTTGGCCAAAATGGCACCTCTATCTACTGGTTACGTTAGCCATTTAAATTGTGGATATCTTTTTTATTTGTTGGCATAAAATTGTGCTCTTGGTCTCAAATTAATGCGGAGAATTAGTACTTTACACCAAATACACAAAATTTTCCAGTGGAATATCCCTTTAACATTAATTTTACTGGTCAAATTAATTTCAAGATATTCAACAGAATATTCCATAAATCATAAAGAATCTGTCATTTCTGGTCTGTTAGTGTTAACCCTTTAATGACTAAATTTGAACAAAAAATAAAACCATTTACTTATTAAATGTCTATTTACAGGCCAAGCGAAGACTATTTTTGAAGATATACCACTGGAATGACTGACTCGATTATCGTGCTAGTCGTTCCAGTGGTAAATTTTCAGAAGTAGCCTTCTCTTGGCCTGCAAATAGACATTCCTCTAAGCGACTGCAGAGGCCGAATTTTACTGGTCTTCATCATGAAAGGGTTAAAGTAATAATTTCAAACTACATGCAGTGATATGTTCCTGTTACAGGATGGTGCTACCACAGAGTCAGATGAAAGAATCCTGGTGATTGGTGCCACAAACAGGTAAGTGATCAATGAAACAAATGATATTGTCAGCGTGAGTTTGACTGCAGGCTCTAAAATTAAGTTTGAGTCTAGCAGAAATCTTTCAACGCCATTACTACTTGTGGATTGATCAGCCTTGTGATGGATGAACATGTTATGTCCTAAAACGCATATTAAGCGGCTGACTACTTTTGTAGGCGACATTGCAGGGGTTATATCTCTTGGTGTGCTAAATATTTTGAAAACAAATTGACTTAAACTTGTTGGTGGTTAAGCCATGAACAACTTTCAGTCAAATTGTTTTCAAAATATTCCTCAAGTCAATATTTTTTGCTCATTGAAATTATTGTCTAGTGGCTTGCAGCAACCAGACAGTTAAATACTGGTAATAACAGTTACACAGTAATTTGTATTCTCAGAACAGGAAACTGGTGTAATTTATTAAACAGTGTTAATGACTTTTAGCATTGACGCTGTTTTCGGAATTACACCAGTTGTCATTCAAAGGGGAAATGAATAGACAAAGTTCGTAAGAGCTCTGAAGTATAGTGTTAAATGTAGATTTAAAATTTGTATCTAAGGACTAGTATATAATCACAAGGACTAGTAGAGTTTACTCATCACTAGCCATCTTGGCTAGTGTTGTCATCTGTGCTAATTGTCTCGCCTGTCTAAAGGATTAAACAATTCTGAAACATAAAAAGACATTTTGTTAAGCGCAAGAAATTTAACATTGATGTTGCCATTTTCAGAAATGTGAAAGCTGTACCTCATTTTCTGTTTGAAAGCAAGGTATAGCTATCACATTTCCGAATATGGCAACATCGATGTTAATTTCTTGCACTTAACAAAATGTCTTTTTATGTTTCAGAATTGTTTAATCCTTTAACCCTCAACGGTTTTTTTAAATTTCAATTTTCTCATAGAAAATGTCTATTTGTAGATGAAGAGAATACTTATTACCGAACCAGTCATTCCAGTGGTAAATTTTCAAAAATAGTCTTCTCTTGGTCTGCAAATGGACATCTCTCAAGACTACTGCAGGGGCAGTTTTTGGCTGGCTTGAGTGTTAAAGGGTTAATCCTAACTATAACTAAGCTTAAATAACTAGTTACCTAATACTCTTAGGAAGCAGTGAGATCATAAGGTCAAAGGTCACTATCACTGTGACCTTGCTACAAAGCTGTTTTTAGCGTTTTGATTTTGCTTCTAGGCAAACATCTTAGCTTGTATTTCAGGAATGATTAATCATATTGGAACTAAACTTGTACACATGATTACCAATACTGATAGAAGGCAACACAGTGACATTGATATCACTAAGTTAAAGTTCAGGTTCATTGTTACCTTTGTACGAAACTCAGAGGTTTTTTACATTAAATTTCTGCATTTTGCAAATCAATCTCATGTTTCCTTCTCATGGAGCATTGGTTAACCCCAGTCAAGACCAAAGGTCAAGATCATCTTGAACTTTGTAGTTGAATTCTTTTATCTATATATCACGTTTTGTGTGCACAAGCTTCTTTTTACCTTTTCATTTATTGGGCAAGGTCAGTAGTGAACTTGTGCACAAAATACCCATTTAGTGTAGCCAAACAAAACATTCTATTTATCCTACCTAAGGAATTTGCGCCAAGCTCTAATGTTTGTTGACAAAGATGACATGCGCGATATTTATCTCCACAAACTTCCTTTTGCTAAGCCCTGGTATCTATATATACACCTGTGCAAAAGTTAAGCACCAGCAAAAACAATAGAACGTAGAAACATGATGGTACAACTAGGCTGCCATACTTTTTGTCCCCGCGTTAGCTGACATAATTCCAAGTACGAAATACACATGCATGCATGACTTCACGCCGCTTGATGTCCGTGCGTGGCGGGAAACAGCACACGTGTTCAGTTATGTAAAAGTCCAGTTTGAGGTGTAGAACATTACATACAGATTTAGGCGACAAGATTAGGAATTTTGTGTTCATGACCGTGGTTTATTTGTACAGAGAGAATTAGCTCTTGATTGTGAACCGCTATGGCAAGACGAAGGTTAAGTGATCGTGTGAAATGGCAAATCATAGGCATGCATACCACTGGTATGTCATGCAGAGAGATTGGCAGACAGCTGAACATTAACCATACTGTAATCAGTCGTTTGATTGCAAAACATGGGCAAACTAACGAGGTGAAGGACAGGCCTAGATCTGGAAGACCGAAGAAGACTACTGCCCGTGATGATCGAGCCCTAGTACGCCTTGTTAGGAGATCTCCATTCACCAACAGCAGAGTGCTCAGCCAGCAATGGGAAACGTGCAATAGAGTGTCAATGTCTACCGTCAAAAGGAGACTGTATGCTGCTGGCATGAAAGCTAGGAGACCTGTCAGACGTCCTCTCCTCACTGCACACCACAAAGAGGAGCGTCTGAGGTGGTGCAACGAAAGAAGACACTGGAACATGAGATCCTGGAGACGGGTACACTGGTCCGATGAAAGTCGGTTCCTGCTTCATGCCACAGATGGTCGAACTCGTGTATGGAGGTCCAGACGCACGGCGTACGACCAACGTAACATCATGGAAGAAGTTCCATTTGGTGGAAGTTCCGTTATGATATGGGGGTGCATCTCATTTGATTGTAAGCTGGATCTGTTGACTGTACCTGGAACACTAAATGGACAAAGATATCAAGATTCCATACTGGATAGAGTTGTGGTCCCTCATTTTGTAAATCATGCACCTGGAACCCACCCTATATTCATGGATGACAACGCCCGACCACATCGTGCTAGAGCTGTGCATGAATACCTCCGCCAGAATGCCATCGAAACCCTACCATGGCCAGCAAGGAGCCCTGACATGAACCCTATTGAGCATATCTGGGACATTCTGGGAAACATGGTGAGAAGGAGGGATCCTCCTGTGCAGAACCTACAGGAATTAACAGACGCACTCCATCTTGAATGGCAACGAATACCACAATGGCGTATCAGTTGGTTGGTGACCAGCATGAGACGTCGTGTCCAGGCCGTCATCCAGGCACAAGGTGGATATACCCGGTATTAATAATGACAGTCTCAAACTCGTGCACAGATGTTAAACTTCGTTTTCAGACACCATTAATGACAATCTAGCCACGTGTGTCAACTGTAGGGCAATAGTTGTCAGTTGTGTCAACGTAACCATATTCAGGCCTCGTTTTCAAGTTGAAACAAAAACATACAGTGTTTCCCCACCATCATAATTAGCATTCCTCTAGTTGCATTATTACCTCTTGCACTAAGATGGATGGGTACATAAATGTTTATGCTATTGCTTTCTTCATAGCACATGAATATACCCTCGCATGTGCGTAAAAATAGGGTGGTGCTTAACTTTTGCACAGGTGTATATTTAATAGAAATAAAGATAATGGTTGGTGTGCAAAACCTCTTCAATTATGTAAATATCTGGATTGTGTATTACTTCAATTGCAGACCTCAGGAAATCGATGAAGCTGCCCGGAGGCGATTTGTGAAGAGGTTATATATTCCACTTCCAGAGCAGGCGGCCAGAAAGCAGATCATAGTCAATCTGCTGCATCAGCAGACCTTTCAGCTGACAGATGAAAACTTTACTGATATTAGCATCAAATCACATGGTATGACATATAGAATGCCAGCCTATTCTCCATTTAGTGATTAAGCCTGATAAATCGACCTTTGTAGTTATCTTGAGAAATGTACTTTTGCTGAATCAGAAAACTATTTTTGAAAATTTATCACAGAAGTCAAGCCAGTCATGCCTGTGGAAAATTGTCAAAAATGCATTCTCTTGCCCGCAAAATGACATCAACTAAGACAACATTCTGATTTTCCTGACCATTAAATGGTTCATAATGCATGCAAGCATGGGGCAAAATTCTCTATTATGCGCTCCATCCAAGTTTCCTAGTCTGTGTAATGCTGTGTATATAGGTAAAATATTGAGCATCGCCACACCTTGTATGAATAATTTAAGGGGCCCTATGAAATTCATTCAACACAGAGTGTTGGGTTGGCTTCCAGACAAGATATTTTTGAAATATTCAACATTAGTTCTTACATATTGGAAAGGTTTCTTTTATCTGTACCTGTGAAAAGATAATGTAGTTATCTCCATCTTTTCTTGATTGTTTACCGGTTAGCTGCTCAGTATTATGGTGATCAATAAGTCATTTCTGAATATTTAAATTCCGGTAACCTTCAGTGGAATGATCATTTCATTCGCCTCAAATTTTATGGCCTGTTAATTATAAGTGATCTTTCAAGCTGTTCATTTGCATTAAGTTCAATGTATTTTGGGGACCACAAGATGGCGGTTCTTTAAGATAGGGAGGCCTGTGACCACGTTTCCGAAAGAACCCTTGTCTTGTTCCCAAAGTCAATGGGCAGGGCCGCTCTGTCACTCAGGTATTTGACATTACAATCAAAATAACATTGGTCAAGAAAATCAAAATATTTGCTTATGTGAGCATCGATTTGTGGGCCAAGAGAAGACTTTTAATTTAGCACTGGAATGACTGGCTCATTGAGCCTGGCATGCCAGTAGTTAATTTTTTTTTTAAACCTTGACCGTTGGCAATGGACATTCTTCAAGATGATTATAAAGACTGGTTGTTATCGGTTTGACCATTAAAGGGTTAATAAACAGTCTCTTGAATATTTTGAAACTAATTGGACTGAGAGCTGTTGCTGCTATAGCAGCAGCAGCTCCCAGTCAAATTTGTATCGAAATATTCAACAGATTGCCTGTATAATTAGCTGGAAATTGGGATTCTGGGAATTCATGGTTCAAAGTGTATCAATTTATTCCAATACACATACAAAGTTGGCGAGCGTAGCTAGAAGTGGGCGTGGCATAGCTAGAGATGGATCGCTCCATTGGTGTCTGAAGCATGATTGACTGTATTTAATTTAATTCTTATAGGATATTCCGGAGCAGATATGGCTAACCTGTGTCGAGAAGCTGCGTTAGGCCCAATACGGTCGGTTAATTTTGCAGACATTGAGACGATCTCGGCAGATGAGGTAAATTTTTACTCAAAATAGTCTGTGGAGATAATTCATTGTGTCAAAATAAATATATCTATTTGCAGAAACTGTGATAACTAGATACTCTGCAATACTGTGTTACCTTCCTTGACAGCTTTCAGAGCTAAATTTCTTGTTAGCAGATCTATGATTAAAGGTTCTGTTAGTCAGGTAATAATGATAAGAGTATGCAAATCTACCTTCTATAACTAATCTAATTGTTTTTTAACAAGCTTTTCATGTAAATGTCATTTGTATGCTTCTTGGAGAAGCAAGATTATAATATAATGTATAAATGCAGAAGCAAATGTCTCACCTGTGAATTCTTCTCTCAGACTTAGGCCTATATGAGCAACTCTAAAAAACAATGATTGTTTACTTCACATATTCTTTGAGAGACAAGTATTGTGGATATTGCTTAGCTTCTTGAGTGCCGCTACTCGACTTATGTCATCAGTGTCACCAGTTGCATGTTATTATTTCTGTATTTAAAATTAACTGGACATGTGATGGCACTGTAAGGGGTTTCCATATGATAACCCCAATGAGTCTTAGATCAGTTTGAAACTTCAGAAGTTTATTGCACTAAGTCAAAAGAAACCTGTTGAAATGATGATAATCCAAAATCCAATATGGCCACCAGGCACTGCTGGCTATCTTGACAATCGGTTTCTGGATCATAACTCTAATACCAATCCGTTTGATAGCTCCTAATTTTCTTGAGCTAGCTCTCATAAAATAGCTATTGAAATCGCCGATGATTCAAAATCGAATATGGTTGCTAGCCACTGTGGCCATTTGAGCTAGAATGATGTCACATGTCACTGAGCATGGAGACAAGATAGCTGTGTTCTCAACCATTGATAATATAATGTTATGTTCAAAGAGTAATGAACCTTTCCAGTTTATCCATCAATCATCTGTCATAGTGTAGGATGACGTTATAATCAATGATATCATGAATGACGTAATTAAGTTCATAACGAATGCATAATTAATCACGGACTAAAGTTTGTTGTACGATTTGTATGTCTGCTATTTAATAAAATGCTGTTGAATATTTTGAAGCTAATTTAACTGGCTGCAACAGCACCCAGTCAAATTAGTTTCAAAATATTAAGAACTTAGCTGTATAGTTTTCTGAAAATTGATAGTCAGGCAGGCAGGGATCTATCGATCCCAATGCAGGTAAAGTGTGGGTGGAGCTTAGCTAAGGATGGGTGGGGCATAGCTAAAACTGGATTCCTCTATTGTAGGGTTGTCAATAAACAAATATGTCTGAAAATCATTCATATTGAATGGTCATGTCACAATCTATTATAATGAAATGAAAGTTGTGCTCCATTTAGAATCCCTTTAACCCTTGAATTTGTTCAAGAAAATAAAAATTTTCTCAGAGAAAATGTCCAGTTGCAGACCAATAGAAGACCATTTTTGAAAATTTACTACTGGAATGTCAATGGTAAATTTTCAAAAATAGTCTTCTATTCGTCTGCAAATGAACATTTCTCAATACCACTGCAGAAGACATTTTTGGTTGATATAAGGGTTAAAGGGTTATGGGCTTAGCTGTATAGTTGGGCTCTGATTTGTCAATCATGTATTTACTATCTTCTGATTTATATGTCTTAGCAAACCTCATGGATTATTTTCTAGGTGCGTCCAATTCTGTATGAGGATTTTGAAGAAGCATTTAATCTCGTGCGTGCCAGTGTTTCCACAAAGGACCTTGATGTGTACATAAACTGGAATAATCTCTATGGATCAGGAGGGACATGCTGAAGACGCTTTCTTATCAAAGCTTACCTACACAAAAACCTCACAACGTTTTTGTCTTGCCTGCGTAGCAGAAAACGAGACATAGGGATCACTAATTCCGGCGGCGGTGTTGGCGGCGGCGGCGGCCGTTATTTGTGCAGTTTTGGTTACGGTTATTTAATCAACTTATTTTTCAACACTGGCTCACTTGATCTCAATGAAACTCTACAGAGGTGATCTATACTATACAGGGATGTGATCTACATAACAATAGATTTAATTTTGGGGCATTTTAACTATTTCTTTCACGGTTTTGGTCTTGAACCTTTTTATAATGTGTTTTGCAAGTGCAGTTTTGGCCAGTAATTAACTGTAATACAACTCCTCCTAGAAACTTGAAACTTTAGGGATGATTGCACATATGGACAGGGATGTGCATGACACTTTTGGAATTTTGGCATGACCCCAGGGGCCTGGGGGTGGGGAATGTGGGGTCAAAAATTAAATTTTTCAAAAGGTTGTCATGTCGCATATCATTTTCAAGCCAATGATGAGTAGACTACAGTACAAGGAATTATATTGATATTGGGTCACAAACTGAGGGTGGGGGTGGGGTAAAAAGTGGGCACCAGTCTATTGTAATGCAACTCCTAGACCATTTCAGATAGAAACTTGAAACTTTGGGAATGATTGCACATATGGCCAGGAATGTGCATGACACTTGGAATTTTGGCATGACCCCCCCGGGGGTGGAAAATGTGGGATAAAAAATTAGATTTTTCCAAAGTTTGTCATATCGCATATCATTTTCAAGACAATGATAAGTAGACTACAGTACCGGGAGTTATTTTCATATTGGGGGGGGGGGGCAGGGTCAAAAGTGGGCACCAATCTATTGTAATGAAACTCCTAGACCATTTCAGATAGAAACTCGAAACTTTCTGTATGATTACACATATGGCCAGGGATGTGCATGACACATTGGAATTGTGATATCACCCCCAGGGGCATGGGTGGGAGAAATGGTGGGCAGAAAATAAATTTTAGCAAATGTGGTCATGTCACATACAATTTAGAAGCTTGTAGTTAGTAGACTACAGTGCAACAAATTTTTTTGTTCTGGAGTCAATCTGAGGGCAGTGGCCAGGGGTCAAACTTATTTTTCAACACTGGCTCATCCGATATCAATGAAACTTTACAGAAGTGATCTATACTATACAGGGATGTGATCTACATAACAATAGATTTAATTTTGGGGCATTTTAACTATTTTTTTCACGGTTTTGGACTTAGACTTCTTTCATGTATTTTGCCAGTGCAGTTTTCGTTAACGTTTTTTAATCAACTTATTTTTCAACACTGGCTCATCCGATCTGAATGAAACTACAGAAGTGATCTATACTATACAGGGATGTGATCTACAAACAATGTATTTAATTTTGGGGCATTTTAGCTCTTTTTTTTCATGATTTTGGACGTGGCCATTTTTTCAACAATGGCTCACCAGATATCAACAAAATTTTACAGCAGAGTTATACACTATGCAAGAAGTACTATCTGCATCATTACTAGTTTCATTTGGAAAAAATTTCAAGATCAGACTATCCGCAGTTTGCTACAGAATTTCCATGTTTGATTGGTTACACTTGTTTGTTGGTGCATTACTGAATATGTGTATTACAAACCATGCCACGTTTGCTTTATCAATCAACACTATCCATGCCTTTACAGGCGAGACATTGTACACTTCAGCATTCTTGTCATAATTTGAAATTAATGTAATTGGAAGCTGTTGCTGTTCCTAAAGCAGTAAGAACCTCGAATCAGATTATTTTCAAAATATTCAACAACCTTTCATGCTTATCTTAATATGGAAATATTAGTTTTATTTCTGAAACGGTTGAGAGCGCAACAACAAACAGTGCCTTGTCTTAATACAGATGAGTTGGGATCTGATCTGTCACTCAAATATCTGACATTGTAATCGATTAGGTCACTAAGTAGCATACATCACAATAATAATGACGTTTTATAACTACGTCATGAACATGGGAAAGTCTCAAGTGTATGAATTGTTTGTCTTTCCTAAATTTACAATTTAAAAAACATTCTTGAATATTTTAAAACTGATTTGACTGGTAGCTAGTTACCTTGAAATTGGAGTTCTTATAACTCAGGGGTGATGGTATATAAATCGATTCCACCACACATGCAAAGTGTGTGGAGCTTAGCTAGAAATGGGCGGGTCATAGCTTGAAATGAATCCCTCTATTAATTACACATTATCGATGTGACAGCTGTGAGGCTCCTGTGTACTAATTAATCTGTTAAAAAATTTGTTTTGCAAAATTTTACGTTTATAAATAAACATTGTTGATTTTCAGAAATTCATATTTATTGTACATGAATCCACATTCATCTATGAATTCCCCACATCTCATTTTCAATGCTGGCCTACAGGGAAACTGTGTAATATTTTGAAATTAATTTGACTGGAAGCCATTGCTGCCTTGGGCCTGACCACGACCACTCTCAGAGTACCCTCGTCATCTGCCCTACGGCATTCTCCTGGTCAGTCTGGGTTAGCTTTCCTTGCTAACCCAGAGTCTAAATTTCCTGACCAGGAAGATGACGAAGACTACCTGCTCAGCCCACAGGACGATCATGAAGACATGGATGCGAGCATTTACACTCCTCCCATGGGGCAGGAGCAGGTTTCATGATTCAACCTGTGGGCCGATTTGGAGCGGACGGCCGCCCGTTTAAGATACCACACTTAGCTGTAGAATCTTACACGGCTGACCCGGGCCGCGCTAGTGTGCATTATGCCCCTCACACGAGCATGGCCTCGGTGCATGGCCTGCCTGTGCAGAACGTCACGCCAGCCCTGGCGGGCCTGTATGCATTCCCCAGGCAGTCGGATACATCTGTAGCCTCCTCCACGGCCCCACCTGCGAATGCCATTGAAGATGAAGAGGGCCCGCTGCTCGTCGGCAATTCGCAGGTGGCCACGGATGAAGACTGGTCTGACGCGTGCGCATGGCTCCTCGTTGTCAGACCAGAGCTCTCCGTGGACGAAACGGCTGCCAGTAACCCGCGGGCATGGTTACAGGCTAAGCCGTTGGCCACCTCGGCTCTGTCCCTGCTGTATGCTGAGCTTATCTTAGATATGTTCACTGCGGCAGAGGAGTTGATTAGACCGGAAGGTAGCCTCGCGAAGGCCCCCCCCCCCTCCCTGCGAGGTTGCTAGACGCTGCCGAGTTACTGCCAGTCAGTACACTCGGTATGGTCTAGTGCCCAGACCGAGCGCGGACGACCGCGCCGCTCTGGCTGAAGACACGCGTCCAGGCTCTTGTGCTGACACGGGAGGGCTGTGCTCAGGCGCTATGCACTCAGCTAACGCCACTGCGTGATACCGTTGAGAGTTCGCGAGCAGCGATCAGTGCACTGTCTCACGTCTCTCAGCTGCTATCAGGGGTAGTGGCAGCCTCGGTTCACCAGCAGCTTAGTCCGGTGATAGTGCAACGAGCCATCCAGGATGGAATCAACCTGGCGTTGGATTGTTTGACTAGGTCGGTGACCAAGTCACTGAAGATGAGGCGCACATTTGCTTTGGACAATTTGTGCCCGTCCCAGGAGGTCAAGTCGTGCTTATTGCAAGCACTGATGGCGGGTCCTGGTCTGTTTGGAGGTGAGGGTTGTCGGCACCTCCAAGAGTCAGTGAACTTGGTTAACAACCAGAGGGCGCTGCACGCACAATTTGAAGTGCTGCACAGAGAACACGTGCGTGTTCAGCCCTCGGCTGCTCATCAGCAGTACGCTCGTGGCGGTGCTGGCATTGTCAGAGGCCAGCAGGCCAGCCGGGTTCAGAGACCGCGCCAACAGCATCAGAGGTCAGTATATGTGACCATTTTGTTTTTTGTCTTGTTGGTTGTTTCATGTTATTATTAATAGGGTGATGGTTAATGGCTCTTAATTGTGGTTCTTTCAGAGAGTTTTTCGAAAATGAAGCAATTCTTTTTTTTCCAATGTCTATTAATACGTGTTTTAAGTATTAGAGAACGTGCTAGTCATTTAGAGCAGTTTTTTCCTAACCTTCCTCAGAAAGAGGGGTGGGGGGAGCGCATTTACCTTTTGATCAATCTCTCTTCATTGGTCGATTATCCAATGCAAAATTCTATTCCTGGTTGTGTTTCAGACACAATTTCAGATGTTTTAAATCTCATGACCCATGCTCCCTATGGTTGTCATATATTGAACCCCATGGTAGGGCGTCAAGAGACACTATTTCCAGATGGATAGTAGAATGCATTCATTTCTGTCATAAGACAGCCACTGGAAAACAAGTAGATAGAGCCAAGGCTCATAGTGTCCGTGGTGTGGTAACTTCCACGGCATTATTTAATGGTGTTTCTGTTGAAGACATTATGTCAGTAGCCCAGTGGCTCTGTGAATCAAGTTTTACCGCCCATTACCTCCGTGACACTTCTAACCCACTCGCCGTCTCAGTCCTCAAAAAATTAAAAATGTAGAGGTATATATTTGTAATTAGTTTCCTCCTCTGCTATTTACAAATATCACATTTGTTGGTAGGGTATCCCTACTATTGTCTGGTATCATTCTCTTCATCTGGTGGGGGAAGAGATGATTTCCACGCCCAAGACATCAGATGTCAGTATATGTGGCCACTTTGTTTTTTTGTCTTGGTGATGGTGTCAGGTTTTTATTTAATATGGTGATGGTTAATGTCTCTTAATTGTGGTTCTTTTAGAGATTTTTTGAAAATAAATCAATTCTTCTTTTTCCAATGTCTAGTAATACTTTTCATCAAGTATTAGAGAACGTGCTAGTCATTTAGAGCAGCATTTTTTCCTAACCTTCTTCAGAAAGAGGGGGAGGGGGGGTTGAGCGCATTTGCCTTTTGATCAATCTCTCTTCATCGGTCGATTATCCGATGCAAAATTCTATTCCTGGTTGTGTTTTGAGACACAATTTCAGATGTTTTAAATCTCTTGAAAATTCAAAGAGCTAGTCTCTTCGAGGGTGAACTGGTTTTAGGACCTTGCCTCCCTCCCACCAACTTCACTTTCAAATTCTGGCTTTTATCAAAAGTGTTAGGGAGGTAAATATGTTCTCATGATGTGAAATAAGAAAATTTATCAAATTTTCTTTTCACGAGTGAGATGACATACTTACCTCCCTAACAGGATCCCGGCCTCTCCACCCCACGGAGGCCTGGTCCTTTGGTTATTTGAATAGTTGCTTCTATGTCAGCCAATATTTAGTAACGGAGCTACCAGTATGCGCATGCGCAGACTGGTGGTGTCTGACATGTGCATGACTGTGTACATTCCACCTGCCCAGTAGGGGCACCTAACTTTTTATAATAGTGTTAGGGAGGTAAGTATGTCATCTCACTCGTGAAAAAGAAATTTGATATATTTTCTTAGTTTCTGGTGGAAGCAACAAGTTTTGGTCGAAATGATTTCAAAATACACTGCTGGTTTCCATGGTCACAACATGATGCCTACTGAATATTTTGAAATTCGTGTAACTGAATTTAGATCCTCTCTGGAAACAATGTCTTTCAGTCAAATTATTTTAAGATTAGACAGTACTTTATCTGCAGGAAGGAGTAGCTAATCAGTTTAACGCGAATATAACTGAGATTATATGACCGGCTGTAGCGGGTGTTATTTATTCTCTCGGTATACACCAGTTGCGTCACTAATTGGTTCCTGTCAGAGTGACATAAATGGTATTTAGTTGCTTTTTTCAAATTATTCCGATTTATTTGTGTCTTTTATTGGTGGATATAGGTTGATTATCATCTAAATCTATCATTCAAGACCATTTGTTAGTTCCCTGGTCCTTTCCTTTAATACATGACGTAACTTGAATGTCTATGCTATGCTTAATCGGCAAGTCAGCTAGAAATTCTTTCTTCAGTGGTCTTGAAAACTGTCAATTTGCACACAAAAAATTATCTCTGGAATGAATGTGACGATTATGGAGCCGGTCATTCAAGTGGTAAATTTTCAAAAGTTGTTTTATCTTGGTTTGAAATTGGACATTCGCTGAGCAAAAATTTCAATTTTCTTCACCAATTGTGACCAGTAAATGGTTAAGACTCATCAGCTCAGCTCCCCAGATATTCCTTCATAGTGTAACAAGCCCATCATGCCATCAATGCTAAATAAATTACCCTGGCTATCATAGAAACAATTAGATTCTGTCTCGAAATCAAGCAATAGACCTTTCCAGTTTATCCATGCATCATGTGACATCATAATCAACTATGTGATGAGTAGAATGACGTCATAATCAATAACATCATGAATGACGTAGATAAGTACATCAAGCACGCATAATTGATGACAGCCTAAGCATTGTTGTACAAATTGTATGTTTTCACTATTTAATAAACATGCTGTAGAAATATTTAAAAACTAATTTGACTGGGCACTGTTGCTGCCAAAGGCAGCAACAGTACGCAGTCAAATTAGTTTCTAAATATTTAACAACTTACCTGTATAATATTCTGGAAATTGATAGTTAGGGAGTTCAGGGATCGATCGATCCCATCACAGCGAAGTGTGGGTGGAGCTTAGCTAGAGATTGGTGAGGCATAGCTAAAACTGGAAATTTCCATTACAATTATGCTGATCAAACAGAAAGTACTCTCACTTCTTCATAAATTACTTCTGGCATATCAGAGTGCATAAAGGCCTCATTAGACTGCATGGGCATGGTCACCATGCGAGAAACAGTGGTGCTAAGGAGTATGCATTTTTAGCTCACTGATGCTTTGTGCACCTGTCAACAATAATGGCGGATTAAAGTCATATGTGTTAGATATGCTCCATTTGGCAATATGTATTTGATTTATGAAGATGAATTCGATAAACCTTCAAATGTCATGGTTATGGCCATTGTTAGATGGTAAAAATATTGAAAACTTGGATAAATACATTTGTGGTCCATTTCACCATTTGTTGATTGATAGCGACCTCATTTGGCAGATGTGTTTCTTTTGGCAACATTTTTTGGTGTGAATATCAACTAGATGCACTCATTACCAGAGTTACCCTTGTTATATTTTCATATTATTGATAATCTATGGAGAGGTTGGGAGTTGAAGCTATCATAAATAATGGTAACCAGTACCAAGACAGCTCTGCAATCCTGACAAGTTGTGAATTCCAGATATAAACTACCCATCACTTGCCAAGCAGTCTGACACTGACACCATGGGGAAAATATCAATCTGGATGCAAAATCCAATGTGACCACGAACATGACCAAGCTACAATCTTGAAAATTTGTCCTTTCACCGAATAATTAGACTGGAAATCCATAGAGTGTACTACTGTGTTTGTTTAAGTAAGAAGTTTGTTTTTACAAAATGGTATGGGTCAAGATTTCAATATGGCCACCAGGGCTGGGGTTAAATACAAAAGTATTTGTATTTGAAGTAATTTAAATAAAATTTTCAGGTATTTGAAAGTATTTGTATTTGAAAAGTATTTAAGGCAAAAGAATTTGTATTTAAATACATTGTCAATGTATTTGAATATTTTCAAATACTTTTCAAAATACTTCAATGTCTATTTCTGAGAAATTCTTACATTCAAATCTACATGCACATTGCAAATTAAAATTTAATACAGATTTCTCATGTAGTTGTTGCCTTAAGAAGCAACAATCTCCAGTAAAATCCTTTTCAATATAGTCAACAGCTTTCTTGTATGGTTGTCTTGAAATATGGTTTCTGGGGCATCAGTGTAAAAAATATGACCCAATAATACATGTAGTATAATGATATATGTATTATAAAAATAGAGACTACATCCCATTTAGAAAGAGCTAATCCTTTACTAAATAGTTTACTAATTGCCTTGAAATTATTTGACACATGTCATTCTGAATTTTAATCAGCTTGGTTTTGAAGAAGATGCAAATTAATTCTTTAGAATATTTTTTAAATAATTTAGCTGAAAGTGGTGTGCTCTTAGACAGTAACAACTTTCAATTAAATAGTTTTCAAAATATTCACATGATTTTCTCTGTTTTAGATAGCAAATATCAATGCGTATATAGTCTGGCCTTTTCTTGTTGTTACAAGACCTTTCCCAGTTCCTCAACCAATGTATAGTACTAGTACTGTACTGCATCATACTGTCTAAGGCTTGTATAGCTGTTCTAAATCTTAAAACTTTTATCAGTAAAATAGGCAATTATCTCCTTTCATAGCAAGCTAGGTAGAACTGGTCACGTGGTCAAGTTATAACAGCACCTCCATTATACTAGCTTACATTACTACATGAGTGTTAACCCTTTTCATCATGAATTCTATATTCAAATCATTAATTTAGATGGAGTCAACTACACTTTCTCACACTGATGTCACATGATTAATTGTAGAACAAAGGTTGATGTACATGGAGGAAATAGTGTTGTTTTCTTAGACAGCAGCATCCTGCAACATTGCTTCTCAGTATGAATGAAACTTAGGAATCTGAAATTTCAGATTCTTACTACATATATCACATTTCAGTCCAAAATTTAATATACCTGGTTTCAAATGTTGAAATGTAATAAATATATCCCAGTCTGATTCTTGCCTGTTGTTAGAACACTTCTGTCAGACTAACAATTCCTCGGCAAATATTTAGTAATGTTTGTTGCTTATTTAGTGATCAAGAGTTGTCATGAAAATTTAAGATTTTTACTTTGTGGATCTTGATTGACAGACTAAGGGAATATTATTTTTCAAAATGTACGACTGGAATGGCTAGCTTGCTTATCGAGCTAGTCATTCCAGTGGTAAAGTTTTAAAAATAACCTTATCTTAGCCTGCAAATGAGCATTCCTCTCAAGACCTATATAGATACCAGTTTGGGATGACTTGGCCATTCAAGCGTTAACTGCATAAAGTGATAAATTAAGTGAGTCTGAATAAGTAACTTGTGTAGCTGATCTACATGTAAATCTCAAAAATCTTAACAGCGGCGGAATGAGCTATTATCGCCTTTCAAAGCAACCTAGGTAGAGCTTGTCAAGTTATAACAACAACACCATTGTAATAGCTTGCTTGATTCAATACCTCGGGGTTAACCCTTTTTATCTTGAATTTTATATTTATAGCATTCATTTAGATGGGTGTTAATAATCCCTTAAAAGATTCTTTGTAGAAGTACAATGTATCACTGGTGTACATGTACAGTTTTTAAGATATTAATGCTTTCTTCTGACAGTAGCAGCATACAACAACATTGGTTTTCAAATTTTTGAGTCTTTGGGAACAATTTGATTACAAGATTTGGAATTAGATAGTCTTAAGAATAATCATCAATGATCTAAATAACTAAACAAAATTAATAAATAAACCTTGTTTAATGTTATGATGTTATCCCACTTTTGTTTAAACCTTAATAAACCTGGTTTCTAAGGTAATATGAAATTAATATTTTTTAAATAATTTGACAGGCCGTGTTGTAGTCATAGGCAGCAATAACTCTCAGTTAAATTTTGAAAATAATCACATGATTTTGTATCAATATGTGATATCTATACTCTCCCATTGGAAATGCCATCTACAATTTTCAGACAATAATCAACAGTTGTGCATTTGGAGCTGGGTACCAGTATTGGTTAACTCCTTCAATAGTAAGAAAATCAACGTCAACCAGTGTACATCTGAGATAAAGTGGGAAGGGAATACCAGGCCTTGGGAACATTGACATAATCAAGAAAGTATAATTCCATCAAACATAAATTAGTTATTGAAATATTTACGTGTTTATGTGCATTTCACCGTGGAAAGCAACATTCTATCTGCCATTTTGAATTTGATATAATTTTGCATTAACCGCTTGTGAACGAACTGACTGGAGGCTGGTTGACTTGGTTTACTAGCTAGTTTACTATTTCAACTTAGGCTGGAATCTAGTCAACTATAGTTAACTATGGTTAGCCAGTCACTCTTGACCCTAGATATGGTAATTCTTCTTCTTTTCGATCGCTGGTATCACACTTGGAGAGCCATTCTCAAGATGAAATCTGTTGTTTTCTGCCGTTCTTCCACAGGCCCATACAGCTTTTCAAGAAAGGAGGTTGACAAAGGCCAGATCTCTTCTCTCAGCAGCTGATACGTACTGCAACATTGAAGTATGTGCTCTGTGGTCTGTTCTGCTTCTCCACAAGGACAAGCGGGTGATGTCGTAAGGTGGAACCGCCTGTACATGTGTTGGTTTAGTCTGTTATGTCCAGTTATGAGACGAAAAATGGTCACTTGCTCTGGCCTCGAGAGATGATGGTAGGCATCTTCTGATTGAGGTGTTCTATAGAGTGACTTGATGATAGTCTTCATCTCTGTATGCGTAACCATGTTTTCTGTCTGATTCTCTTCTGCACCCACCTTTGCCATCTTGTCTGCTTCCTCATTTCCTTGGACTCCACAGTGTGAGGGGATCCACTGCAATGCTATCCGAAAGCATTTGATGGTTTGTAGAGCTTCTTCAAGTTGTGGCAGCTTACCTTTGGTGATAGCCTCAAGGACGGAGCGGGCATCAAATATGGTAATAATCACAGTAAATTTCATCCACAAATATGTCAGATATCATAAATATTTCCTTACATAATAATTGCACTCCTAAAATGTTACCGGTTCTTTTTGCACCCTTACTTTGGTATCTATGATTGTTTGTGTTCATGTAAATTTGAAAGTGTGGCTGTCCATCACTAGAGTTACATCTGCGACATTCTTTGGTTTTCTATAAGACATGTACGAAGAATTTGAGAAGTATTTCAAATACTTACCATAAGTATTTGTATTTAAATACTTGGGAAAAAGCAAGTATTGGTATTTGAAGAATTCTTTATTTAAATACTTTGGAAAGTATTTAACCCCCCAGCCCTAACCTGTTGGCCACGAGGCTTAATAATTGATTTTCAAGTGAACTTGAATGGCTGGTTATATGGTCGAAATCCATTAGGTGTGGTGTACTGTCGGTTTCCCTGCGAAATCCACCAGACCATCTTGAAGATCACTTTTGTCTTGCCCGCGAAGCAGGATCGAGACATAGGTATCACTTTTCTGGCGGCGGTGGCGTAAACTTTTAAGTTAAATTTATATCTCAGCAATGCCTGGTTCAATTGGAACCAAACTTGGGTGCATGGTAATATACATCAAAAGGAAGCAGCCCGCCAATAAAAAGGCCATGAGGTCAAGGTTACAGGAGTCAAAGGTTACAGTATAATTTTTGTTAATATTTTACGTTAAATTTTTGTGTTAAACAAAAGTCATTGCCTTATATCTCAGCAATGGCTGATCCAATCAGAACCAAACTAGGGTACATGGTGATATACATCAAAAGGAAGCAGCATGCTGATGCAGACATGATGCGGTCCACATTATGGGGGTCAAAGGTCACAGTATACAGTCCTGTCATGGATACGATCATACCTTTCAGACAGATATTAGGCAGTGTGCATCGCTAATTCGCGAAGCTCTAATATCTTATTAAAATACGGTGTGCCACAAGGGTCCGTGCTCGGTCCGAGATTTTTCACTGTACTCTGCCCAAATTGCAAACATAGCTATATGACATGACCTTAATGTGCATATGTATGCTGATAATACTCAGCTGTATATGTCATTCAATCCTAACATGCCTACACAGGAAGATTCGGTTCTTCAAAAGGTCAGAGAATGCGTTTCTGATATTAGTCTGTGGATGACCAGGAACAAGTTAAAGCTCAACCCAGATAAAACAGAGTTCCTGGTCATGTCAACAAACCAACAACTTAGTAAACTCGCCACCACGGAAGATCAACTAGTAGACAGTGATATCACGGCAACTGCGTCCGCCAGAAACCTAGGTTTTATTATTGACCAGGCTATGGATATGAATGCACATATACGATCTGTGTCTAAATCTGCATATTTCCATCTCCACAACATCAACTCCATCAGAAATGTGTTAACACACCAAAGGACAGAGACACTAATACATGCCTTCATCACGTCACGATTAGACAAGGGAAATAGTCTTCTTTCCGGTATTACAGAACAGTCTCTGAATAAACTGCAGGGTTTTCAAATTGCTGGGGCTCGCATTATCATGAAGGTCAGGAAGGGAGAGAATATAACACCAATTCTAAAACATCTCCACTGGTTGCTTTAGATTCCTTGTCCGGAGCCAAGTGCTTTTGTACCCTTGACTTAGCTAGTGGGTACTGACAGGTAGCCATGGATGAGGCTGACCGGAAGAAGACCGTGTTTGTCTGTCGAGATGGTCTTTTCCAGTTCCGCAAGATGCCCTACGGATTGTGCAATGCTGGAATGTTCGAGCATCTCATTGAGCAGGTATTAACTACGCTGCAATGGGACATCTGTCTCTGTTACATCGATGACGTAATTGTCTTTGGCTCCTCATTTGAGCAGACTCTGTCCAATTTGGACACAGTCTTAATGCGGTTTCATACCACTAACCTCGAGCTCAAACACAAAAAGTGTCATCTTTTCAGACAGGGCACCGAGTTCTTGGGACATGTCATATCCGGCGATGGAGTGGCTACTCAACCTTCCAAAACTAAAGCAGTAGCAGAGTGGCAAACTCCCACCACAGTCACGTATACCTTGAGTTTCCTCGGCCTCTGCCAGTACTATCGTTGATACATCCGTCATTTTAGTGAGATTGCATCACCATTATTTAGGATCACCGAAAAGGATCGACCATTCGGGTGGACGAGTGAGTGTGAAGATTCCTTCAAGGCGCTGAAGGAACATTTGACGACCACCCCAATTCTTGGTAATCCTGACCATAATCTCGATTTCATCTTAGACACTGATGCATCTGCTTATGTCATAGGTGCAGTTCTATCTCAGGTCACAGAAGATGGAACAGAGCAGGTACTGGGTTATGGTTCACGTACGCTAAACAAAACAGAGGGAATTGTTAGCTGCAGTGTATTTCGTCAAATATTACAAACACTTTCTGTATAGGCGGCCATTTACCCCGCATATAGATCACGCCACGCTACGCTGGCTCAAAGCCCTAAAAAATCTGGAGGGCCATGTAGTGAGGTGGCAGGAAACACTGCAGGCCTTTAACTTCAACGTTGTTCATAGACACGGCAAACTGCATGGAAATGCTGATGCCTTGAGCAGAATCGGGCTTCAGGATGAACAGGAAGTGGCCACGACCGTGACACATGCAACACAGCCATCTCCCGTGTTCCCGGAATTGCGGTGCGCAGAGTGGGATACGGAGGCAGTCGCTCACGAATAAGGAACAGATGCGCAAACACAAAACATATACGCATGGATCCAGGAGAGGGTACGTCCTCCTAGGGAATCTGTTACACCACTTTCCACGATGGCAAAATATTACTATCAGAGGTTTGGCGAGTGTCATATGCAAGGTGGCATTCTCTACATTAATAACCGGATAGTGATCCCTGAGCATTATCATGTGATAATTATTCAACAACTGCATGATAACGCTGGACATTTGGCTGTCGAGCGTACAGCAGACCGCATCAAACAGAGATTCCACTGGATCGGGATACGCGATAGTGTAAAGGCATGGGTCGCCAAATGTGTCCCATGCCAAAGACGCGCTGTTGGCCAGCACCATTCTGCACCATTACAAATTAAAATTGTTGGTGCTGATGTTGATATGCTCGGACCCTTGAATACGACGGATGAAGGAAACACGTACATCCTCGTATTGCAAGATTATTTTACGAAGTGGGTAGAAGCATTTGCTTTGCCGGACCAAGAGGCATCCATAGTGGTCGAGGTCCTGACTAGCAATGTGTTCTGCCGCTTCGGTATGCCCTATGAATTGCACTCCGACCAAAGAAGTAATTTTGAGAGCCGGCTGATCTCCAAGCTCTGCAAATTGTTTCATGTAGTCAAAACAAGGACCACCCCATACCACCCACGTGGTGACGGAATGGTGGAGAGATTCAACAGAACTCTAGCAGAAATGCTGACTAAGGAAACACACCTTAATTGTCGCGATTGGGATTTATGACCCTCATACATGTTCATGGCATACCGCACTTCGACACATTCCAGCATGGGTTATACCCCTGCTCGGTTAATGTTAGGCTGTGAATTAGCCTTACCCCTAGATCTGGCCATGCCCAGGATTCCAGGAGAGAGAAATTCACCATCTCCCTACGTAGAGCTCATTCGGTAATGGATAGAACAGTCCCATGAGCTAGTGAGAGCAACTTTATCCACTGCACATGTCCAGCGAGTGCATGGAGACCCGTATGAGGTGGGAAAAATGGGTTGGGTTCATGATTCGCGATGTTCTGCAAACGTGCCGAGTACCAGTGGAAAGGCCCCTATGCGGTAGTAGGTAAGAAGTCGGACATGACCTACAGTATCTGCGCCACGGATGGCCTGACCTCAGTCATCCACTTCGATCAACTTAAACCTTGTGTCAGTGATGGCCCAGTACCAGAGCTTGGACTGGGCGTTCCATGTGACACCGGTACCCAGACAGATGTCTCTATGGAAACAAGTATTTCTGACATTAGTCCAGAGCACCGCGGTTGCAGTTCAATCCCTCTCCTACCAAGCCAGGAGTCCGGCGAACTTATGACTAATGCTGAGGATGATGACGAGATATGTACTCGCCCTCTCCCCCCTCAGAGCAGGTCTACACGATCTGGGAAGTCGTATCTGAAGACTTTCTCGTTTGTGCTGTATAAGGGGAAGGACGGAAAAGTTGTTCTGCCGACCTCTTCCCACTCCCACCCACTTCATGCTATTAGCCCAATTATAGAGTTACCACAAGCGGAAGCTGAGGCTTCCCCGGGCCATGCTTCCTGTGGGGTGGAACATATAATAGATAGCATGGAAGTGAATAGGCTTGATGAGGCCTTTGCTTGTTACGGAGAACAGCAAAATCACACAACTCGGTGTACCCTCCAACACCTAAAATTGTGAGACCACCCCCACTCCAAGGTGCACCCCATCCATTGGCACCCCCACCCCCACTCCAACTCGCATCTCTCGTCTATGCTCCAAGGTCGGATATCACTGGTCCTGTCCATTTCACACTCCACTCGTCGTCTGTTGACTGTCAAGCTTCAGATATCAGAGTCAGCTGTTACAGAGGTGACATCCCACACCACAGTTACCCCTCCCCCTCTCCTCGCTGGTGGTAGGCAGGGAAGCAGCCAGTTCAGCAGACTCTGAGCTCGAATATTCATGGTACTTAAAAACTGTGACCGAGTACCAACCATCATGTAATGGGAGATAACCCTCCCCATCCAAAGGGCATCCCGGCCCACAACCGCCCTACCAATCCCCCCGTGAGCAGTCAGAACATCACACCAAGACAAAGAAAGCCAGGTGCATACAGAACACACTTGCCCACAAGTCGACTGGATACGTCAATTCATCGTTGCGTGAACGCTACATACATACCAGGTTATATAAACAGTAAATTGGAAACATTCAGCATCAAACAATATAGATAGCATGCACCTGTTGTAACAGAAAAAGTTAGAAACACCTGTTTCCACAACATTCGCTTCCACATGAATGCGGTGAGGTCGTGACCCACCGCAACCCGACTTCCGCAACAACAGACTCAGCATTCCATAGCTTGGAAATCTGGATTCCCCCCCCCCCCCCGGAAACATCGTATGTATTCAGCTAAACAAACACACTTCAATCACACGTAATAACAGTCAATATTATTCAGAGAGCAAGTTGCCTGCAGTCTGTCGTCGGTATCGAGTGTAGTTCGGATTGACCGGTCGGGTACAGGCCGTACCAGCTAAGCTGGGTAAGCGCCGCCCATCTAGGATTCGTTTCCTGAACACGCCCCTCTGGGTAGAGCTATAAGCGTATATAGGCCTATGGCAGAGAGAGCGTATCTAAAAAATGACTAAGTTCGTTAAAACGCATTATTCGCATGCGCGCGCCGGGACGCTCTTTCTATGGAGCGCATAGTTGTGACCTAGATAGGATGGCGCTTATAGTGTACCGAGCTGGTACTGTGTAATCCTTATTGATTGTCTGTTCCCGTTAATCAAAACCAGAATTCGACGGGCTTTCCAAATCTGTAAACCATTTCAAAATCGGTTGAGAAATGGCTGAGTTATCCAGGAAAAACTCTTCTTGATTATCTTCAAAATATTGCCCTGACGTCATAACCACGTGGGCGTAAAGCTTCTAGAATGTTCTAGAACATTCGACGACGCTATTATTAACTGTGCGCTGATTGGCTGTTGCTCGAACGATGATTGGATGAAGCCTGCACCTGTGACGTCACGGAGAGTATAAACGGAGAAGTGATCCAGTGATCGAGAGCATCCTCGGCCAGGGGCACTAAAACAGTTTTTGTAACTCCCCATCAGCCGGAGTAATTTGGAACTTTTGATAATCGTTCACGAATACTACATCTACATTCGGAACACAAACTTGCGGTGAGGCCTTTGCGGCCTGAATATGTGAGTCTACAGATGTAGAGGCAGGATGTTCTTTGATGGATGACTCGCCGGATCTGCTGGCCATGCTTAAAAGTGGTATTTCAAACAACGACGCACCAATTGTGTAGGTTCTTTCAACTTTCGACCGCAGCAAGTAAACTCTGCCCAGTGCGTCTTCAGAGCTGGTTAACGTACCCAGCACCGTGAAGCTTTGTTTTGTATCTTCATTTGCCTCTAACAACCCCCGCTAGTGATCGGGTTGTTTACACCTTCCATCCATGCCATCGGTGTATGGGAACTTTCTTCACCACATAGTACCATCGTATCCTTTACCGACTGCTTGTTAGACATTCTATTAGGCCTACAGCACTAAGTGACGCACTCCCACCATGAACATTCTTACAGGACTCTTGTTTGCGGAAACAGCTTACGGGAACCAACCTGCGGGAACTTTCCAGCTTCCGGAGAGCGCATCATTTCACATCGACTATGGATTGACGTGTCAATTTCAGTGACACGGTAGCCTAATTTGGGAATGACTACCAAGTATTCAAGTAACTATACTTCACCGTTTAATTATTTCTCTATATAGGTTTCGTTAATTATCTCGTATCCGTATTAACGATTCCGATGACTAATAGGACCGATAGTTATAATTTCTGTATTTGTTAAATAGTTATTTTCGTTTTCTTCTATGTGTTGCTAACCGCACTATAGTCGGTTCGTTAACCTGTATTAATATATATATATATATATATATATATATATATATATATATATATATATATATATATATATATATCTTAATCATTGCCACCGTATTGTTTGTTCTGGTTAGATTACGTATGTATATGGCCAGTGGCCATCCGTTAAACTGTTTTGCTTAAGCTATAGAAAATATAGGAATGCAGTGCACGTAGGAAACACTATACAGCAACATTTATATATGCAGCTTTTTCTCCTGCCACCAACAATTTTTCACTGAGGTCGCTGTCCATGCTATAACTCTGTTTAGCCCGGCATGCTACCGACTAAAACCTTTTCTATTCAGCTCGATAGGATAGGTTCAAAATGATTAGAGACAATTTCTTCATTACATACTGTGTAATATACTCTTCTCTTCCGGCAGTGCGATAATCTAGCCCCGCACTCTGGTAAGACTCATAACTCCAAGATTTTGTCTCTCTTCATATTCCTCTTAGCCTTGTGGCTTCTTAATTGTTTGGATGTCCCTATCCACACCATGGGCTGATCCGACTCTGGAAAACTATTGGGGTTTCCGAGCAGTGATGGCTATGGTGCGGTATTACATACACATTCCCGTGTATCTTCGGATACTTAGTAGATAGTACTTTAAGCCAATGTAGGAAAGCACTGCGAAAACACATGTATTAATTATTATTTTATTTACTGACAATCCCCCCGCACCGCAGTGCAAAACTGGCAACTTGTATATAAACCTAATGACAGGTTAAACGGTTAGTTCCATGGGACCCGGTGACGGGCGAGATACGTATTCTCACCGAATTCTGTTAGAAGGTCTGGGCATGATATTTAGATCTGCCACGCCCTTACGGGAAGGACATTTACGGTGTGCATTTGTCTCTCTTACCCCCACCATAACGATAGGAGATATGGCCTAATAATGCTTCCGTGAAATGTAAACCATGTCTTGTAATATTTCATGTGGTTGCGAAGCAGAATGTCCGGATTCTCACCCAGTTCGGAAATCCCGCTAAGTAACATGTATGAGTGCTGTCTGCAGTATTGATGTTCTCGGTCATCTGTTCTCCGTGACAGCTGTGTCTAATAGCTAGGTAGATATCAGCCAGTTGCAGCCTAAACTAATTCTTGTTCTGAGAACAACTAAACGGAATTAAGCAAAGCAGAAGTCCCGCAGAAATAAAGCGGCAACCGCTAATTCAGCATATTAGCAATCACATAAGACGGTGATGAAGGAATCCATTGGGAATCTTCCATTCCATCTTCACATAAAACAGTACTCACCCCTATAGTCATAATCTCACTAGGTATGGTCTTCTTTTTACAGCATTTTTGTTTGAAATATTAGAGTGGGCCCAATTTTTGCCTACAATTCTTCTCCGACTTTAAGCCATGGCGACACCTTCCCGAGATGGAGGCCCGCACGAGGCACTTGCCGAATTTAGCGGGGCAAATGACTGGACCAACTATAAAATCCAGTTCGAAATAATAAGTCGGACTAACCGATGGGACGATAGACAAATGGGTGAGTATCTTGCAGCAAAACCTTCGGGAAAAGCCCTGCAAGTTCTTGCGGATCTGGGAACGGATTGTACACCCACCTACACCCAGTTGGAACGAGCACTCACGGAGCGATTTGGCGACACAGCTCTCGGAGAAACTAGTCGTCTGCAACTTAAAAATCTTCGACGATGCGCGGGAGAAACTCTTCCTGAGTTAGCTAGCCGTATTCGAAGGCTAGTCACCCGCGCATATCTGAGCACCAATACGGAGGGCGTACTTCACTTAAATCTCAATACTTTAATCGATGCATTAAATGGTGAACCCGCTCTAAAAGAAAAACTATTTCTCGGCGACCATGGAAGCTTGGCCCAAATAACGGCAACCGTGGTTCGTATCGAGAACTTTCTAGAGCGGGAGAAAAATAACCGGCGCCAACTCCATCCTATCAATGAGATAGAGGGTGCAGCTATCGCCCCGCCCACTAGTGCTCCCCCCCCCCAGACCAGCAACACCAACTGCACAGACACCACCACCATCAGATACGCAGAAGACCAGTCAGAATCAAGCGCCTGGAGGTAGGGGCCGTGCCCGCAAAGGAGGGTACAGCGGAGGCCCAGGGCGCGGAAACCAGCGCAACAACAACGGCAACATGAGAGAGCGGATAGACGAGATCAATAAGCAGATCTCCGCACTCACCAATTTGGTAACCACACTCAGCACCAACCTCGCCACCACACAGCTTAGAACAGCAAACACTACCAGCACCGCACCGCCACCGAACACCTGTTTCGGATGTGGTCAGCCAGGACATTGGAGGGAGCGGTGTCCTAACCGACTGACCTCCACAATGCCTGCTCCAGACCGCAGCACACCACAATCAGAGAAACAGTCAAACTCCTAAGGGTACCGAATTACATGGAGCCACTTCAGTGCCCGTATCCTTCTCCTGGCTCAACTGCGGCTTTCATGCAACAACGCTCAGTGACTAACCATCATCCACAGAAATCAGCTTTCACACCAACACCAAAATGCACGGCTTCCAATATGTCCATGCCTACGTTGCCTCCCCCATCCGAAGCAAGTACATCCCCTTCTTTTTCCATACATGACAAACCTTCTTTCCTATGTAAAACGGCAGTAGTAGGTTATAGTACCTCCGCTGATTCAAAGTTTTTAAAAGCTCCACGTCCCGCCACCAAGACACTAGACTCTCGGTGCCCTCTGGTGGGATGCAGAACACCACCCCAATCAGCAGCATCTTCTGCATCCACGGACAGTAGCGATTTGGGAGAGACAATTCATTCCGCCTTATGGATTTGCAAGTGCTGACATAGACGGAAGAACGCACGTCCATGGAGACCGCGCTGTTTCTTCTGTGCATCAACAAAACATCCTATGAAGCATTGCCGGAAATGGCTTGCACAGGTAGAATATATCCGTCATCCCGTACACGCCGCCGTCTATACCAATACTGCTCACACAGAAACGATGACAACAACACCACCACCACCATTGCTACCCCAGCTCCATCTTCACCACAGCCTACACCCCAGCGGAGACGACGAACTGGCCCATTCCTCACTCAGCCATCTACAACATTACGAGAAGCAATACGGAAACAGTCGGAATATATACAGAGTGATGCTGCTCCCACGCGATTATCGCAGACAGCATCATTGGAAACTCCCGCAGGTTCATCGAAAAGTAATCTACAAATGTGCCTGTCTGTTTTGACATTTTAAACATTTGGAATATTAGTGGCCACATTTTTGCCTGCTACTCTTCTCCCACTTTACGCCGTGGCAGCACCCTCCCGAGATGGAGGCCCGCGCGAGGCACTTGCCTCTCGCAAGGATTCAGCGATGACGGTCCACACCAGGATAATACGCCTCACCCAAACTTGCACTAGGAGTAGTGCCCGCATGAGGCACATCACTTTTCGTCTGAGATATTCTTCTTCCTTTCAGCGTAGAGGTATAATAACTTATATTAAGTTAAATGGCTATGTCTCGTGTACGGGAGCCTCCCTTGTGGGGATACCTCTGCGGACCTACGAGTCTGTTTGGTACCTTCGGGAGCACCATGTTTAAAAGTTCATCTACCTGCCTCTATGTCTTGTATTTTCATATGCTCGTATTGTAGTTTTATCTAGCATATTTTAGGTAAACACATTGTATAGACGTATATTTTTAGGTCACCAAATCAAATCTTGTAAGTCAATAGATCACGAAATTGCTATGGACAGGCATACTAGTGACACAAACTCTTGGGATGAGACCATTGTGTTTAATGTTCGTGACAATGGTCGCACGGCCCCACCAAAACGATTGAGTTCCACCGGCCTTAGGAGCCGGTTTTTGTTTCCCACAGGGCAGTCTCGTTCAGGGTCTATCACCCCGCGACTGGGTGCTAACCAGTGTCGTCACTCGTCATGCACTTATGGCGCGGTGAGGCGACATGAGACATCGGAATGGCCCAATACCGCCTGGCGAGCTACAAGTGGCGCCCGATGTGGGGCTTGAAGAACAACGATAATAACGCGTAGTGAACTCACGCCCACACCATACAGTGAGCTCAGTTCAATCCCATCTCCGTTCAGTGAGGCTCCCTTGATCAAGAGTTAGCCTCATACGATGGATTTTCAGCACATATGTTCACCGACTATGCCAGAAATGCGGCGGAGTCAACAACACTGCACTATCATCTATTTTCGCCAGTTAGGGATGGCACCTTCGGGATGCCTAACAGGCGGGAATGGAATTCAGAACCATCTCGGATGTCCACGACAGGCCAACACCACCAGGGCCGAATCGTGGACTACTCCGACAAAGACCCGACTACGGGCATACATACAGCCCTTCAGACTACTATCGTTCGCCCATGTCATCTACGGAGACAGTATGACCGGGTGATAATCCATTACATAGAGACAACCTTCCGCACCGCCCCCTTCCAGCGAAACGCTATATTCACACGGAACACCGCAGAGTCATTGGGAGGAATCGGCTTCAGCATTCCACCGGTACATCAGTCACGCCACATACCACAACTGTCAGCCAGTTGCACCACCGCCATATGAGGAATGACAGCCCTCACCACGGGAGGAGTGACCACGCACTCTCCACCGTAATCCACCTGCCGTTCATAGACCCATGCTGGTCTATGGCTCAACCACCGGGGCGGACTCAGTTAATTGGAGTACACATGTCCTCGCTCCTCGGCATCGGCATCGACGGGATACACCAACACCACCACCACCACCCACACCAAGACCAACATCAGTACAATCCGCCAACTCTCAGATATCCGCACCACTCGGATTTCAACCTCTACACTCTTCCCGCGGTTTTGGTCGAGTCATACTGCCCCCTGAATTTAGCGGGGAGAATGACTGGATCAATTATAAAATCCAGTTCGAAATAATAAGTCGGGATAACCGCTGGGATGACAGATAGATGGGTGAATATCTTGCAGCAAAACTCTCGGGGAAAGCCCTGCAAGTTCTTGCAGATCTGGGGACGGATCGTATTCCTACTTACACGCAGTTGGAATGAACACTTACAGAGTGCTTTGGCGACACAGCTCTCGGGGAAACCAGTCGTCTTCAACTTAAGAATTTACGGAGAAACACTTCCCGAGTTAGCTAGCCGAATCAGAAGGCTAGTTACCCACGCATATTCAAGCACCAATGTGGATGGCTTACTCCACTTGCATCTTGATACGTTCATCGATGCATTAAGCGGTGAACCCGCTCTAAACGAAAAAAATGTTCTCAGCGACCACGAGAGTTTGGCCAAATTGATGGCAACTGCGGTCCGTATCGAGAACTTCCTAGAGTGGGAGAAACATAACCAACGCCAACTACATCCTATCAATGAGATAGACGGTGCAGCTGTCACCTTGCCCACCAGTGTTCCCCCAGATCAGCAACACCCACTGCGCAGATACCACCACTAGTATCAGATACGCAGAAAACCAGTCTGAATCAAGCGCCTGGAAGAAGGGGCCATGCCTGCAGAGGTGGGTACAACAGAGCCCCAGGGCGCAGAAACCAGTGAAACAACAACAACAATGGCAACATAAGAGAGGGGATAGAAGAGATCAACAAGCAGATCTCAGCACTCACTAACTTAGTCACCACGCTCAGCACAAACCTCGCTACCACACAGTTTAGGACAACAAACACTACCAGCACCGCACTGCCACCGAATATCTGTTACGGATGCGGTCAGCCAGGGCATTGGAGGGAGCAGTGTCCTAACCGACCTCCCTCCATAAACGCCTGCTCCAGACTGCAACACACCACAACCAGCGAAACAGTCAAACTCCTACGGGTACCGAATTCTATGGAGCCACTTCGGTGTATCCTTCTCCCGGCTCAACTGCGGCTTTCATGCAACAACATTCAGTGACGAAGCATCATCCACAGAAATCAGCTTTGACACCAACACCAACATACATGGCTTCCAATATGGCTATGCCTACGTTGCCTCCCCCATCCGCAGCAAGGACATCCCCCTCTTTTTCCGTACACAACAAACCTTCTTTTCTTTGTAAAACGGCAGTAGCAGGTTGCAGTACCTCTGCTGAAACCTCGTTTCTGAAAGCACCACGTCCCGCCACCAAGACACCAGATTCTCGGTGCCCCCTGGTGGTATGCAGAACACCACCCCAATCAGCAGCATCTTCCACATCCACAGACAGTAGCGACTCAGGAGAGATGACTCTTTCTGCCTCATGGATTCGCAAGCGGTGACATGGACAGAAGAACGCACATCCATGCAAACCACGCTGTTTCTTTTGTGCTTCAGCAAAACATCCTATGAAGCGTTGTCAGAAATGGCTTGCACAGGTAGATCTTATCTGTCATCCCGTACGTGCCACTGTCTATACTAATACTGCTCACACAGAAACAACAACAACCCCACCAATATTGCTACCCCCAGCTCCGTCTTCACCGCAGCCTACACCCCAGCGGAGACGACGAACTGGCCCATTCCTCACTCGGCCACCTGCAACATTACGAGAAGCAATAAGGAGACAGTCGAAATATAACAGAGTGATGCTGCTCCCCACCTCTATTGTGGACAGCATCATTGGAAACTCTTCCGCAGTTTCATCGTAAAGTAATCTACAAATGTGCCTGTCTGTTTAGTGGCATTTCTACAAGCGCCACCGTCGACACCAGAGCTTCTATTACAGTTCTTAACCAGCGCTTGTATGAGAGCCTCCCACCTCATAAAAAGCCTCCCCTTAAGCCTACAAATATTTACCTACAGACGGCTACGGGAGCAGATGTACCCATGGCCGGTGTAGTTAATTTAGTTATACAGATAGAGGAAATGCAATTCATTCAGAGAGTTGTCATCGCCTCCATTCATAACGACGCCCTACTTGGCTCTGATTTTCTCAGCGCCAGTGAAGCCATCATACACTGCAGACAACAGGAACTCGACATACATGGCCGGCGAATACCTCTTGGACCTGCATCATCGTTATACGATACGTGTGCAGTAATCCTTTCAAGTACTGCCACGGTTGAGTCAGGACAGGAACGGATCGTATGGGCCACCGCACCACAGATAGGAGGCAACACACACATCACCATGCTGGAACCTGACCTTGATTATATGATCACCTCACAATGTGCGAGTCCCCGCATAATAGTAGACACCACGGATAAAGGAAAAATACCCTTTCGAGTGTTCAATGGTACTGCAGATCCTATCACTCTGGAACCCGGAGTACGCTGTGGCCATTTGGTGGACATAATTTCACTGGAAACACCTGCACTTTCTGATACGACCCCACCGCTGACTGATGATTTACCCGAGCATCTACATAATTTATATCTACGTGCCACACTTGGATTATTGCAA
Organism: Chaetoderma sp. LZ-2023a; assembly: GCA_034401795.1. Lineage (NCBI taxonomy): Eukaryota > Metazoa > Mollusca > Caudofoveata > Chaetodermatida > Chaetodermatidae > Chaetoderma > Chaetoderma sp. LZ-2023a. The sequence goes on from CM067372.1 coordinate 94,100,845, forward strand.
TCACAAAAATGCGAAATACGGAAACTATTACATAAATATCGCGATAGTGTTTCCTCTGGAGATATGGATCTCGGAGAAACTCCTCTCGTACGACACTCCAGCGATACGGGCAATAATCGCCCCATACGACAACCGGTACAACGTATTCCCATTCACAAAGAAGCGGAAGCACACCAACAAGTGAAAGACATGTTGCGAACGGGCATTATTGAACCATCCGCTTCTCCATGGGCTAGTCCTATAGTGCTAGCAGGCAAAAAGGATGGAACCTTGCGGTTTTGTATAGACTACTGCTGCCTTAATGATCTTAGCTTTAAAGACGCTTATCCATTACCCCGGATAGATCAGGCCTTGGATTCCTTGTCCGGAGCCAAGTGGTTTTGTACCCTTGATTTAGCTAGTGGTTACTGGCAAGTAGCCATGGATGAAGCTGATATGGAAAAGACGGTATTCGTTTGTAGAGACAGTCTTTTCCAATTCCGCAAAATGCCCTACGGGTTGTGCAATGCTCCCGGAACTTTTGAGCGACTCATTGAGCAGATATTAACTACCCTGCAATGGGAAATCTGTCTCTGTTACATCGATGACGTCATAGTCTTCAGACCTACGTTTGAGCAAGCTTTAATCAATTTAGACACCGTGCTATCTAGATTCTGCACAGCTAATTTGAAACTCAAACCCAAGAAATGTCATCTCTTCAGACAGAGTGTCGAGTTCTTGGGACACGTCATATCCGGTGATGGAGTGGATACACAGCCATCAAAAACTAAGGCAGTAGCAGAGTGGCCACAACCCTCTTCAGCTACGGAGACATGGAGTTTTCTTGGCCTATGCCAGTACTATCACCGTTATATCCGACATTTCAGCGAGATTGCGTCACCCCTCTACCAGATCACCGAGAAAGATCGACCATTTGAGTGGACGAGTGAGTGTGAAGCCTCCTTCAAGGTGCTGAAGGAACTCTTGATGACCGCCCCGATTCTTGCTCACCCTAATCCAAACCTCGATTTCATCTTAGACACTGATGCGTCAGCTTTCGCTATTGGCGCAGTTCTATCTCAGGTCACCGAAGACAGAACAGAGCAGGTATTGGGCGGCGGTCCATTTTGTCAAGTATTATAAACACTTCCTGTATGGGTGCCCTTTCACACTCCATACAGACCATGCCTCACTACAGTGGCTCCAGAACTTAAAAAATCCGGAGGGCCAGGTAGCGAGATGGCAGGAATCCCTGCAGACCTATAACTTTAACGTTGTTCACCGTCCCGGCAAATTGCATGGAAATGCTGATGCCCTTAGCAGAATCGGCGTGGAGGCTGAACACGAAGAGGCCGACACCGTGACACAGTCAATACAGCCATCTCTGGAGTTCCCCGAATTGAAGTGCGCAGAGTGGAATCCAGAGAAAATCGCACACCACCAAACAACAGACATGAAGACGCGGAATATATACACGTGGATTCAGGAGGGGGTACATCCTCCTAAGGAATTGGTGACACCTTTGTCTCCCACGGCTAAATGTTATTACCAACGGTTCGAACAATGTCAACTAATAAATAACGTTTTGTACATTAATGACCGTTTGGTGGTTCCGGAAAGTTATCGAGAGCTTATACTCCAACAACTACACGATAACGCCGGACATCTGGCCGTGGAGAGAACGGTTGCCCGCAGCAAACTAAGATTCCACTGGATCGGGATTCGCCATAGTATCAAGGCATGGGTTGCCAAATGTATCCCATGCCAAAGACGCGCTGTTGGCCAGCACCATATCACACCATCACAAATTAAAATTGTTGGTGCACCATGGGAGCGAGTGGCTATCGACGTGCTGGGACCATTGAATACAACGGATGACGGAAATAAAGATATCCTCGTATTACAAAATTATTTTACGAAGTGGGTAGAAGCATTTGCTTTGCCGGACCAAGAGGCATCCACCGTAGAGGAGATCTTGGCCAGCAATGTGTTCTGCCGCTTTGGTATGACTTATGAATTACACTCTGATCAAGGAAGTAATTTTAAGAGTCGGCTCATATCAGAGCTCTGCAAATTATTCCATATCGTCAAAACAAGGACAACTCCATACGATCCCCAGAGCGACGGGATGTTAGAGAGATTCAACAGAACTTACATACCAAGGAAACGCCTTGATTGTAGAGATTGGGATCTACAGCTCCCGTATGTGCTATCGCTTACCACACTTCGGAACATTCCAGCACAGGCTAAACCCATGCTCGGCTAATGTTAGGCCGTGAATTAGCCTTACCCCTGGACCTGGCCATGCCACAGATACCAGGGGAGAAAAATTCACCATCTCTCTATGTCGAACTCTTGCGGCAACGGATAGAACAAGCCCATGAGTTAGTGAGAGAAACACTATCCACTGCACACTGGTGGCAAAAGACATGGCATGACCAGAAAGTGCATGGAGATCCATATGAAGCAGGAAGAATGGTTTGGGTACACGATGCACGACGGTCTGCAAACGTGCCAAGTAAACTGAGTTACCAGTGGAAAGGCCCCTATGTGGTAGTAGTTAAGACGTCGGACGTGACCTACCGCATCCATGCTTCGGATGGCCTGACCTCCGTCATCCACTTCAATCGACTTAAACCTTGTGTCAGTGACGACCCAGCACCAGAACTCGGACTGGGCCTTTCTTATGACACCGGTACCAGACAGATATTTCTATGGAAATTGGTATTCCCATGGTTAGCGCAGAGCACAGCGGTGCCAGTTCAGCCCCAGTTCTACCAAGCCAGAATGTGGATGAACAAGCGGCTAACGCTGACGATGATGACGAGATACGTACTCGCCCTCTCCCTCCTCAGCGCGGGTCTACTAGATCTGGGAAGTCGTAGATGAAGAATTTTCTGTTTGCTTTGTCCAAGGGACCGGATGGAAAAGTCGTTCCTCCGATCTCTTTCCATTCCCACCCACTTCATGCTATGCCCCCCCCCCCATCATAGGGTTACCACAAGCAGAAGCTGAGGCTGACCCAAGCCATGCTTCCTGTGGAGTGGAACATATGGTGAATAGCATGGAAGTGAAGAGGCTGGATGAAGCCTTGGCATGTCTAGAATCGCAGAACCGTACAACAAGGTGTACCCGACCAATTCCAGAAAACGGTGGTTCAAGTCCCTCCCAAGCAGCACCCATCCCCATTGCCGCACCAACACCCCAAATCCAACTGGCGTCCTTTATCTACACACCAAGTTCGGACATCACCAGCCCAGTCCAATTCACACTCCACTCGTCATCTGTTGATCGTCAATCTTCAGGTATGAGAGAGACTGCTGCAACAGAGGATGTGGCATCCCGCACCGCAACGACCAACATTACTCCCACGGTGGGCAGGGAAGCAGCCTGTTCAGCAGACTCTCGGCTCAAATTTTCCCGGTGTCTAAAAACTACGACAAGATACCAACTGTCATGTAACGGGAGATGACCACATCCCCCATCCAAAGGCCGCCCCATCCAATAGGTCTACCATACGCCCCCGTGAGCAGTCAGAACATCACACCACAGACAGAACGTCAACACTTACAAAGAACACACCTGCCTTCAGGACTGGATACATCAATTTATCATTGTGCCTACATCACAGACTTGCTCAGTTGTACTCAGCATAACGGAGACATTCAACATCGGCATCAACAGCACTTAACAGTACCTACCGGTCTTAATTAATTACCAGTAGAGACATAAAAATCTCCCGCAACAAATTCCTCCCGCACAGAACTGCGGGAGGAGTAATACCTCCCGCAGACTACATCTCCCATAAATAGCAACAGACTTGGCGTTCACCAGCATGGAAAACTGCAATGCGCCCACTTTGCCTATAACATTAGCATCATACAGCAGCCCGGACAACCCGACAACAGCATTATTATCAACAGACAGCAGCCAACAAATCTCCCGCGCACACCTTGTTATCCAGTTACGGGAGAACTGATCATATGGATATCAGGAATTCACCACAGCCATCTACAGTATGCATCACGGGGGAGACGCTTGCCCAGCATTCTTCCCTACCTCTCTCTCCCGATGTCGTACGGAAACAGCTAAACTACATACGTCGTCTACACGTAAATACAGTCAATATTATTAAGAGAGCAAGATGCCCGCTTTGTCGTCAGTCACGAGTAGGATTTTACTACCGAAAAGTTGAATTCGACAATGGATTGATCAAAGTTACGACAGCATCCAACTGGTCATCTTCGCTCTAAAATAACTCTATCCCGCCCATGGGCTCGGCCATTACAGAGTGAAATACCCTCAGGGTTCAATAAAGTTGACATTCACGCCGCCTCTCCTTCCCACTTCCCGCACTCGGCGGCCATAAATGCCTCATCTTCACCACAGCGCAAGTACCATCCGCAGAGAACCAGTCCCGCATAACAGATTCAAATCACCAACATGACAGAAACACAGACACTCAGGTTGACTGTATTCACAATCTCCGAACGACGGCATTGTAATCATAAAAATTGTGACACACATGTTTGCGAGTTGTACTGTAATTTAGCCATTACTAAAAATGGTACAGATATGTTTGCTCTAAGCCGGGACGGAGCTAGTTCTACCCATCGAGGAGAATGCGTGGCCAGCCCTCCCACTCAGAAAACACAGCTATCTTGACGGGATCAGTAACTTTGATCTACCGCATGAATAGAACTGTTTAAACCACTCATAAAAATTACATGCAACTTTACTGTTAAATTTTTTATTAAGAACACAACTGCTCTACCGTGCTACAAATCATTAGCGCACGTAAATTTACATCGTAAAGCTGTATCAAAAATCCTGCAGAAAATCACAGAGAGAATTTCAAAAATCCTCTCCCGTGCGTTCCAGTCTATAATCAACACAGACTGCGAACTACCTATTACAGACACTTACCAAGGCATATGTTAAAGAACATGCGCAAATACAGGATATTATAAAGATCTTGCTTTGTTGAGCCACGTGACATTTACTACTATTTCCAGTGAGTTGGATCAAACGCTTTAAACAAAAGAGCCGTCAAACAACGCAACTACCACAGTGTGATGGAGGAGTGGCGAGGGTGCGTCTGAGAGAGTACCGCTGACGTCACCTTGCTCCCACGCACCCCATCAGGCGCTCCAGCGTAAAATACGAATAGGCAAGTTTATAAGCATCCAACCTGGAAAACCGCCTCACGCTAATTAAAAGGTGAGGTGCCGCAAGGACAAAGTAGTACCACGTTTCTATGTTGATCGGAGGCTGTTAAATGTGCGAAATAACGACAAGTTTAATGAGCCATTCTTCCTATAGTTACGACTACTCCCCTCATATGGGAGGAATTACTCCTAAAGACGTCCAGGCGAAAAGCAAGGAAATATTCACATAGCAATGACCGAATCACCTGTAAAACCTTTTAGGCATGGTCATCCGCCGCCTGTGACGTCACCAAATAGTATAAAAGGAGGAAGCACGCCCTGAAACTTTGTCTTCCCGTCAAAACTCGACACCAGGGAAGAACATAGCATTAGGCTTCTTTAGTGTCGCAAACTAAATTCCGCTGTTTTTCTTATTATTATTATTGTTTTATTATATTTGTCCTGGAAAGTTAAAACTATGAAGAGATAGGGCATTAGGTTTCGAATAAAGTTCCCACAACTAACTACCATGCGGGAACGAGATGTCACTCCTTGAAGATCTCGCATTATCGGATTCCGAAGAAGAATCAGTGCCAGTTCCGTAGCGGTTCCAGTGTACTCATTGTTGACTAGCGGAGAGCCATGTACCAGAACTTTCACTAGGAAATCCGACCGCACCCTTCATATTAATAAGGATCATCTCTTTCAATCAGCCTTTTGTGTGACGTGCCAGTACCTCTACACCGCTACTCGCTACAGGATCACCCACACGCTTTGGCATCATCATCGTGTGTTGGAAGTGACGTTAGTACCTGGGGAAGAGAACGAGGATCATGCCGTTCTAGCCACACGCTTCGAATCTCGGCTCCCGGTCAAGGTTCTACCACACGAAAAACACCATGCGTAGATATCCTGTTGGACATCGTCTTCCCGTGGCTACAGCAAGTAACGTACCGACAGCCAGACGTGTAATTCTGCCTGCAGTCGCATCTGACAATGTTACGCCGGTACCAATCACTTCATCCACGCCGGTCCTGAAGCAGAAATCGCCCGTAAAATCCCGTGCCACAGCTCTCGCACCAGTTACTAGCCAGTCAGCTACGGCTACCACTCCCGCCACCGTAGAATCACAGACCATAGTATCCAGTCAGCCAATCTCAGTGGTGATTACGACACCTGCGGAGATAGACATTTCTCACTATCCACAGTCTCCATCTCCGCCTGAACTTACCATAGACGAAGGAACAGGACCATCTCAGCCTGTGACAATCAGCGTAACTCCGACCCGTGTTATTCAGCAGCTGACTCCTCACCTTTCTGACCCAGCAGTCAGGAAGGGAACCACGCTGGAACGTCCAGACACGGGAAAGAAACGAATCGCCCATACACAGGACATTTATCCCGTACCTAACATGGCTGCTAGTCGTCTGTTAAAGTACGCTAAGTTCCGACGGATGTCGTCTCTCGTCGTATCCATTTCCGTACCACGACTCCAGCCACCAGTACCGCACACCGCCATCACAAGGACAACTGCAGCCACCACCATGCCAGCTACAACCGGCATCACCACGTCAGCTACAACCGGCATCATCACGTCAGCTCCTGTCACCACCGCACCAACAACATTGGCAATTACTAGTACCACCGCTGCTACAAGGACGGATATCATGGAACCAGCGGTAACTGTGAGGGACATCATGGAGGCCCATATTTCCACCACCATCACTTCAGATGTTTCGGACAGTGCTAATAATAAGATGAGAGCATTTCAGCAATGACAGTGCATTCACCGCGACCTTTCCTGAACACGCCCCTCTGAGTAGAGCTATAAGTGTATACAGGCCTATGGGGGAGAGAGCGTGTCGAAAAATGACTAAGTTCGCTAAAACGCATCATGCGCATGCGCGCGACGCTGTTTCTATGGAGCGCGTAGTTGTGACCTAGATAGAATGGCTCTTTTAGTGTACCGAGCTGGTACTCTGTAATTCTTACCGATTGTCTGTTCCCGTTAACTCTGGCATTAATCAAGACCAGAATTCGACGGGCTTTCCAAATCTGTAAACCATTTCAAAATCGGTTGAGAAATGGCTGAGTTATCCAGGAAAAACTCTTCTTGATTATCTTCAAAATATTGCCCTGACGTCATAACCACGTGGAAGCTTCTAGAATGTTCTAGAACATTCGACGACGCTGTTATTAGCGACGCTCTGATTGGCTGTTGATCGAGCGGTGATTGGACGAAGCCTGCGCCTGTGACGTCATGGAGAGTATAAAAGGAGAAGCGATCCAGAGATCGAGAGCATCCTCGGCCAGGGGCCAAACAGGTTGGAGCTGAACCAACTAGTATCAAGCGTGACACGCGTCTTTCTTCGCTATGCGTCAGGTTTTTATCCCGTAGAGTACAGTTTCCAACCCACCGCACTAAAGCAATTTTGTAACTCCCCTTTTACGGGAGTAGTTTGGAAACTTTTGATAAGAATGTTCACGAATACAACATCTACATTCGGAACACAAACTTGAGGTGAGGCCTTTGCGGCCTGATACGATAGGGAGGATGTTCTTTGGTGGATGACTTGCCAGATCTGCCGGCCACGCCTAAAAGTGGTATTTCAAACACCGCCGCACTAATCGTGTGGGTTCTTTCGACTTTCGACCATAGCAAGTGAACTGTGCCCGGTGCGTCTTCAGAGCTGGTTGACGTACCCAGCACCGTGACGCTTTGTTTTGTATCTTCCTCCGCATCTGACAACCCCCGCTAGTGATCGGGTTGCTTACACTTTCCATCCATACCATCGGTGTATGGGAACTTTCTTCACTACATAGTACTATCGTTTCTTTTGCTGACTTCTCGTTAGACATTCTGAATAGGCTTACAGTGCTATGCGACGTTCTTGCAGGAATCTTGTTTGCGGACAGCAGCTTGTGGGAGCCAGCCTGCGGGAACTTTCCAGTTTCCAGAGAGCGCATCATCTCACGTCGACTACAGATCTACGTGTCAATTTCAGTGACACAGTAGCCTAACTTGGGAATGACTACCAAGTATTCAAGTAACTATACTTCACCGTTTGATTATTTCTCTATATAGGTTTTGTTAATTATCTCGTATCCGTACTAACGGTTCCGATGACTAAAAGGAACCGTAACGGTCTTATGACCGATAGTTATAATTTCTGTATTTGTTAAATAGTTATTTTCATTTTCCTCAATGTGTTGCTAACCGCACTATAGTAGGTTCGCCAACCTGTATTACTATATATAGCTTAATCATTGCCACCGTATTGTTTGTTCTGGTTAGATTACGTATGTATATGGCCAGTGGCCATCCGTTAAACTGTTTTGCTTAAGCTATAGAAAATATAGGAATGCAGTGCACGTAGGAAACACTATACAGCAACATTTATATATGCAGCTTTTTCTCCTGCCACCAACAATTTTTCACTGAGGTCGCTGTCCATGCTATAACTCTGTTTAGCCCGGCATGCTACCGACTAAAACCTTTTCTATTCAGCTCGATAGGATAGGTTCAAAATGATTAGAGACACTTTCTTCATTACATACTGTAAGATATTCTTCTCTTCCGGCAGTGCGATAATTTAGCCCTGCACTCTGGTAAGACTCATAACTCCAAGATTGTGTCTCTTCATATTCCTCTTAGCCTTGTGGCTTCTTAAATTGTTTGAACGTTCCTATCCACACCATGGGTTGATCTGACTCTGGGAAACTATTGGGGTTTCCGAGCCGTGATGGCTACGGTGTGGTATCACATACGCATTCCCGTGTATCTTCGGATACTTAGTAGATAGTACTTTAAGCCAATGTAGGAAAGCACCGCGAAAACATGTGTATTAATTATTATTATATTTACTGATAATCCTCCTGCACCGCAGTGCAAAACTGGCAACTTGTGTATAACCTAACGTCAGGTTAAACGGTTAGTTCCATAGGACTCAGTGATGGCCGAGACACGTATGCTCACCGAATTCCATTTAAATGTCTGTGCATGATATTTAGATCTGCCACGCCCTTCCGGGAAGGACATTTACGATATGCATCCGTCTCTCTTACCCCCACCATAACGATAGGAGATATGGACTAACAATGCTTCCGTGAAATGTAAACCATGTCCTGTAATGTTTCATGTGGTTGCAAGGCGGAATGTCCGGATTCTCACCCAGATCCGAGATCCCGCTAAGTAACATGTATGAGCGCTGTATGCAGTATTGATGTCCTCAGACATCTGTACTCCATGATAGGCGTGTCTAATAGCTAGATAGTTATCGGTCAGCTGCGGCATAAAATAATTCTTGTTCTGAAAACAACTAAACAGAGGATTAAGCAGAGCAGAAGGCCTGCAGAAATAAAGCGGCAACTACTAACTCAGCATATTAGGAATCACATAAGACAGTGACGAAGGAATCCATCAGGAATCTTCCGTCCTGTCTTCACGTAAAACAGTATGCACCCCTATTGTCATAATCTCACTAGGTATGGTCTTTTCTTACTACCGCATTTTTGTTTGGAATATTAGAGTGGGCCCATTTTTGCCTGCTACTTTACGCCGTTGCAGCACCTTCCCGAGATGGAGGCCCGCGCGAGGCACTTGACTCCCGCAAGGATTCAGCAACGACGGTCCATGCCAGGATAATGCTCCTCACCCAAACTTGCACTAGGAGTAGTGCCCGCGTGAGGCACATCACTTTTAGCCTTCTTCCTTTCAGCTTAGAGGTATAATAACGTTTATTAAGTTGAATAGCTATGTCTCGTGTACGGAGCCTCCCTTGCAGGGATACCTCTGCGGATCTACGAGTCTGTGTGGTACCTCCGGGAACCCCATGTTTAAAAGTTCATCTACCTGCCTCTATGTCTTGTATTTTCGTATGCTCTTATTGTAGTTTTATCTAGCATATTTTCAATTAGTTAGGTAAATGCATTGTATAGACTTATATTTTTAGGTCACCAAACAAATTTGTAAGTCCATAGATCACGAAATTGCTATGGACAGTCATATTGGTGACACAAACTCTTGGGATGAGACGATTGTGTTTAATGTTCGCGACAATGGTCGCACGGCCCCACCGGAGCGATTGAGTTCCACCGGCCTTAGGTGCCGGTTTTTGTTTCCCGCAGGGCAGTCTCGTTCAGGGTCCGTTACTCCGAGACCTGATGCTAACCAGCGTCGTCACTCGTCGTGCACTTACGGCGCGGCGAGTCGACATGAGACATCGGAACGGCCCGACACCCCCCGGCGAGCTACGCTAGGTAGATATTAGCCAGTTGTGGCCTAAACTAATTCTTGTTCTGAAAACAACTAAACGGAATTAAGCAAAGCAGAAGGCCTGCAGAAATAAAGCGGCAACTACTAATTCAGCATATTAGCAATCACATAAGACGGTGACAAAGGAATCCATCGGGAAGCTTCCGTTCCATCTTCACGTAAAACAGTACGCACCCCTATTGTCATAATCTCACTAGATATGGTCTTTTCTTTTTACAGCATTTTTGTTTGAAATATTAGTGGGCCCATTTTTGCCTACCATTCTTCTCCCCCTTTAAGCCGTGGCGACACCTTCCCAAGACGGAGGCCCGTGCGAAGCACTTGCCTCTCGCAAGGATTCAGCGACGACGGTCTACGCCAGGATAATACTCCTCACCCAAACTAGCACTAGGAGTAGTGCCCGCGTGAGGCACATCACTTTTCGTCTGAGATAGCCTTCTTCCTTTCAGCTTAGAGGTATAATAACGTTTATTAAGTTAAATAGCTATGTCTCGTGTACAGAGCCTCCCTTGCGGGGATACCTCTGCGGATCTACGAGTCTGTGTGGTACCTCCGGGAACCCATGTTTAAAAGTTCATCTACCTGCCTCTATGTCTTGTATTTTCATATGCTCTTATTGTAGTTTTATCTAGCATATTTTCAATTAGTTAGGTAAACGCATTGTATAGACGTATATTTTTAGGTCACCAAATCAAATCTTGTAAGTCCATAGATCACGAAATTGCTATGGACAGGCATACTGGTGACACAAATTCTTGGGATGAGACCGTTGTGTTTAATGTTCGCGACAATGGTCGCATGGCCCACCGGAACGATTGAGTCCCACCGGCCTTAGGAGCCGGTTTTTGTTTCCCGCAGGGCAGTCTCGTTCAAAGTCCATCACCCAGAGACCGGATGCTAACCAGCGTCATCACTCGTCATGCACTTACGGTGCGGCGAGTCGACATGAGACATCTGAATGGCCCGACACTACCCGGCGAGCTACACGAGTAGGATTTTTCTACCAAAAAGAAATTCAATAACGGATTGATTCAAGTACGACAACCCCCTCCTTGGTCATCCGCACTCTAAAGTAACTCTGTCCCTTCTTAGAACTCGGCCATTACAGAGCAAAATACATCATGTCTGATAAAGTTGACACCACAAGCATCGCGGTACCCCCGCCCACAGCATTAAAACTTCACACCTCACGACAGCGCAAGATTCATACACAGATAAGCAGCCACGCGTTTCAATCAAATTCACCAACATGACAGGGACACAGACACTCAGGATGACTGTATCACAATCTCCATACGACGGTATTGTAAAATTGTAAACTGTGGCAGGCACTTTCCGAGCTGTACCATAATAATTAGGTTTGGTCTAGGTGAGGTGTGACTAGTCCCACCCATAGAAGGGGATGCTTGGCAGTCCGCCCACCCGGTAAATACAGTCCAGCTTCCCAGCAGGCACACGGCGTTGTTTCAACGTTGAATCCACGTTGAAATCATTCCATGACGTGATTTCAATGTGGATTCAACGTTGAAACAGCGTCATGTGCCTGCTGGGTTGGCGGGGTCAGTAGACTTGGCATCCGCAAGACATGGAGCTGTTTAAACCAAATAATAAATTACGGTCGGCTATACTATCCTAATTTTGATTAAGAACACTGCAGTTCTACCGCGTATACAAATCAGTAGCACGTGGGCTGTTGAAGCAGCATCAAAACATAGACAGTACAACACCGTGGAGAATTTCAAATATTCTCTTACCTATATATTCCAGTCCTTAATCAACACGGGCTGGAGTAAATCTACTACACACAAGATGCGGTGCATGTATAGGATCACACGCATATAAAGGGATGCTGTTCTAAGGAACAGAATAAGGAAAACATATATTTCTATTTTTCGCATCAAATACGTATAGTCAACAACATCAAAACGCCACCCATATACAGATTGCCTAAGTTTCCGATCAACCAGGTGCTTTCAAAACAAGAATCACGTGATCATCACTTCTATTTTCAGGTAGATTTGATCAAAGGCTATAAACAAAAGAACCGCCCTTCACGTATCTACCACAGCATGATGGAGGAGGCGAGAGGTGGTGAGTCGGGGCCACGACCGCTGATATCATCACGCTCTCCCACACCCCATTGGGCATTCCAGTTTATAAGCACCCAACTTGAAAAAACGCATCATGCTAATTAAAATGTGATCATCCACAAGAATAAATAGTTCCAGATTTTAACGTTGATTGGAGACCCGATTTTCCATCTAGTGGGTATGAAATTCTATTCTACCTTCCTATGTTTATATTTGCCTTCTTACGAAGGGAATATATAATCAGACTCCAGGAGAATGAAAGTTAAATAATTCCATATCTGGAATGACTGACTCACTCAGAAACTTTGAGGCGTGGTCCTCCGCCCTCATGTGACGTCCCCAAAAAGTATAGAAGGAGGAAAGCATGCACTGAAATTTCATCTTCCCTCCAACTCGACACTAGGGAAGATCGGGCATTAGGCCATTTTCGTGTCACAAACCAAATTCTGCTGTTTTTCGTATTATTATTATTTTATGTTATAATTGGCCAGGAAAGTTTATGAAGAGTTAGGAAAGTTTAGTTAGGTTCGTGCAGTTCCGCAAATAACCATCATAGCTCAAAAGAATCGACACCTGTGAACATCGGCAAGAAGTATCCTTGTACTTCCTTATTGTACGACGGACAGCCGTGCACTCATGCATTTTCCAGAAACTTGGACTTGAAACTTCACGTCAATCATGACCATTTGCTTCAGAGAGCATTCGCTGCGGACTGCAATTACCTATATTCAGCCACGCGGTATGGTGTAACACATGCATTATCATTTAGGCATCATGTGTTGGTTGTGACATTAAAGCCTGGTGAGCAGAATGAGGACATAGATATCCTCCCGCCATGCTTTGAAAATAGACTTCCAATTGTGGTAATTCCGACCGGAAAGATGGCCAAAACTAAATGAACGAAAAGACGACAACCTGACTTTCCGCAAGTAGCTTCAGCATCCGCTTCCGCAACACAGCCAGCAAGCTCCAGCACTACAGCAACCATCACCACAGCACCGGCAGCACATGCAAGAACAGCACTGGCAGCACCTGCAGCATCGGTATTGACACTAACTGTAGCATCTGCACCGGCAGCACCCGCAGTGACAGGACCGGCAACACGCAGCACTACAACACCATCTGCATCCATGATAGGACAGCTAATTTCGGTAGTGATAAACACTCCTGTGAAAATCCATGATCCAGTTTTACAGGACATTTCAGACAGTTCAATATCGCCACTCAGTTTAGTTATTGACGAGGAGACAAGTCTCATGGAAGCCGCCATCGCCACTATAGCACCCCATACCAGCACACCAACATCCACGCGCAACACCATCATTCCAATAGATCCTGCGGTCAGAAAATCTAGTACGCCGGACAGACCATATGCGGGGAAATGACGTATAGCTCACCAACCAGTGATCCAAGCGATACCCGGAACATCCATGAGTTAACTGATTAAGGCTGTAAAAATTAGGAAGATATCCACAACCACTGGAGCGACACCATCACACAGCATCTCTGCATCAGTCAGCCGACTTCAAGCAAGCACCACTACCACCACCGCCACCACCACAGTGATGTCAGCAACTTCGGAACCAGCAACAATCGGGACGTCACCCATCATCATCACCACAACCACTAGTGCATCCGCTAACTTATCCGCAGCTTTATCGAACTTAAGTGCTGCAGACATTATCAACATAAATAATGAAATATCAGCATCAGAAGACCAGCTGCCATGGCCGTCAAGTACGAGTCATGGGACCCAAACTCGGGGTAATTTCTCGGCAGACGTTTGTGGATTTTATTGTTGTGGATGCAGCAGAAGGTGTGAATAGGTGTGCGGAAGATAGAATTATTATTATTTTATTTTTTAAATACTTTTCTTATGATTATATGTTTTTAAAATTGAAACCCCATCCCTTGGCTGACTACGGTAATCCAACACAGCTATGCAAAATTATTGCATAGCTGTGTCTCACAAAAATAATCGCTGCGGATTCCTATGTTGTAGACACATTGGGTGCGATGTAGGTACACAACACACTGCAGTGAATATGTCTTATTCCCGTCATGCCATCCCAGCTATTGATGGGGCTGCCAGATGAACCAGTTTATTATTACTATGTACTATTTTTATTATTATTTTTCTTCTCACGTTAGAACGACGAGACAGATTTTGGATAGCGAGAGCTATCCGTGCAGACCTGCCAAAATGGGATGCACTGTATGCATACCTTCATATACTCGGTATGCATGTTTTTAAAAATATGTTTTTCTTATATATTATAATTTTATAACTTGATTTAGGTACGTTGGAGCTTGGGCGTTTGGCGGAAATCTAATTATCCGTCACTAGGAGAACGCCCATGCGAGCTATTATCTTAGCCGTAATCATGGTATTAAATCAATAAAACAGCATGCACCACAAAGTGAAAACAAAAAAAGAAAAAGCCTGGAAAAATAAATACCAGGCAAAAAATCTAAACTAAAAGTATGCCTCCATCCCAAACTCTTTCGCATCTCTATGTGCTCTTCTCTGATTAAATTAAACTACGCGTCTCTCGCATCACTACTCCTCTCGGCTACACACCTACTCGAGAAGTCTATAATTCTGGCCTAGCGTGCTCCCATGCTTTCAATCCACGATGCATTATCATTTGTCGCGGGGTAACGTTGATTGGCCGGACAGTAAGGACCGTCTCAGCTAGGCTGGGTATGTAACGACCGCTCCGGGTACATTCAAAGCATGCCCCGCCCCCCCCCCCCCACCCCCTGCGTAGGATAGCACGCGTGTATAAAGCCATATGACAGAGGGTTTCTATAAAAACGGCTACGTCCGTGTGATCACATAGCACGCAGGCACATGCGTCAGAGCTTCCCTGACAACACGTGTCAGCGTTGGGAGAGGATGCTTACTTATAGTGTACCGAGTTGGTGCACATGATTTCTTCAAATCACTCCATTCTCGCCGTTCTTGGTACCAATCAGGACCAGAATGAGACGAGGATTCCAAAACTGTTTACCTTTGAAATGGCCGAGTTATCCTTAAATGGCTCATTGAAATTATTTTCTAAATATTACTGTAACGTCGTAATCGCCTGTATGTATTAAATGAATGGGGAATGCGCTTATCACGTGATAGCATCGTCACCCTTTCTGGCTGCACGCTCATTGGCTACAGATCGCCAGCTGATTGGATGGGCGTCCTGCCTCTGATGTCATGAATAGTCTAAAAGGATCGAAAATCAAGAATCGAGGCCACAGTTCGGCGAGAGACAGCCAGTGGTAGGTTGTCGGACCAGTGCAGTGCTAGACGTGGGCAACTGCTTACTGACTGTGGTACCCTACACCGCAGCAGTGCCTTTCAGAATTCAGTTCTCCTGTGCTGGTCAGCAATCGACATCCGCCATCACGAAGTTTTTGTAAGCCCTTGGACGGCCATCCAGGGGCAACTAAATAAATAGAAGAGACTTCCTCACTACAACACTTCAAGAAGAGCCTTCCTGCGGATGGGCCTTGCAGTCCAGATGTAATCTCTACAGCATGTAGTACAAGTGGTGATTCTTGGTAGATAACCTGTCAGATCTTCTGGACCATGCTGAAAAGTGGTATCAAACTTCTGCGCAGCATGTCGTGTGATTAATAAACCTTTAGGCCACAGCCTGGTGGGACTCTGCCTGGTACACCACAAGAGCTATGCGATGTATCGTGTACGGTGTACCCAGTTATGTACATGCAATATTTAATTACAACTGTAGCCCTCTGTAATGGGCAACTATATGGCAAGTAGCCATCCTAGTTATCTTGTTTTGTTTATATAAAAACTCTAGGACGCAGTACGCTAGGCTATACTATACAGAAACATTATATCTGCATCACTATTCCCCCAGTATCAATTTTACACTGAGGTCACTGTTCATGCTCACATTGCTCGAGCCTGACATGTGATCGATTAAACCTGGCTATTCTAGCTCGATCGGATAGGTTTAAAGTAGTTAGGGGCAATCTCTCCATAAGAGACATGTGTGTGCGCCTCCTTTCTAACTGTAGCGGATATATAACACTCACACTGGCCAGAGTGTGTAAGATTGGCAAAAAAAACTTAGGGCCTCTTATTATATTGAGGGATTGTCTGTCTCTCTCTCCCTCTCTCACCCCCTCTCCCCCCCCCCCCCCCCCCCTTCGTAACATGTCTGCATGCTGCCTTTCTGAGGGAGATGCTGTGTGGGGTGACATTCTGGAAACAGGGCATCTTTGCCAGTTAGACTCATGTGTCAAAAGATAGGTGGGAATCCCTGCCACTTGCGGCCAAAGCTTGGAAGCGAATCTAACAACTAAATGGTAGGTTATAATTCAGCAGATGGCTTTCATAAATAAAGCGGCAAGTACCAATGTAGTATCTTTGGACTTACATAAGACGGTGGCCTTTTAATTCTTCGGAAATCATCCGCCCATCTTCACGTAACCCAGCGTGCATCACAATTAATTATAACTTCACTAGGTTGACACACACTACAGATAGCTTTTTTGTTTGAACAAGAGAGTTGGCATTTTTGCCAGCTCTTTTCCTCCGCTTCGGCGTTGAAGGCATTTTCCTGTGAGAGAGCCCCACGCGAGGCACTTTCCTCTCGCAACAATATTATTCTTGTTAGGGGTTTATATTAAACTATATAAGTAGCCTCGTTATGACGCTCCCTTGCAAGGATACATCTCAGATATATACGGATCTGTGAGGTTCCTCTGACGAGCCCGCGTAAACAAGACACCAACTTAGTTCTATGTACTGTATACTTTCTCTCATCTATTAGCAAACGAGTACCATTGTTAGTGTAGTGATATATTTTTGATTAATTATCATGTCCAGACTACTAAATTAAACGATGGACCGTTATACTGGTGACACCAATAGTTGGGATGAGTCGCACGGCCCCACTGGCACATTATTGTTCCACTGGCTCTAAAAGCTGGTCTTTGTACTTTCTGGAGTCACTATACGGGATCCGTATCCCCGAGAACCGTAGCTAACCAGCCTTCCCGTGCATCCTGTACATGCAGTGCAATGGAGCGGAGCAGCCTAGCGGTCCAGCGCGTACCCCTGCGAGCTACAGTATTGCTTGGTAACAATCAACTGTGTCTCACATGAATGTTGTCTTCTAAAACCATGCTGTGTTGATGTCAAAATGTTATAACGTTGTAGGTGTGGCATGATATAAGATAAAAGAACTTTAAGGAGCACAATCAACAGTTTAAGTCTATGCACTGCAATTCTCAAATTTGCACAATGGCAACAAAATCTTATTTAATCAGTGAGATCAAAATTGTATCTATACAAACGTTGATGTTTTTTGAAACAGGAAAAAAATCCGAATTACGACACATAATCCAGGACGAACCACCACAAATTAGCGATTACAGAAGAAACAAAACACACAATTTGTGCAAAAGGTGAAGATGCTAACATTACGAAAACCGAAAAAAAAATTATGTGTTATGATAGGGCAGACTATACGTCTATGAGAGCTTTCCTAAATATAGATTGGGATGAAGTTTTAGGAGCTGACGCCGAAGTAAATAAAGTATGGAATACTATACATGAGAAATACGAAGAAGTGGTACACAAATATATTCCTAAGTGAAAACCAAAGAAGAAAAAGAATATATATTCACTGGGCAACGAAACGTGAAGCAAGATAAATAGAAAGAAAAGACTGGAAAAGATACGTAGAAACCCATGATCCTGTTATATACCAACAATGTTGCAGAATAAAAAATCAGGTACGCAGATTAACTAGGAAATCACAAAAGGTATTTGAAAAGAAGATGTCTGAAAGTGTAAAAAAATAACCCCCAAGAGATTCTGGAAGTATGTTCAAACCAAAACAACTGTCAGGTCTTGAATTCCCAACCTAGTACCCAGTGACTTAGAAAATAATGTGTTACCCAATGGGGACAAAGATAGGCTGCCCTATTAGTGGATTATTTTTACTCTGTGCTGATGACAGAGCCTCCAGAAACACCCATAATGATACCAGAGAAAGATTGTCAGTCAAATATAGGCATAGTTATTCTGGAAATTGTCAAGCGCAAACTCTCAAATTAAAAATTATCCAAATCACCTGGGCCAGATGGTGTCCATCCAACTAATAAATTAACTCAATCATGAATTATGCACACCTTTAGCACACTTATTTAATAAGAATAGTACCTGATGCATGGCAAATTGCTAACATAACAGCTATATATAAGAAGGGTGATAAACCCACAAACGTTTACTTCACAGATTAAAATGCTATGGAAATAAAGAAAACTTACTAGACTGGATGTCCTCGTTCTTGTCAAACAGGAAACAAAGGGTGGTGATAAGATCAAAATTAACAGAAGTGACAAGTGGTATACCTCAAGGCTCAGTCCTTGGGCCACTATTTTTTGTGATTTATATTAACGACTTCCCAGATCAGATCAGCAATGTCTCGACATATTCTTATTTGCTGAGGACACACAACTCTTCAAATCAATTTACAACAAAAATGACTGCCAAAATCTACAAGAAGACATTAATAGCATGTGCGAATGGAGCGACCGCTCTCTATTGTCATTTCATCCAGACAAGTGTAAGAGCATGAGAATATCTCAGAAGAAAACACCCATATATACATATGCGATGAAACCATCCAACCATGCATTGGCATACTCATCAAGTGAAAGGGGCATTGGTGTGACAATAGACGATAGACTAAGTTTTGAACAACATATCAATGAAAAATAAATAAAGCTAATCAAATCACTAGAATAATAAGGAATTTCGAATATCTAGATAAGGAAAACTTTGAATACTTATACAAATCTCTTATCCGGCCCCCATTTAGAATATGCAAATCAGGTCTGGGCTCCATATGTGAGAAAACTCATATGGGCAAATGAAGGTGTCCAGAAACGAGCTACCAAAATTATCCCCAGTCTAAAAAATCTGCCATACAGCAGCCACTTACAAAAATTAAACTTACCAACTTTAGCATTCAGAAGATTGCGGCCAGATATAGAATTATACAAAGAGACTCACCAAGGAGTATGACTCAGCTATAACAGACTTTATCGAACTACATGAACAGAATAGCATAACTAGAGGAAATGGCATAAAGATTAAGAAACTTAGACCACGCTTGGACATTAGGAAATTCTCATTCCCACTGTGATGCACAGACCCATGGAATAGTTTTCCAAAACTGTTTATCAGTGTACAAACAGTAAAATCTTTTGAACATAGATTAGACAAAATATGTAAAGACCACATATTGAAATTTGATTTTGAATCCGAACTTGCTTACACTACAATCAGTATAAATTATAGAACCATATTAGATATCAATCAAAATGGCCTGGTATTAGATGCATAGTGAAGCATACTGTTAGTAGATATTCGTGTATCTTCTTGTATGATGTGTTTACAGAGGATGTGCTTCATCATCATTTTACCAGGCATAGATATTGGCTGGTTATTGCCTCGGTGTTGTTGTTGTTGAGTGAGGATAATCCTCCAATAATTTGGAGCACCTACAACAGTGGTAAAAGTATGTTTACTAATAACTACTAGTAGGTGAGCAGACTAACAGACAATACGTAAATTAAAATAAAATAAAGTAGTGTACAAGGATAAAGGATCAAACACTAAAATACACAACATATGCTTATGATAAGTATGTACACATATACACAGATGTATTAAAATCAAACAAGCATGTATAGTACATGAGCCAGAAATACAGAGGATTGGAAACTATAACTGCAGGTTAGAAATGTATATTCTGCCACAGTATAGGCCTGTATTGTAGCATAGTCTTCTATTATGGTTTCCAATGTTGCAGATCAATGCGTCATCATCTGGGAAGAAAACCTGAGTGCTAGCAGAGTGCAGTCAATTATAAGTTTGAGTTAGCAGCTTTTAAGGCAGATGCCAACATATTTCATATTGACATATTTAATGTAATCTATGTAAAGGCATTTGCACTTGGTGCGTGCCAGTTATGGGACGAGATTAAATAAAGCATGTTTTTTTTTATATAGTATGGCTTGCTCAGTCCAATTCAAAAGTTCTTTCATTTGAAGTACATATCTAGTTTGTTCTTGAATGATTTGACGCTTGTTACTTAATTAGGGTCTCCTCGAAACCATCAATATTTCAGTGATTTAAGACTTTAGTTCTGTTTTGTGGAAATGCTGTGTTGCAGATGGGTGTTCCCTGTGTTAGCTGCAATGCACTGCTTACACTTATGGTCACCATGATGCGTCTAGCATTTGGTTACATGTTGACTTGTTGATGCTGTAGTTGGTCTTATTGTTGTTGTTGTCATTTTCTGTGTTTATCACTATCCGAGTATCATTGTCTATTCTAGTGTCACGTCATGCTACCACAAAAGTGTGGACCTGAAAAGTAGAGACCGATCTACCGGTAATTGGAATCACTACCTGGTGTGTTCTTACCTATGCATGGGACACTCCAAAATCAGTCTAATGTATAACAGGAAATGCAGTAAGACTGTGATGCGCTTGTATATGTATGGCCTGTTCAGTCAAATTTAAATGTTCTCTCTTTGAAGCAGATATCTAGTTTGTTCTTGAATAAATTGAATGTTGTCGCTTCGGCTATTGTAGCTGGTAATAAATTTAACTGTGGTACCACTCTATTAGCAAAAAGCGCTTGTGAATAGCTTTGTTGCTTTATTTTATGTTGAGCTTGAACCTATGGCCTCTGGTCTGTGTAATACTGAGTGGTTTGAAAAAGTAGTCCTTGGCACTATCCTTGATGAGCTGATGTTTCAATCGTTCAATTAAATCTCCTCGAAACCATCTACATTTCCGTGACATTAGATTTATGGCTTCAAGTCTTTCCATGTAGCTATGGTATCTGATTTGTGGACAAGCTTTGTTGTTTGGCGTAGAACTCATTCTAATAGGTGTGATTACCTTTTCAATCTTGGTGACCATGTCGAGTTGCAGTATTCGAGAATAGTTCTCACTAGAAACTTATACAAAAGCGTGAAAGTAGATGGGTAAATGTTCTCTTGATTAGTCTTATTGTGATGTTCGCCTTGGATTTGATATTCCCTATATGTATATCAAAAGAAAGGTTTCTGATGTTGATACATGACGTTTATCTGGCGTATCTGGCATATAATATTTGGTTTGAGTGTTATTTCTGCCGACGTGTTTGACATGCGTTTTATCTGTGTTGAATGATCGTTGCCATATCTGCGTCCACTTACATATTTTGTCTATGTTGTCTTGAATCTTAGTGGTACCTGGAAAATGTATAGGTCCCAGGAAACTTCCTTACCACTGGTCACCTCTATCCAGTCTGATGCTGTGTCATTGATACTCCTTACTCTCTGGCTTCTGTTACATAGGTAGTTTCCTATCCATATTCGAGGTGTTCTAGTAGTAGAGTTTTAAATGATCTATTATGTCTGAATCCATGCTGCCACTTGGTAAATAGATTGACTGTTTCAGATTTACAATACTGTCTCTTATAAAAAAGACTCTATAGGACCTTACACACGGTAGAGGTAAGACTGATTGGCCTGTAGTTGCTTGGGCCGTTTTGGAGCCTTTTTTGTGTATGCAACATACATTTACCGTTTTCCAGATGTCAGGTATTACACCTTCTAGAGCATTGTTAAAAATTATGCATAGTGGTGCACTAATTTGTTTAGCAAATAATCTCACTGGTATTTCATCCGGGGCATTGCTTTTATCGGGCTTGAGTCCTTTCAATTTATTTTCAATATCGATAGGTGTTATTAGGATGTCTTTTGGTATTATTAATTTCATCCTAGTGAAAAATATAACTAAAGTGTTGCGTGCTGGTTTACATGAAGACAGGACGAATGATTTCCGAAGAATTCCCAGGTCACCGTCTTATGTAGTTCCAAAGTTACTACATTGGTAGTTGCCGCTTTATTTATGTGGGCCTTCTGCTACATCCTAGCCTACCAATTGATTGTTTGTAATGAAAACAAGCTTTGACTGCAGTTGGCAGGGTTTACTACCTAACTTTTAGATACGTTTATCCATTGGGCGCAGATGCCCGGCTTCCTGTAGGTTGCCCCGCATAGCATCTACCTCCAAGGATAGCGTGCATACATGTTACGGAACAAAGTTCCCAAATCAAATAACAATCCGGTTACCTGGCCCCACAACCACATATAACATCACCAGATAAGGTTCACAGTTCACATAAGCAAATTTAAATACTGACATGTCATTATGGTGGGGATGGAGAGATGGATATCCATTGCTAGCGTCCTTCCCGTGAAGGCGTGGTGGGCTCTAAGACGTATCTGAAGACGTGTATGTAAATCAGCACTTTAATTATCACGGCTCGGAAACCTCCGATAGTTTCCCAGGGTCGGATCCGGTCAACGTGTCGATTGGGAATCCAGACAATTAATAAGCCATATGGCTGGTGGATCATGGAAAGAGACAATCACTCAATAAATATATGAGGCTCTATAGGTAACTGGCCAATTTTACACAACCTTGCCGGTGTGTGGGGCTACATTACCACAACAACCGGAAAAGAGGTGTACACTATGCGTCTCTAATGGAGAAATTGTCCCTAACCACTTTAAACCTATCCTATCCGAGATCCACAGCTAACCAGCCCTCCCGCACATCATGCACTTGCAGTGCGATGGAATGGAACGTCATGGTGGACCAGCGCATACCCCCCCCCCCCCCGAGCTACAAGTGGTGCCTGATGTGGGACTTAAGCGAGAAGCGAACCCACACCAACACTCAACACCCGTGACTTTCAGTCTCCTTCATCAGACAATCAGCTCTTCCTCAACATGGAAGTAGCATCATATGATGTACGTACTGCTCGTATGCTCACCGACAATGTCAATAATTTCCCTGGTGCGGGATGACCAGCACCGCCTCAACATGAGTTTTCACTGATTAGTGAGGGGACATTCTGTGATGCCCCACAGGCGGGAACTCAATACATCACCTTATCGGATCTCCGTGATAAGCCACCACCATCTACGTCAGATCGCAGACAACCACGACAAAGACCCCCATGGGGGGGGGGGGGGCAACATCAGCCGTAATGACCATTTGTTCAGCAACGTCATCAATGAGTGACCAGTGGCCGGAGGCTCATGTATCATATCCCGCATCCCCACCTTTACATGCGTCTTCGCCCAACTACCCAGTGGGGCTGCGTTGCAAACCGGAGGATGCGGCTACATCTTTTCAGCAATACATCAGAGACCCACACAACACACACATCATCCGCGTCAGTCGCCTGCACTGCCTCATGAGGAATCAATAGAATGTCCACGCCATCTGCATAACACGCCTCCACCCGTCTATAGACATACACCTGTCTATGGACCTGCATCAGGGCGGTATTCGGCGGAACCCATGTATCATGCATAACATAAGTGACGGGAATCACCTTCATGGATATGGCACCATCAGCATCGTCAGGGACATCGATGGGAAACACCGCCCACACTACCACCACCAGCACGCCGACCAGCATCCGCATTCTCATCAGTTTCACCAGCACCACCATCGGGTTTCACACCCATCACTTCTCCACGAAGACTTGGCCGGATTAATCTCCCCCCCCCCCCCCACCCCGAATTTGGCGGGGAAACTGATTGGGCTAATTGTAAAGTTCAATTCGAAATCATAAGTTTTACCAACCAGTGGACCAATCGTTAAATGGGAGAATATTTAGCCACAAAGCTGTCTGGGAAAGCTCTACAAATCCTGGCAGATTTAGGCACAGACTACACACCAACATACATGGAACTGGAGAGTGCGTTGTCGGAAAGATTTGGCGACACAGCACTCGGGGAAACAAGTCGATTACAGCTCAAAAACTTATGTCGACGCTCAAAGGAAACATTACCAGAATTAGCTAGTCACATCCGTCGGTTACTTACCCACGCTTATCCCAGCACAAATCTTGAAGGCACCCCCGCACTAAGACAGCACTTACATCTCGACATTTTCATTAACGCATTGAGCGGGGAACCCGCCTTGAAGGAAAAATTATTCCTCCTGGAACACGGTAGCCTCCAGCAATTAATGGCCAATGTGGTTTGTATCGAAAACCTCTTGGAACGAGAGAAAAACAATCGCCCGCAACTGCATCCTATAACCGAAGTTAATGATGTAAACGTCACCACCACCAACACTGAATCCACCACTGCAACCATAACTACTTCAGCATCCGACCAACACGCGCAACAAGAACCAAACACCAGCCAGAATCACGTATCTAGAGGAAAGGGGCATGGCCAATCCCATCGCAGGGACCACAACAATGCCCCAAGACGCTGGAACCAGCACAACAATAACAATCGTGAGAACATGCATGATATGTTGGAAGAGATTACTAAACAGATCTCCGTGCTCACCAATCTAGTAACCACACTCAGCACCACCAAAGCGACATCTACCACACGACCAGCTACCACTACTGTGTCCGCACCGCCACCAAACACGTGCTATGGATGTGGTCAGCCAGGCCACTGGAAGGATCAATGCCCTAACCGACCTCCCTCAACAACTCCGACCACTGACTGGCGCACCCACAGCCTGAAAATCCGTCAAACTAGCAAGGGCACTGAGTCGCTTCGGTGCCCATTCAAACAACCCGGCTCAACTGCGTCCTCTGAACCACAACATCAGGCGGCCACTACTAACACTCAATTCTCCTCTACACCATCCATATACTCGCATCTAGCTTCCTCCATGGCGATACCAATGATGCACACCGCATCCACAGCACTGACATCTTCCCTCTCCAGAAAATGTGACCCTGCAAATTCCGCTTCTACTCAACCTTCTTTCCTATGCAAAACGGCAGTGGTAGGTTGTAGCACCTCCACTGAAAAAGCGTTTATACAAGCACCACGACCCACTGCCAAGACACTTAGCACCCGGTGTCCCTTGGTGGTATGCAATTCACAAATCCTTACAGCATCATCTACCGCATCTACCAGCAGCAGCAGTAATTTGGAAGGGAGTATACATTCCGCATCATGGATCCGAAAAAGGAAGCGCTACCGAAAGATCGAAAGAATCCTGCGACGTCACTGCTTCTTCTGTGCATCAACTAAACATCCTATGAGGGACTGTAAGAAGTGGCTCACTCAAGTTGCGCTTATCTGTGATCGTACCAATCTTATCCGCACTGCTGTTTACACCAACTCAGCATACACGGAACCAACAACAATGACACCACCATTATTGCTATCACTCAGCCACCAACTGCACTCACGGAAGCAATCCGAAAACAAGCCGACTACATACAGAATGATACCACACGACCTTCACTTCCGCAAATGGTATCATTGGAAACTCTTCCGTAGGTCCACCGTAAAGCAATATATAAGTGCGCCTGTCTGTTTAGCGGTGTTTCCACCAGTGCCACCATTGACACTGGAGCTTCCATCACCATCTTACCAAGCGCTTATATGAGAGCATCCCACCTTATAAGAAGCCACCCCTTAAGCCTACAAACATATTTTGCAAACAGCTATGGGAGCCGATGTCCTCATGGCTGGTACAGTAAACCTCGTCATGCAGATAGAGGAGATGCAATTCATTCAGCGATTTGTTATCGCCTCTATCCAGAACGATGCCCTGCTTGGCTCTGATTTCCTCAGTGCCAGCGAAGCCATCATACATTGCAGACAACAAGAATTAGACATACACGGCCGACAGATACGTCTTGGACGGGAATCATCACTGTACGATACATGTGCGGTGATTTTAGCACAACAGCCACAGTTGAGCCGGGACAGGAGAAAATCTTGTGGGCCACCGCACCACAGTTAGGAAACAACACTCACACAGCCATGCTGGAATCCGACCCTGAATACAAGATCGCCTCACAATGCACCAGTCCTAGCATAATCGTGGACACCACTGACAAGAATCACATACCTTATCGCGTATTCAATGGCACAGCGGACCCAATAACTCTTGAACCGGGAGTCCGTTGTGGCCATTTGGTGGATGTGATATCACTGGAAACAGCACCCACCGCATCTACACCAGGAACAACTTCCAATGATTTGCCGGAACATTTACATAACTTATATTTGTGTGCCACAGTTGGATTGATGCAATCTCAAAAACAACAAATACGGAAATTATTTTACAAATAACGCAATAGTTTCTGGCCCAGAGACATGGATCTGGGTGAAACTCATCTCGTACGACACTCCATTGACACCAGAAACTACAGACCCATTTGTCAACTGGTACGACGTCTTCCCACACATAAGGAAGCGGAAGCACGCAAACAAGTGAATGACATGTTGCGAACAGGAATAATAGAGCCATCAGCACCCCCTGGGCCAGTCCCATTGTACTAGCAGGCAAAAAGGATGGATCTTTGTGGTTTTGTATAGACTACAGCCGCCCTAATGGTCTTAGCGTCAAAGACGCCTTGTCCGGAGCCAAGTGGTTTTGTACCCTTGATTTAGCTAGTGGGTACTGACAGGTAGCCATGGATGAGGCTGAATGGGAGAAGACCGTGTTTGTCTGTCGAGATGGTCTTTTTCAGTTCCACAAGATGCCCTACAGCTTGTGCAACGCTCCTGGAATGTTCGAGTGTCTCATTGAGCAGGTAATAACTACCCTGCAATGGGAGGTCTGTCTGTCTTACATTGACGACGTAATCGTCTTTGGTTCCTCGTTTCAGCAGACTTTAATTACCCTGGACACAGTGCTTTCACGATTCTGCATGGCCAACTTAAAGCCCAAACCAAGGAAATGTCATCTCTTCAGACAGTGTCGAGTTCCTGGGGCACGTCATATCCGGTGATGGAGTGGCTACTCAACCATCAAAAACGAAAGCAGTGGCAGAGTGGCAGACACCGACATCTGTCACAGACACCTGGAGTTTCCTCGCCCTCTGCCAGTACTGTCGCCGTTGCATCCATCACTTCAGTGAGATTGCATCACCCCTATACAGGATCACCGAAAAGGATCGACCATTCGAGTGGACGAGTGAGTGTAAAGACTGCTCCAATTCTTGCTCATCCCAACCATAGCCTCGATTTCATCTTGGACACTGGTGCGTCAGCTTACGCCATCGGCGCAGTTCTATCTCAGGTCACGGAAGATGGAACGGAGCAGGTACTGGGTTATGGTTTGCGTACTCTTAATAAAACAGAGAAACGTTATGCGACCACTAAGCGAGAATTGCTTGCGGTGGTACATTTCATCAAGTATTACAAACACTTTCAGTACGGGCGCCCATTTACCCTCCATACAGACCACGCCTCACTATGCTGGCTCAAAAACCTAAAATATCTGGAGGGCCAGTTAGCGAGGCGGCAGGAATCCCTGCAGGCCTACAACATCAACGTTGTTCATAGACCCGGAAAACTGCATGGAAATGTTGATGCCTTGAGCAGTATCGGGCTCGAGGATGAACAAGAAGAGGCCACCACCATGACACATACTACACAGCCATCTCCGGTGTTCTCCGAATTGTGGTGCACAGAGTGTAACATGGAGACAGTCGCTCACGAACAAGCAACAGATGCGCAAACACGGAATATATACGTGTGGATCCAGGAGGGGGTACGTCTTCCGAAGGAATTTGTTACACCATTATCCGCAACAGAAAAATACTACTACCAGTGGTTTGAAGAATGTCATATACATGAGTGCGTTCTCTACATCAACAACTGCATGGTGATTCTGGAGCATTATCGAAATACAATCCTACAACAATTACACGATAACGCTGGACACCTGGTCGATAAAACAGAGATTCCACTGGATCAGGATTCGCGATAGTGTGAAGGCATGGGTCGCCAAATGTGTCCCATGTCAAAGACGTGCGCGCTGTTGGCCAGCACCATTCTGCACCTCTTCAAATTAAGATCGTTGGTGCACCGTGGCAGCGAGTGGCTATTGACAACAAGTACATCCTCTTATTGCAAGATTATTTTATGAAGTGAGTAGAAGCATTTGCTTTGCCAGACCAAGAGGCATCCACAGTAGCAGAGGTCTTGGCAAGCAATGTATTCTGCCGGTTTGGAATGCCATATGAGCTGCACTCCGATCAAGTGAGTAATTTTGAGACAGCTGATCTCCGAGCTTTTCAAATTTTTTCATATCGTCAAAACAAGGATGACTCCGTATCACCCTCGTGGTGATGGAATAGTGGAGAGATTCAATCGAACTCTCGCGGAGATGATTACTAAAGAAACACGCCTTGACTGTCGAGATTGGGATCTACGACTCCCATATGTGCTCATGGCATACTGCACTTCAATACATTCCAGCACGGGTTATACCCCTGCACGGTTAAGGTTAGGCCATGAATTAGCATTAACCCTGGATCTGGCCATGCCCAGGATTCCGAGTGAGAAAAATTCACCATCTCTACATGGAGCTCATGCGGCAGCGGATAGAACAGACCCATGAGCTAGTGAGAGCTACTTTATCCACTGCACACCGGCGTCAAAAAACGTGGCACAACCGGTGGGTGCATGGAGACCCGTATGAGGTGGGGAAAATGGTTTGTGTTCACGATTCGCGACGTTCTGCAAACGTGCCAAGTAAACTAAGTTACCAGTGGAAAGGCCCCTATGCGGTAGTAGGTAAAATGTTGGACGTGACCTACCATATCCGCACCTCGGATAGCCTGACCTCAGTCATCCACTACGATCAACTTAAACCTTGTGTCAGTGACAGCCTAGTGCCAGAGCTCGGGCTGGATGTTCCACGTGACACCGGTACCAAGACAGATGTCTCTACGGAAACAGGTATTCCCGACGTTAGTCCAGAGCACTGTGGTGCCAGTTCGACCTCTCTCCTACCAAGCCAGGAGTCCGGTGAACTATCAACTAATGCTGAGGAAGATGCCAAGATACATACTCGCCCTCTCCCTCCTCAGTGCGGATCTACACGATCTGGAAAGTCGTATCTGAAGAATTTCTGGTTTGTTTTGTCCAAGGGGAAGGATGGAAAAGTTGTTCCACCGACCTCTTCCCATTCCCACCCACTTCATGCTATTACCCCCATTATAGAGTTACCACCACTCCTACAGATCCTGCAGTTCGCAAGGTGACTACGCCGGATCATCCCTATGCCAGAAAGAAAAGGATTGCGCATCCAGACCTCCATGCAGTTCCGAGGACAATCACCAGCAAGTTACTGAAAGCAACTAAAATCTGCAAGCTATCTGCCAGCACTGCATCATCATTTGCCGCAACGCACCGACCGCTCATCAGTTTCACCACACTCAGCCCACCTACAGCCTACACAACAACCACCACCTCCATGACAACAGTGATGTCAGCAGTTTCCACGCCGCCACCAGTTCGCACTTCACCCATCATCATCTCCGCCACCACCAGCACTTCAATGGACACATCCGTACCTTCCTCCAGTATCAGTATACCCGACCTGGGCATAATTAGTAGTGACATTTCGGCAGCGGAGGACCATCCGCCACGTCCATCCTGTATGAGTCAGGGTATCCAGACTCGATGGGGACATTTTACAGTGGATGTTTGTGGACACTACTGCTGAGGTTGCAGCAGCAAAACGCGATCGAGAGGCCGAGGAATAAGAGCCAGATAATTGGTTTGATTATCTTAAGAAGAGAGCCAAGAGTATGATTGTGCAAAAAAAAGTCAAGAGAGAAGTAGAAGTGATGAAAAGAGATGTCGATGATGATTTGGTGCCAAAGTTAGCACCGTAAAACCTAATGGGGCTAGTGTTTTCCAGGGACTATAAGAGTCTGCAAGATAGAAGAACGTCGGGTTCTTACGGGACAAAGTGTATGCGATCTGGAGAGAAGTGAAAGTTTCTACAATAAGAGGAGCGCCAATAAATAATCAGGAAAACTCGGATTTAGAAATAGATGGTCCAAAAATGTTCGCTATCGCTGATTTAACCTTTCACTTCCTCGAGGGAAACTAGTGGATGTGTGTAAAGTCTTCCCAAGGTGCACAATAGCTAACGTACAGATAAATTGACAGATCGAAAAAGTTAATCTAATCTACCAGTTCACAATTGCGTCAACAAAGCAGCTTTAATAACAGGAGCTGAAACTCTTGGGAATACCAACGTCGAACACAATCGGTCAACTAGTTCAAACCAAAAGCGTTCTGTAAAGTTTCAACTATGATTTAATAAAGTACCTAATAAATGCTTTTGGAAAAAGTGCCTAAAACACAACTTCGTAAGAGTGTAAACTTAATCCAGATTGACACCAGGAATAAGGTTACCTTCCTAAAAGCGTGCAAAATACAAGGTCAATATTCGCTCAAATGCCAAAATCCAGAACTGCCGGTTAAATAACAGTAACTTCTTATAATGTAATTAAATGATCTCCTTATAAGGGGAGTCAGGAAATTAAGATCCCTTGCTCCCTTTCTAATAAGGGCATCGTGACCTCTCTGACTGATGGATCGAGGAAATGGAAGCTTAACACAAGGTGACCTTGAACTTTGACCTTTCTTTCAAGTTGCGGTACCCAAAGTTAGAAGTATACGGCAACGACCGTAACCCTTTTAACCTTTACCTTGAGATAAAGGCACAAATACCAAGGCAAATAAGTCCATAACGACCGTGACCTTTGACCTCTGAAGTAAGTACAATTTAGCAAGCACTTACGTGTTGAAACCACGGACTAAGGAGATCGAGTTGGTTTAGCTTTCCCGTGTGAAATTCCCTCACCTGGGGTTCCTAGTTTGAAGTTAAACCGGAGTAAAGTTGTAACGGTTCAAAAGGTTAAAGCGAAAGATTAAAACCCAAAACGGTTTAAATAATGAATTTAAATGCACATGGTTTAACAGCGGGCATGCAAATTCCTTTTTCAAACCGTATGGTGAGACCACTTAACACTTAAGCCGAACTATATTAAACCGATTTAACTTATAGTTTGATAACCCTTGGTTATGTCAAAATTAATCAGACAAGAGAATCTCTAGGGGTGAAACACCCGTATAAATAAGAAGTTACAGTTCCTAGTCAGCGCTAAGAAAGATGGACCACTTCCTGAGCAAAGACCAAGGCACTCAATAAACTGTTCAAATATAATTCTATTTCATCAAGTCTAAGCTTATGTAAGTGTACGAATTGTTTTCAATGAAATAATAATAAGAAAATCTGTTGCTATAATCTGGGTGCGAAATTTACAATATAAAAATTCTATACAACTGTCGGGCTGTTTACTTTTAATTGGAAATTGAAACAGCGCTAAGATAAGACTGCTTGTATGATCGTCGACAAATTTGTCAGTCAACCAATTACTATAATTTGAACCTAAATCGATGTACGTATCGCTCGATCCGGTTCAAGAGCAACCTTCCTGATTGACTAGCTCTATCCTAGGCTGGCAGCTGGGAGCCAACACACAATGCCTCCAGGCGGACAGTATGTCGGTATGTTGGTATGTCGTCTAGTGGGTAAACTCCCACATCAGATAGAAGTAATGTCTATAACTGGTAATAATGTCAAACTTGGCCATTTAGGCACCAATGCTATCAATGCCAACTTTTAACTGGTTAATCGAACCGTTAAATCGGTTCTCACAGTACCTATAAATCACCGGGAGGGAAAGTGGAAACCAGCCCCACTTGGATGTAATTTAGATGAGAAACAGTTTAACAAAAATTTGTTTACCTGCTGAAATCAGCGAATCTAAACGTTCCTAAGCTCCTGACGTCCATTGGCCCGAATCCGTGAAAACTTGGTACTTAAAAACTATCACGCCAGTAACTACTTAACGCCAGAAAAATCTATGAAAAATACCAGAAAAAGCGAGCTCGTTCCTCAGACGGTGGGCTAACCAAATCACAGCTGGTGCAACCAGCGAGCACAAAATTGCCTGTAACTTAAAAATTATTATTATTATTATTATTATTATTATTATTATTATTATTATTAGCTAAGCAGACGGCAAAGCTACACCAATTAGGGCAATGCACCAATTTAACACTGGCTCTATACCAGCCCACGTCACAAAACCACTTGATAACTTGCTATTTCAAGATTATAGAAAAGACACTTCGAGTTAAATTAAGCTATTACTGAAGATTTAAATTGTACCAAGATTTTCTAAGATCCGACCACTGAATTTAGATGCTTACAATGCAAAACATGGAACGCCAAGAGGCAGATACTAAATTGTCCAGCGGTTTTGTTAATGTCAGCCCGCGGAAAGGCAGGATGCATGCACGCACACTCACTCCACCAGGCGCTTCCATGTCGGGGCGGCGAGGACGACATGGGACCATATCCTTCTGAAAGTCAACCACAACTCCTATCAGAAAACTTCCCTCGTGAAAAACTGTCGGCGAAATCTTGGATTACTACCAAAAATCGTCACATGGCCATTTTATGACAGCCTTCAGCAAAATTAATCAAAGAATTCTTACAGATTACGCGATTCCAGCACCCTGACAAGAATTGCAATTTATCCCTCAAAATAAAAGGGTTACCATAGACGCCTCATTGTCATGCTAATTGGACAGGTGAAAACAACATAGTTGACACAATCCTCCGGCGGTCCACACTGGTAACAGCTTGACAATAACCACTTGCCAGCTGAACGCATCTCCACGCATAACGGCTCCAGTAAAGATGCGTTCCGCTGGACGAGCACTGCAAGGCACCTCTTCTCAGCATGCCGATCGAACACCGTTGACGTCTTTAGGTGACCGACTTAAACAAGATAACCAAGAGGGGGAATAGGAAACATCCGGGTCAAACTTTGAAATTATGTCATCTCACATCTCGAATGAAATGCAAATTAACAGAATCAACAAAATTCGATCCAGAAACGCGTTTTTCCTTCAATATGTTTTGTTTATTTATAAAAACTCTTGACCGCAGTATGCTAGGAAATACTATACAGCAACATATATATCCGCATCACGATTCCCGCCAGCATCAATTTTACACTGATGTCGCTGATGGTGCTCTAAATGTTTGAGCCTGACATGTTACCAACTAAACCTGGCTATTCAGCTCGATAGGATAGGTTTAAAGTGGTTAGGGACAATTTCTCCATTAGAGATGCATAGTGTATGCCGCTTTTCTGGTTGTTGTGATAATGTAGCCCCACACACCGGCAAGTTTGTGTAAAATTGGCCAGTTACCTATAGGGCCTCATATATTTATTGAGTGATTGTCTCTTTCCATGATCCACCAGCCGTATGGCTTATTAATTGTCTGGATTCCCAATCAACACGTTGACTGGATCCGACCCAGGGAAACTATCGGAGGTTTCCGAGCGGTGATAGTTAAAATGCTGATTTACATACACGGGGCCCCCTGCCCCGAGTCTTTGATTACTTATTAGGTAAGCTCCACCCCACCCCCACCCCCGCCAAAGTAGGAAGCACTGCGAAATAATAAGAATATTAATTTATATATTGTAATACCGGCCTGCAGTGCATCTCTGGGCATCATGGAAAATAACCCTAACGACAGGTCAAATGTTAGCTCCATAGCATGCGGTGATGGACGAGATGCGGATCTCCATCCAATTCATTGTAGTATCTGGGTGAGTTCTGAGAGCCCACCACGCCCCCACGGGAAGGACGCTAGCGATGGATATCCATCTCTCCATCCCCACCATAATGACATGTCAGTATTTAAATTTGCTTATGTGAACTGTGAAACATGTCTGGTGATGTTATATGTGGTTGTGGGGCCGGGTAACCGGATCGTTATTTGATTCGGGAACTTTGTTCTGTAACATGTACGCACGTTATCCTTGGAGGTAGATGCTATGCGGGGCAACGTATGGGAAGCCGGGCATCTGCGCCCAATGGATAAACGTGTTTGTCATACTGCCTGGTTCATAGCAATAGTTTGAGGTGATAAATCTAGCTGTACGTTGTGCACATTTTCAAGTTTGTCCTGAAGAGTTATCTGACGAGGGTCCCAAACTGTACTTGCATATTCCAGAACTGGTCTAATCAGTCCCATGTATGCTTGAAGTCTGATTTCTTGGGAACAGAATGAAAAATTTCTCTGCAATAGTCCTAATGTCCTGTATGATTTGCTGCAGATCTCGGTGATGTGTTTGTTCCAGCTTAGATCATTGGTGATGTTGACGCCCAAGTACTTTACTGATGAAACAAAACTTACACTCCTTACAATTCCTTTTAGTGTGTAGTCGAATTTACCCCAGTTACCCAACATGTTTATGTCGTGGTGAAGTGCCTCACAGTCCTTGGGGTCATCAATTTCCCGGTAGCATACGCAATCATCAGCGAAAATTCTGATCAATGAGGAAATGTCCGGGACTATATCATTTATGTGGACTGAAAACAGTAACGGGCCTAGAACAGTTCCTTGAGGTATTCCAGAAACAATGTCAGCAACGTTTGATTTGGCGCCATTGACTACTACACACTGTTTGTGACCTGTTAAGAATGAGTCAATCCAATTTAGTATGTTTTTGACACACCATATTTGTGCAATTTAGATTTCAAAAGTTCATGTTGAACAGTATCAAAAGCCTTTTCAAAGTCGAAAATAAAAATGTCCACTTGTTAACGTTTATCAATGGATGAAGCCCAATCATTGATGACATTAATTAGTTGAGTTTCACAACTGTAAAATTTTCGGAAGGCGTTTTGTCTGTGAGTTAGGATGTTATTTTGTTCGAAATGGCTCATTAAATTATAACAGATGATGTGTTCCAACATCTTACAGCAAATGCATGTGAAGGAAACCGGTCTATAGTTACTTGGTAAGGACCGGTCGTTTTTTTATATAACGGACAAATGTTTGCTAATTTCCATTCAGTTGGGATAACTCCTTTGTCTAAGGACTGTTGGAAAAAATGTGATAGTATGTCTGACAGTTCTGTTGACAGTTCTTTGTGTATTCGCGGATGTATTTTGCAGCAAGAAATTGTGTACAAATTTGATGCAGAACTCAGTATCTACGCCTCGAGACACAGCGCATCAGTTCATCCTCATCATCATCATATCATCATCATCATCATCATCATCATCATCATCATCATCATCATCATATCCACAGAACATAAGCCTATGGCTTGTTATTGTTCTGAATTTATGTAGATTCTAGTCATAGTTATGGATTATTTCCCTATGGTGATTGTCTACTTTTATTTTAAATACTTCAAGAGTATGTGCCCCTACAGTCTCAGCTGTTAGTGAGTTCGAGTATGGTACTACTCGGTTGGAAAAGAAACATTTACGAACATCCTTAATGCTACGCTGTGTGTATAGCTTAAGTTTGTGTCCCCTAGTCTGAGTATTGGTGGAGGGTGTGAAAAAGGTATTTTTGTCAATGTTGTATTGATTGTGTATGATTTTATATGTTTCAATTAGGTCCCCACGGATACGCCTGTATTTTAATGACATTAAGTTTAGCATGGTAAGTCGTTCTGGATAGCTGTAATTTCTCATTTCTGGTATAATTTTTGTAGCTCCACGCTGGACCCATTCTATTAGTTGGGATTGTCTTTTGAACTTGGGCGACCATATGCAATTACAGTATTCTAGTATTTGTCTCACCAAGGATTTATAAAGTAAAATGAAGATGTTAGGATTTATGTGTCGAAATGTTCTCTTTATGATTCCTAGTATTTTTTTTGTTAGCCTTGGACACCATGGTATTGATGTGTATGCCAAATGTTAAATTTTCATCGATATACACTCCCAGGTCCTTTTCACTTCCCGACATTGTGATTGTCTGTATTTCGGTGGAATCTGTCATATAGTACTTAGTGATGGGGTTGTTTCTGCCAAAAAGTAAAACGTGGGTTTTAGCTATGTTGAAGGTTAGCTGCCATGTGAGTGCCCAGTTACATACTCTGTTAATGTCATCTTGTATATGATGGGTTAGTGGATTACCATATATGTTCGTATCATCTGCAAAGATTTTGCAATAGCATGTGACTAAATCAGGCACATCGTTTATGTATATTAGAAACAGTGTCGGTTCAATAACACTCCCCTGTGGAACGCCACTAGTGATATTTGCCCACTCTGAGACTGTGTCATTGATTTTTACCCTCTGCTTCCTGCTAGTTAGGTAGTTTTTGATCCACTGAACTATTTTATTCCCAATGCCATAACTTTTTAATTTCATAAGTAACCTGGTATGTGGGAAGCTGTCAAACGCCCTCGAGAAATCTAAATGTTATGTTATGTTAGGTAATGACATTATTCAGGACAGAATCGGATTCATATGACTACTGGATGAAATCTGAAAATGGAGCCAAGACATCCCTTGAACATGTCACAGAGGAAAAAGATATAGGCGTCATTATAGATTCAAAATTGACATTTAACAGCCATAATTTTTTTAAAGGTTGACAAAGCTAATAAAACCATGGGCATCATCCGTAGGACACTTGTTTACCTGGAACAGGAAGATTTCAAGCTACTATATAAGGCACTGGTTCGGCCACACCTTGAGTACACTAATGCAGTATGGTTCCCATATCTGAAAAACACATTAATGCCATAGAAGGTGTTCAGCGGAGAGCAACCAAGCTAGTACCATCCCTCAAAGACCTCACATACACTGAACGATTGAAAATATTGGGTCTACCGACCATGGTATACAGGCGAGCAAGGGGAGATATGATAGAGACATACAAAATGTCAACTGGAATTTATGACCCAGACGCTACCTCCCTATTTCAGATGCAACATGATTCAGTAACCCGTGGTCATCACCTGAAGGTCTACCAAAAGAGGGGAGGAACGAACCCTAGGAAGAATGTCTTTTCCTTGA
This sequence comes from Chaetoderma sp. LZ-2023a, assembly GCA_034401795.1. Lineage (NCBI taxonomy): Eukaryota > Metazoa > Mollusca > Caudofoveata > Chaetodermatida > Chaetodermatidae > Chaetoderma > Chaetoderma sp. LZ-2023a. The sequence goes on from CM067372.1 coordinate 94,138,107, forward strand.
GAGTTTGCTACCTATGGAATAGCCTGCCAGAATCCGTCATTTCAGCACCAACAGTCATATCATTTGAAAATCGACTAGACAAACCATGGCAATGTCAAGATGCGGTCTCTGACTGTACACAAGATTTGACCAGAACAGATGGCACAGAGATTGATGTGACTGAAGAGGAAGGCTGAGAGAATTAATGTGCATATATAGACAATTGTCATGATTGTATGAAATCATCACAGGTGTAGGCGGCACACAGCAGCTCACACCCATGATACATATTCATACAGCAGACTAATATATATATATATATATATATATATATATATATATATATATATATATATATATATATATATATATATATATATATATATATATATATATATATATATATATATATATATATATATATATATATATATATATTTATATTTATATAAACAGAAGTTATACTACCATTCTGAAAGATCCCATATATTACTTATCATATACTACCTTGATAGGCCACTTAGCCTGTAGGTAGATAATACAGTAAATGCATTGCACCTTATAAGTTTTTAAGATAGGCAATGGTTACTGCAGAGCACCTGTTGTCCATAGGTTCTTGTATATACCAAAAGGTAGTCCAATATATATATATATATATCTAATTGGTTTTTAAAGCTATTTAAGCTTGGGGAATTTATGACAGTTTCAGGTAACCCATTCCAGTTGTTGGTGATACGAGTTGAAAAGAAATGCTGTCTTATGGTTTTATTTGCCCGCTTTTTGGAAAATTTCAGCCTATGACCACGGGTTTTGGCTTGGTTATCTAATTCAAGATACTGGCTTTGAATATTATGAATAGTATGTAGATGTTTGTATGATTCAATCATATCCCCCCCCCCCTTGCACGTCGATAGTATAATGATTGGAGCTTCAAATGTTTAAGTCTATCAGGATAGCTGCGAGATCTTAAATAAGGCACCATTTTTATTGCTCTTCTTTGTACAGATTCGAGGGTTTCACAATCTTTAATTAACATGGGGCACCATGCGCCATTACCATATTCCAGGATTGGCCTTACAAGCGAAGTGTACAATTTTACTAGCGTTGATGCATCCAAATAGGTATAAGATCGTCTGATTAATCCTAAAATTGTGTTAGCCTTATTTGCCTGTGTCTTACAACGTTCACTAAATTTCAGCTGATTACCAATGTTAATACCGAGATCCTTAACGACAATATCTTCATTTAGTTTGACTTGTGTACCCCCTTTGTTTGCATAATATGGATACTTCTTTGCCATGTGCAACACCAATCTTCTATATTATTCAGATCATCTTGAAGTTCCGATGCATCTGTTATGGAGCGTATTTCTCTATGAATTTTTGTATCATCTGCAAACATGTGAATGGGTGAGTTTATATTTTCATGCAGGTCATTTACATAACAAATGAAAAGAAGTGGGCCCAGAACACTACCCTGAGGGACCCCACTGAGAACTTGCGCTACTTTAGAGTGTGTACCAGTTACTACCACTAGTTGTTTTCTATTACATAAGAACCCTCTTATCCAATTTAAGACCATTCCCTGAATACCATATTTCTCAAGTTTGAGTAGAAGTCGCTCGTGTGGTACAGCGTCGAATGCCTTAGCAAAATCTAAATAGAGAGCATCAATCTGCCCCTTATGGTCTAAGACATATGTATATGTATATACTACATGTATATAGCTTGTATATATTAAATGCTACTGAATATATCTATAGCCTGCTTCATGTAAATACAAAAGCAGAAGAGGGCATTATTCTAAAAATTTAAAAGTCAAACATAACCGGAAATTTTGGATCAACAAGTTTATTAGTGCATACTTACACGAACTTACACGAATCCTCTACTGACAGCAGGCGTCAACAAGCCTCTAACGTCAGGAATGGGCTGCATATATTTATGGTTCATTTTAATGTTATTAAGTTGTTATTAACAATTATACATTGGCTATGTTATAATGATTCTGGAGTATAAATATTACAGATGGGTTCACAGTCATAGTTATAGCGCAATGGATGACTTTCCCATAGCTTGTCTAGTCTAGCTTTGAAACAATTCACTGAGGGGGCACTGATAACGGATTCGGGTAGTTTATTCCATTGATCAGTACAGCACAACGGGAAAGAAAACTTTCGTATATTGAGTCTTGGTCTTATTTTCTTAATTTTTAGGCTGTGGCCTCGAGTTATGCTATTTGTGTCTTGTCGCTCAATAAGGTCTGCAGTAACTTGGTCATATTTGTTGCTAAGAATTTTATATAACTCGATCATGTCGCCACGCAATCTTCTAAATGCTAATGTTGGTAACTTTAACTTTTGGAGGCGTACATGATATGGTAGATTACGCATACCAGGAACAAGTTTGGTTGCCCGTCTTTGGACATTTTCAATTGCATTTATGTGCTTTTTCAGATATGGAGCCCAAACCACATTAGCGTATTCAATATGTGACCTAACAAGAGATTTGTAGAGATGTTTAAAGTTTTCTTTATCTAGATAGTCAAATGTTCTCCTAATCAGTCCTATTATTTGGTTAGATTTGCTTATTTTTCCATTTATATGTTCATCGAAGCATAGTTTATCGTCTATTATAACACCTATATCTTTTTCACTAGATGAATGGGCTAGAGTATGGTTATTAAATTCCATTGTATAAGTGTGTAGAGATGTTTTTTTTGTTGATATTCGCATTTATCTGGGTGGAACCTCAATAATGAATTATCAGTCCATGAACACATAGAGTTAATATCATTTTGCAGGGTGTTGCAATCTTTTAGGTTGAAGATTGATCGAAAGAGTTTAGTGTCATCTGCAAATAAAAAGATCTCAGACCCACTACTGATTACATCGGGAAGATCATTAATGTAAATTATAAACAGTAATGGCCCTAAAACTGAGGCCTGTGGTATACCGCTTGTTACGTCTGTTGGTTTAGATATGATTCTATTTATAACTACTTGTTGCTGCCTTCCGGTTAGGAAGGATTGGATCCAGTTTAACAAATTACCTTCCATGCCGTATGCAGTTAGTTTTTTAATTAGACGTTTATGTGGAACCTTATCAAATGCTTTCATGAAGTCGCAGTAAATCATATCAATCATACCCCCCTTGTCCAGAGTCAGTAGCCATTTTTCAAGAACAGTCAAAAGTTGGAGAACTGTTGATCGGCCGCTTATAAAACCATACTGTTTTTCTGATAGCATATTATTAATCCTAAGATGTTCCATAATCGTGTCTTTAATAACAGATTCCATTATTTTACAAACAACAGATGTTAAGCTAATTGGACGGTAATTGTCTGGTTTGGTTTTATCCCCTTTTTTGAAAATTGGTGTGATGTTTGCATTTAACCAGCATTGTGGTAATGTTCCCAGGCTTAGTGATTTATTAAAAAGAATTGATAGTGGCAGGCTTAGTTCGTAGCTTAGTTCATAAAGGAATCTTGGATGGAGTTTATCAGGCCCGGGTGACTTAGAAGTGTTGAGATTCACAAGTTTTTTTCTTACAATTTCAGGTGTGATCTTTAATGTACCCATTGGCACGTGGGCTCTACAAGAAATAGTTGGGGAATCATCATCAGGTTCTGTTGTAAATACTGATCTGAAGTAGCTGGCTAGGATGTCTGCCTTCTCTTTATCATTTTTTTTGCAAATGACACTTCGATATCATGCTCAGTGCCACTATGTATTTGCAGATCTGGAATACCTGATCTGACTTTAGTCTTGGATTGCACATAATTCCACAACTTTTTTGGGTTATTTTTGGCTGATATAGAAATATTTTTCTCATATTGTTTCTGTGCTTTTCTCGTTTCTCTTCGAACCTGGTTTCTTGTTTTACAATATTCATCATATATATTACGGTTACCGCCTGTATCAATATATTTTTTCCATAGTCGCTTCTTCCTGTTTATTTTGGTTCTTGTTGTTTGGTCAAGAGGATATTTGTACCTTTTGTTTTTTATTGTTCTTTTGGGAATAAATTTATTTTCAGCTTCTTGACACATTCCAAATATGGTCTGCCACATATCATTAATATCGTTTATTTCTTTTAGACGTGTGTTCCAGTCTATATTTAAGAAATTAATTATAGCTTTATAATCTGCTTTATCATAACAGACCCTTGTTTTACTTGTAGTAGTAAATTCGACATTTAAGCGAATCTCCATCTGTATAGTGGAATGGTCACTTTTTCCAAGTGGCGCATTTGTATGAATATTATCCACCAGGTCAGGGTAATTAGTAAATACTAAATCCAATATTGTTGGCTTGTCGGACCCACGCCCTCTAGTAGGCATCGACATTAGCTGTTGTAGGAAGCAGTCTCTTATAGATTCAATAAACTTAAACGTAAAGTCTAGGCTAGAGCTAGAGGTGTTGTATGTGTTTGTAAACCAATTAATATGTGGCATATTAAAGTCTCCTAGGATAAGCGAGTGCAGGTTATTAGTGTGTAATTCCTTTAAAATATGACAGAGTTCATTATTGTTTTGGTTATTAGAGTTTGGGCTTCTATAAAACACTCCCAAACGCAGTGTTTCATGTTTACATCGTATGTCGCAGAGGATGTATTCTTCGAACATATTTTGGTTAATGTTTAGTAGTTTATAAGATAAAGTGTTTTTTATGTATAGTAAGATACCTCTTCCTATTGTAGTAGTAATATTTTTATCTTCAATGCTGTAGCCATCTAGATTGTAGTCTGCTATACTAGGTTGAGTTCTGTAGTTTTTTGGCTTGGCTTCAACTATAGCTATGATATCTGGTGGGTCATCTTGTATTATGTGCAGAAGTTCGGTTTTCTTCTCACGTGTAAAGACGTCAGCATTTGTATAGAGGATCCTAATCGCATTAATTGATTTTGTACAGTTCGTATTTACATTATTTGGTTTATTTCCTCTAGTTTTGGAGCCGACCAGAGATTGTGTCAGACTTTGGCCATGTTTATTATTTACACATTCGTCTGAAAGTAAAGTGAAACAGTTTCTAGTGGATATAGGGAAACAACGTTCCTTAAGGACACAATCATCGGGTACATTACCAGTATTTAAAACATTCCATTTAAATAGAGAATCTACATTCGCACAATGTGACTTATCAAAGCAAAAGTTAGAACAATTGAGATGTTCTGATGTATGTACAGTGTCATGAAAATTACTATGTACGCCATTAAATCTATTTACAGTTGCTGGGTCATTAGTTACTGTACAGTTTGAAAATTGTGATAGTACTGGGTTGGTCTGTACTGTGATTGGTGGTAGGTGGGGGCCCGATTTGCCCAGGAGCTCTTTGCGTTGTAGTTCTGGTGACTCCTCCCATGCATCCTCCCATTGTGAAAATATGGATTCATGAAATGATTGTCTACATTCTGTAGCATAGGTGTCATGTACGCAGTTTGTGACATTATAAGAATCGAGCTTAAATAGATTGTAATGTTTTCTGACAAAACACGCGTTCCATTGACATTTGGATGAATGCGGTCATGGAATAGCTCTGTTTACACTGTTCCACTAGGGTCATTGAAGAGCTGGGAATTGTCTATGAAAATTGCATTCTGTGCTTCTGACAGTTTAAGCAGCATGCTGTTAAATTCCAATGATAGAGTATTTTCATGTACATTCAGAGGTCTAGGTAGTAGTGAGGATACAAATATTTGTATGTGCGGTGAGATAGCACGGATCCTATGCAGCAGCACTGTGTAGTCTTACCATTTCATGTGAATTACTCTTCACGATGTCATTACTTCCGACATGGATAACAATTGCATCGTGACTGCATGCAGAAAGATAACTGTCTATGTGGTCGTGTATGTCGATAATATGAGAACCACTTAGAGTTTTAATGTTGATGTTCATGGTGTCATTGGACATATAGCATCCACTAAACTTCCTCAACGTTGAGCTCCCTATAATTAGGACGTGTTTCCTCTGGCCCCTTATTGGAGTAACATCGGAATGATACTGTGCTGTAGCAGTCCCATTCTGGTAAGATATATCACCTGTTGCCTTTGTGATGTTCCTATTCTGGTTATTATATTTCTGCTTATTTTGGACATTTTCTGGACGATGATAGGCTTGTGAGTTCATACTATCACCATTGTATTTCTGTCTCATTTGAGAATGTCCTGTGGTTGGTTGATAGGTTTGCTGGCTTGTATTTATATTCAGATTTGTCTGCCTACCAGTGGATTGAAATTCCCTTGATGTTTGATAGGATTGTGAAGTTGCTGCACTGCTGGGTATTGAATTTAACTGTCACGTTTGCCTGATTAGAACTGGTATCGGTCTGTATGTTGGTGGAGAAACATCTTTGATAACTGGAGTTATGATTGTATTATTACACTCTACACCATGGTGAGGGGTGGATTGAAGATTCTTTACTTGATAACTCAGCGATTTAGGGCTCTTTTGGATTTCTTTTATTTGTCCATCAAGATCAACTATAGTATGATTAGATGTAGGTACTGTTGTGCTCGGTGAGGATCTTTCAGCATTTGCTAGTTTGACATCATTAGTTGATGTACCAAGGAGCTGAGCATAGAGGTTTTACAAGCCTGCGCTCAGAAACTTTACCTAGATTACCTAGATGTTGTCTCAGTTATGTTAGAGAATTGTGAAGGGGAGGATCTGGACACACAGGACAATCATTTAGTCCAGTAACTACATGAGGTTTGAGGTTGGCTGGCACGAACCGTCCCACCACAATCGGGCGAAACGTCAGTGAGACGAGTCGTCCCGTAACCTAATCTGGCAATAATGTTTGTTGCGAAGCAAATTATTTACAAATGGATGGCATTTCATTAATAATAGTTATTGTTTAGCATAAAATATGCCAATGTTTATTGATACTATTATGATATTTTCTATTTAATTTATTATTATCTCCTCGCTAATATCCACAACAATGGTGGGTTATATCCTTAATCATCATGAAAACTGGTATAGTGACAATAGTCGAGTTGCTTAAATTCGTGAGTACCGAAATTCGTGGATTTGTTTTTTACTTTTTATCGCTCTCGTTCTATGATGTAACGTTACATGGAACGCATCTACACAGTAGCCACTTTTTGATTGACAGTTCTGAACCTTTTGACAAAGTTTTGAGCAAAATACGGTCAAAACAAGAAACTTTTCATACAATTACTGATGGTAGTGATAAAAATTGCAAGATTTCTTAATTATAATGCACTTTCTTAGATTACTTACTTGCGCATATTTAGCACCTAAAATGAGCAATTTTCACAATCCAAAGTTACCACCTGCTTTGGTTACATTTTCCCGGTGCGTCGGATTAGACTGATTGACAGTAGCACGTCTATATTTTATTGGAGAGGCTCTAGAGGAAGGGGTGGGTGCTTATCAATTCAATGATTTACCAAAATGTCAAAATTAACATAAAGTGCACACATTGTTTTTTTAACTATAGAAATTTTTTTATTCTTCCCTTTATGCTGAACATGTTTTAAAGACCCTAACGTTAGTTCATTTCTTCAGCTCATTAATATTTAAGAATTTCATGTGACATCACTACCTAACGAAAGCGGCATCCATTTGGGTTTTTTTCTTCTCTTCAAATGTATCAACTGCTTTTATAGTTTATAGCGAGGAGTATCCAGTTTCAGGGCGCTTAAGCAGAAATTGCTAATAATTTAATAAATACCATAAATATTTAAAAATAAATTGGCATAATTTGTTAGTGACTTTATCCCTTATCCAGCGCCAAATTAGAAGAAAATCCCCGAAAACGAAATGTCAAAACTCAGTGCCATTAGGCGATGACGTAATTCAAAACAAACAAAAACAATGTTATCCTGTTTCGGTGATACTCGTACAGGCTCGCACAAATTTCTGTTTTTATACAATCCAGCTACCATATGGAGCAAAAAATGCTGAATGTTCTTAGTCGTCAGAATGGGGAAGTGTTTTATTGTAATTTTCTTGTTTTTTCTCGGGTGATGGTGGTGGACATTTTCCTCAGGCTGGAGCTAGTTGTGAGGGCTTGACTAAAGCATCAAATGGAAATATGCAAAAGATATTGAATAATATTATACTATGCGTATACTCCTTGATTTTGCTAATGTGCTAAGAACAGGCACTGCGCTGTTGACATTTGAACCACCCTGTCCAGTCTGGATTTTGACATTGGTCACGTGATATAACTAAAACAGATGATGGGGAAGAATTTCCAATATTTGGAGAAAAAAAATTTACGGGTTTTATTTAAAATACAATGCTTTAAAGGCATATGATAAAAAGTAATAAGAAAATCGGCATTTTTTTACATGCTAAAGTTGATTTAGAGCTGACTCAACAGTTTAATGCGAATTTTGAGGGAAACGCGGTAGGCGTTACCGATAATTATCGTACTGGTTGATTAGAAAGCTATGACATCACGAGAACTTGTGTTGTTACACAGCGCATGCGTAACGAAAGCTCACCGAAACTAGAGCCTCACCGAAACTGGATACTCTACGATACATTCATTTGTAGGACTAATTTATGGGTTAAAACGGGAAAACTTAGCGGTTGAAACTTTCAACAAACCAATACCGTGATATTTAACGATTTACAAGCATGTGCCAGACAGCTGAAGATGCATAATCACCAATTCACGAAATTCGGTACCGCTATTTCACACATAACCTGGTGAGGTGGGTCAGTTCAAATGCTTGGAATTTGTTTAGAAATTAAAGTTTTGTGCTGAAATTTTTGCATTTGTATTCGGAAGTGTTATTTTACATTGTATTAAATTTTTGCGCAGATCTGTTTAAGAGTTTGCTTTCACGAGTGCATTACTTGCTTAGATTCACGAACTTCGGTACCCATAGTATAGCTGTAGCACAGGTTTCTAGTTTATTTCTGTTATTTACTATTCGCTTGATTCTAATAGCCCATGGTCAAGGTCGACTCCTAACCATAGTTAGCTATAGCTAACTAGAGTACCAGTCGAACTTCAAATAGTTAACTAGCTAGTCAACTATAGTCAACCGAGCACCAGACCTCAGTTCAGATGGTTAGTGCGACATTTGCGTAAATTTCAAAATGGATGACACTTGTCACTTGCCATGAATAAATACATATAAAAGTGTAAATATTTCATTAAATAACTTAGTTTTGATGAAATTATGCTTTCCCACTGTACGCCAATGTTCTCAAGCCCCTATCCTTTCCCACTGTCTGTCATATGGACGCTTTTTGACGTCTTAGAGGACAAACATAACCCATTTTCGTATCTCATTAAAACAGACGACAGAAGGGGTTAATGGAGACTGGTACCTGGCTCCAGATTTTCTGCAATAGTAATTCAATAGGGAACCCAGTACCAATGAACTATAGACGATCAAGTTCGACTGGGCATAGCAACTGTGCATGATCAGTAAACCATGAAACTGACTATGGTTAGCGAGTCGAACTTGACCCATAATACACCGTGCATGAACAGAGTTCCGGTTTATAAACGAATGTAAACAAACACCTGTCAAGCCTCGCTTAGCTGGCCATTTTGACTGTTTAAAATGATAATTTCACGCTTTCATCACGTAGAAACACGATTTTCTGTCAATCTTTATATTCTAAGTGAGAAACTAAAACTACTAAATTCAACAGCTCTAGTAAACAGCATTACTGTCCATATTGAACGTTACCAGTTTTCGTGATAACACGAAGGCTTAACAAATATCACGAAGTCTATTATTAAAAAAAATAGTCCCTCACTAAATGCGTTAGGAATATTCTTGAAAACAGTTGGCTTCTAATGTCATGGAGCAGTTGTGATAATTTTTCACTAATTAAGGCCGTTTGGGAGTTCAAAGATATACATATTTATAAATAAACTGTCAACTCGATTCTGAAAAATAATGCACATAATGCCAGTAGATCCTACACCATAACCACCATTATTAGTTTCTTTTTTTGTTTCTCTATTTTTTCCTTTTTATTGTCTATATTATAAATGTAAAGGTTCCATCACCTTATAGGCATTGCCTTTGATGGATTCTTGTAATCAATATATATATATATATATATATATATATATATATATATATATATATATATTTATATAGTCATAAAATAGCAGCAAATAAAGTCAAGATTGATTGATTGGGAGGGGTGGGGCTGTCTATTCACTATTTGTCATATAGACCTTTGATTGACAAGTGGCATCAATTAACAAAATACCTGACAACCTTTCTGATAGAAACTTGTTCTGTTTTGATAAACACTCAAAGACATGTATTTATCAGAAGGAGTAGAGTTATAATATAGGCCTATATTATAACTCTACACCTTCTGATAAATACATGTCTTTTTACGAATTGTGTGTAATCAGAGTAAGACTGGCCAATGACATGAGGTCATTAATTAACTAATCCACCCACCCCACCAGTGCTATACTGGAATATTTGTAGGTATTGAGGGAGAACGGGTCACAGGTACTCACACAGATGTTTTGAAATTTAGATGGCCTCTGTGTCCGCCATGGCCTTTCGATGTTCAATACATAACAGGGACGGACCTACCCATTTGAAATTATTTGCCAGTAAATTAGGCTATTTTGGGATTTCATTAGCCATATCTCGACATTCTTAGTCTGACCAATAACCTATATGTAGCTAGGGTTGCACGATTTTTCGATTATTCGATTAATTGCGATTATATAATTCAAAATGATCGTGGACGATTATAAAATGAAATAATCATGTAATCGCCATGTTGAAATTTTTGTCAAGATACTTTTACGCTATTGAAACTCTGCTCGTGTTACCAATCATGGAAACAAACATCCGGCTATCAGCCGAATGTGTGAATGATTAAATAAACTAAATAAATAACTGATTTGTTTGTATTGACTCACGATTATTTTTAGATGAATAAAGATTGTTCACTTGGTCGCTATTTGTCATTACTGTTGTAATCACACACACTTATCCCCATTCTCTAAAACTGATACCACGGAAATTCAAGCATTTTCTCCCGTAAAAATTCTCACCGCCTACGCGTATGTTTAATGTATACCTTTTAACATCCCCGGGAAGTGAAATTATTTGATTTGCATGCCTAAATATTGCGTATCCTTTAATAAAGGTCGTTTATTACATCAAAATGAATCCACAATTTGATATAAAATGGCGTTGCGAAAAAATACAAATCACGTGATTCGCCTCCAATTGAAGAGTTTATTTTAGAGCGAGTACTCGGATATAAATATTCTGGAACCGGGGACTCGGAACTCGGGAATTTCAATATATTGTCATTGCGCGATAGGAACTGAGTATTATACTGATCTGAATAACGGGTACCCGTTTGATAATCTCCCGTTAGTGTATAATATCTCATGAGAACACGCCTCCTCCCATCGCAAAAGAGCCGCTGGCTTGCCAACTTAAGAAGCCGGCTATATTGTCGTTCGTAATAATACAATTTAGATCATTTAATGTTGATCGGCATTACAAAATTGATGCACATTTTCTCCCGTACTTGTTTGGTACATAAATTTGGTCTTAAAATATATTTATAAGGAAGGTATTTAATCACGCCAAGACTGTTTTAAGTGCATTTTGACTACAAAAGTGTGGAATAAACTTTATTATATCTTGAACATACGTGGCCTACTATTAGTATTAATCTAATAGGTGGTCGAGATTTACAATCCGAGGCCTGTATTGACTTCTAGAGGGGCCGGAAATGTATCAGGGCAGAGATCAGTCAGAAGTAGACACACCCAGTGACACAATTGTTATTATTATACATGCTATTCTTACAAATTTGCTTTTAAAAAAAATTTTCCTATACAATCTGCTGAGTTAGGGGGTGGGCTTCTAATACAGAGTTTTGCCATTTTGAAACTGCTAAGAGATCATTGGAGCTCATATGTTAAAGTTAGGGGGTGGGCTTCTATTAGAGCATAGCCTACAATGAAGCGAAATATGGTACCTTCCGTTTTCCGTCTAGAAAAATCTTGATACATTCCTTTGTTTGCAATCAGCAACTGGCGTATTCTGTCCACGTATGTATACCCAAGTGCCTAACCCATAATCTTACAATCTGCAGTAGCATAATAACGATTGAATATGTGTATTTCCCATGATTCATAGCGGTAACTAGGACAAGAATGGTTGGCGCACTGGAACTGGTGCAGGATTCGATCATCCGTGACTGTATTGGGCCCTGTATCAAAATATATGAAATATTTAGCAATAAAGTGTATATCCTTCGATAACCAGCTAAATAAGGTACACTTGTGTGAAATTTGGGCGATGTGAGTGTAAAATTCAAGCAGCGAGACGAAAATCAGATTTAATTCCAGATTTTTATACTGTTGGCATCATAGCCCCAGGCTTAGCATAACGTCATAAGTGGAATAATGTGTGGCTACATTGCGCAGCTACCACCAGCATTGTTGTATCATTCACGGGGGGCCTACGCCATTAAATAGTTGCACCAGCCCAATGACGTTATAAAATAAGTATTTACATAACACGGTGCTCCTCACAATTTGGGGAAATACAAACAAGTTCCTAGTAACTATGAAGTCATAATGAAATATCGTCCGATAGAATTTTTAATTCATGTTTATCCAGACATAAGCTACAATAAACAGTAATTGATGCATGTCTTCGAGTAAATACATGAATGTGCATTCCATCTGGCTGCGATTGGCATGGTACCCGGCCTTAGATTTTCTGCTCTCAGCGCTAAATACATACAACATTGACAACAATGACTTTCCACGGCCATGAGTGTTAAAAATAATACGAGACAGTCAACCAAACCATATTGCATTTACAGATGCATATATAGGAATAAATACATCTTTTATCTGGTCTGCATCAGATTTCGTTCCCACTCCATTAAGGACCAATCGGGATCAACTCAAGATTGTAGAGGAAGCCACATTATATAGTCTTGCCAAAAAATACACTTGTATGATGCAACTTGTGCATCCCTGATGCTGGACAACTGTAACAGCTGGGCAGCTTCAAAGGCAGTCTGCGACCGCAAACACTTTCGTAATATAACCAGGCATTGCTGGCCAGACAGCATAATGTCCAATGACATGTTATACACCATGTGGAATATGGTCCCGCTGTCAGTGAAGGTGACCCAGCAAAGATGGTGTATATTTGTCCATATTCTACGATTGCCACTAAACACGCCTGCTCAGAAGCCCTTAGACTTTACTTTACTTGGAGCCAACACCTACAAGGCCTGCCACTCCACAAACTTGATAAGCATGCTATGTACCAATGTGAAAGAGACAGGACTGGGTACACTGAAAACCAAGACGAACCTGTGGAAGCTAAGAACTCTGGCTGAGGATGAGAAACAGTGGTCAGAGAAGAAGACAGACTGATTGCAGTTGCAAGATATGTTCAAACCACTGCAGCCACAGAATACAGTACATTATCATGACAGTGACCATAGTACAAATATTAACCTCACCACCATATCTTATTACTTGATCATTACCATAGTATATTATAGCTAAGCTAACGTATTGCTATTCTATTTATTATAACAGTAACATTGTCTTTTGCTCTTCATTACGTTATCAGCAATGATGAAGGCAAGTAAAATTTAATATGCAGCAGAATTCTTGTTTTAGCATAGCACCAGTACTCCACTAATTCTGTTGTATTAATTTGTTTCAGTGATGTCTTAAGACGTAGCCCATGTTTCTCAAATTGACCAAATGAAGACGGAGCAATGGTGTTGTGTGACAAATGGAAAGATGCATATTAAGGAAGATTTTCTTCTGGTCACCTGATTTGAAGAAACACCATCATTTTGGCATGTGGTCTGAGCAGGTCCAAATCGTTTAAGTTGTATAGAATCAAACAATTTCAGACCACATTCCATTGTAAAGATAAAACTGAATCAGTAGATAATGAAAATTGAAAGAACTATGAAAGCCATGATTTTATCTGTAAACTAATAGTAAATGTTGCAAAGTTTGACTAACATCCAAGCCCGGCAGAATTGAAGATCTATGGAACTCTACTCTAGCTGATGACATGGCACTTGCCTCGTAAAACAGAACAGTATGCCTGAACATTGTAAGGTACTGCTGAGGAGGCCTTTATCAGCACCCGCGACACAATTACCTGGCCAGGTACCTAAAAATATTGCATCACATCACAAAGCATATGGGCAGTATGAGGGTAGGAAACAGTGTTTTGCAAAGTCATCTAAGCCGTCTTGTCAGAATGACACTACTGTTATTGGACAACTTTATCAAACTAAGCAAGCAAAGCCATATCTGGAACATAAGTGGAATAAATTACAACTGAAAAACTGTTTTCCTCAAGATTGCCAGTCAAATTTAACTCAAGTAAATAAAAACTTATCTACTGGTTCAAAGTTTAATCAAACTCTGTCAGATGTTTCAACCACAAACAATGGCAGCACTCTGCAAAAAGTTGTAGTTAAGTCTCAGGGGCTAGTTGACTCAACATCAAAGTTGTCTATTTGTTACCCATATAATATAAGCACAAATGGAGTGGCTGCATGTCACGCTTCTACTACCTGTAACAGTGATTCCAAAGTTCTTGTCTGTCAAAATACTCTAGAATTCCAAATAACCACTGATATTAATGAGAATGCAGACCTGATAGGGAAGAACACCTTCTTACATGGCCAGCCAGAGCCTTCATGCGGATACCTTCATATGCAGTCAGATAAAGATATGAGTAATTTTGCAATGCAACATAGAAAGAACAATTTTACATATCCGCCATTGGAGGAACCATGCAAAACTGAGAGGTAAGTATTTTGCTTGTGTTGTGTCGTCTCCCTGTCCACCTTCCAACACCTAATGTAATTCCATCTTTCGCTTTGTTACCACTGCACATCTATAGAATAACTACCACTTTCGATTCATTGCCAATTTATTTGACCATGTATCAATCACTGTGTCTATCAGCATTGACTGTGCCATCTACTCTGTTTCAGACCATTTGTCACTCTGATAATCATGCAATATACCTATGACATAGCTAGTTATGGGAAGAAAACAATACAGTTTGAAAAGCTTTTACTGATATGACTCACTTTTTAAGTCTACACACTTGCCTCATTAAGATGTTTTATGTCTTCATGCTTGCCTCGACCCTAGCAGTGAAAGACATTCAAAATACATTTTCCTTGTTTGTAAGTAGTTATTATGTGACAATTCCTACTGACCAACCCCTATGCATCTGCATGTGTGATCCATCAGTGGTTAATATGTAACTGTTTATCATACTTTAATAATCTGCCACAGTGTGTTTTGGAGGCAAACGATTGTCTCTCTTAATGGTCAACCTTGCCAAAACAAGCTTTGGCTGATTTATTTGCAGACTATTTGAAGACAATATTTTAAAATTGATCAGTGGAGTGTCTGGCTCGATAACAGAGCCAGTCATTCCAGTGATGACTATCAAAACTAGTCTTCTCTTGACTTGTAAATGGACACTCACTAAGTGAAAATCTAGATCTTCTTGACCATTAAAATGTTAAGACGGGTGATGCTGCTTTAAAAACCCAGTATGCATGTCCTATATAACTGTCAGGAAGCCGAAGCTACCCATTTCTCTGTTAGCCAAAACTAAGAAATTTCTGAAAATACAAAAATCGTCTTCCATTATATAGTATTAAAGTATACTATTGGCTAAATAAAAGAAAAGGGGTAAAAGAAAATTCTCTCTGGTACATGGATGAATCTGATCTGTCTCTCAAGAATATGACATCATAATCAACTACGTCACGTGTAGGCTGACATCACAATCATAATTAACAGTAATACTCTGTCATGAAGCTGGAATAGTCTGTCAAATGTTCGAATTGTATGTCTTTGATGCATTTACTATTTAATAAACATTCTGTAGAAAATTTTTGAAACTAATTTGATTTGGAGTCTGGGAATTCAATGTTCGATCGATCCAAACACTGGCAATGCATGGGAGGAGCTTAGCTAGAAAGGGGCGGGGCATGGCTAGAAATGTCTCCCTCTATTGGCTGTGCTCTATAAGCTGGCTGCTTTAGTTAAGTTACTGTGCAGTCAAATCTGCTTAACCATTTAATCCTCATATCAGCAAAAAATGTCTTCTGCAGTGGGTTTGAGAAATATCCATGCAGACCAAAAGAAGATTATTTTTGAAAATTTACCAGTGGAATGACTGGCTCAATAACTGAGTCCGTTATTCCAGTGGTAAATTTTCAAAAATAGTCTTCTCTTGGTCTGCATATGGACATTTTCTATGAGAAAATTTTTATTTTCTTGAATAAATTCAAGGGTTAAGAATCCATCTGTCGTCTATCTTTTGTGGCCCTATCATTTTTGTTTACATTCACAGTAGTCATGACATACATGTCGTAATCATGATAACTTATTCAATGAAGATGATATCAATGAACAGGTGATAATCTCTTTATCCTAGCAGTTTCTTGCCTGCCTGTCTTGGTCATCTAAGTCCATGGCTCGTTTCTGATGATCGTGCCTCCACTTCGGATATTGCAGATACTGCTGGCATTGGCCCTCAGAATGCGCTCATATTCCTGACAGATTCCCACCTGCACAATCTGAACACCTTGCCTGTGCTACCATCGCAACATGATGTAAATAAAGATCTACCTCACTATGGTGTCATAATAGAAGAAATGGTAAATCCTGTAATTTATAGCACACGCATGCACATGCACAGACACACTATAAGGCAAACCAATATTATGGTTCACACCCATCACAATCTCAAATTTTATTCAATTCTTTTCAATTTATTCTGTTAAACCTTATATGTGACAGAGTTATTTTCCATATTCATAGAATTATGGTGAGCTCAATCCTGCAGTGGCTAAATGCTGTCATGGTTGACAATACAAGCAGAAAATCACCAGCCTTTTTCATATCAAATTTCCATAACAGCGAAACTAGAATATGCAGTCACTTGTGTGTCATCGTAAATCCCCATGCTTTCCCCAACTTTGATAGTTTGAAACAACTTCCAGAAGGTGGAGCCAATAGTAATGTCATCACTCAATCTGCAATCATATGGGTAACTTGCATAAAACATTGGGTTGAATACCACCAAACAGTTTCTGAGGAGAAAGCATGATGACTGGAATTTTTGATATTTGACGTTTTGACCCTGCATCCACCCTCGTCCCCACCCCATGTAGCAAAGCCCAATATAAATGTCATCTCGCAATCTGTAATCATATAGGTAACTCACATTATACCAAATTTGATTGAATTCCACTAAGCGATTTCTGAAGAGATGCAGTCTGGATTTTTATTCGATCCTATAGCAACAAAAAGAAATGCCTCAGACTACGCAGAGATGAACTTACATTTACAAATTGTATGTTTACACCGGATAAGATAGCGGGACATGCACACATTTCTATGATATTTAACCTTTTGACCCAACCACTGACTCCATGGGGCAAAATATGAATGCGACCTCGCAATCATTTGGGTAACGCACATAATAATTAACAAATGTGGTTTATTATGACAGGTTGATTTTTTGACAGGTACATATTATAACATATAGTCTTCAAACCAAGTTGTGACCATAAAGAACATGTCCCATGATGGCTGATAGGTAGATTCCACTAGTCTTTAGCGACACTTCTGTTGGTCTCTTAAGACATTCATATAATAATTCTTTCTAATTTTTACAGATCACAAATAAGAAGTACAGACATTCTTGGGTAAGTGAATTTTGGTTGCTCTTGGGTCGCCTTATTCAAGGTTCAAGGTGCTTGAATTCTGACTTTTCTTGTCAAGGCCCTTAAAAGTGCTTGATATTATTTAGTACATTGACTTGATACCGCTTCAATTTAGCAAAAATCTCAAAGCTTAAATATTTTTGTGACACTTTTATTCCTGTTACGTTCAAAGTATATATGACATCATAATAATTGAACCATGAACCCTTTAATCGTCAAAATTTGTCAGTTAAATTAAATTTTTTCTTAAGAGATTTTTGTCTCCCTTGTGTAGCAAAAAGTGAGACATAGGCATTACTCATTCCGGCGTAGATGTCATCGTCGGCACACTAGAAAATCTTTTGGTTAAAGTTTTCAAATCAACTTATTTATCAACAATGGTTCATATGATTACACTATGCAATGCAGGGATGCGATCTGCATCACTACTGATATGATTTTGTTGGATTTTTAATACTTTTTTCATGGTTTTGGATGTTGAACTTTTTTCATGTTTTTTATTACAGTTTTTAAATCGTCTTATTATTCAGCAATGGTTCATCAAATTTCAATGAAACTACAGATGTGTTCTATGCTATACAGGGATGAAGTCAGCATCATCACTAGTTAGAATTTTAGGAACTTTTCCTAATTTTTCAGTTTTGGACTTAACTTAAATGACAATTTAATCAACAAAAACTTATCCAATTTTGATAAAACATTTCTGAAGTGGTTTATATGATGCTTAAATCTAGACTGCATCATAATGTACTTAATTTTGAAAATGTTTCTGCTTTTTATACCCCGCCAAAATATTTGGTGGGGTATTATGTAATGGCGCCGTCCATCCGGGCGGGCGGTCAGGTGGGCATGCAGGCGGCAGAGTGGTTTCCGGATGATAACTCTGTTACCATTTATCGGATGGCCTTGAAACTTCGAAAATTGGTTTCCGTATGATAACTCCGTTACCATTTATCGGATCACTGAAACTTCATAGGGTGGTTGGACTAGGTCTGGGAAAGAAACCTATCAAAATCAACGGTGATCTGAAATCCAAGATGGCCACCAGTGGCCATCTTGAAAATTAGCTTCCGGATGATAACTCCGTTACTGTTTAACGGATCGCTTTGACACTTCATAAGGATGACTGGTCTGGGTCTGAGGAAAAAATAAATATTTTCTGATAGCTTTCATTCATTGGTTTGTCATCATGGCGCGGTATTATGCACCGTTTGCGGAGCTCCTGTTTCAGGCTTTGAACTTTGCTTATGTTTGGACCATTTGTTTCTCGGTTAGCCCAGTTGTCTTTGCATGGTTTTGAATGTAGAATATCTGTGCATCACTGAATATGAATATGTGTATTAGAACCATTCGTAGTTTGTTTTGACAATCCACACTATCCATGCCTTTACAGACGGGACATTGTATGCTTCAGCGTTCTTGTTTTACTATTTACCACATGGATGACTTATTTGGATAATGAACCAGTCATTTAAGTGGTAAAATTTCAAAATAATCTCCTGGCCTGGAAATGTACATTCATCAAGACCATTACAAAGGCCAATTTTGACCATTAAATGATTTAAAAACAAATTGTTGAACAGACTCCTTAGAAATATTAACTCTGAATGGCTTGTAAGATCCTTCTTTATCCTGATGCTAATGTTTAGTGTCCATTGAGTCTGGATGCCAGAGCACTGTTTGCGCTCTCCTTTTATATTCTTTGGGATATATTGGATGTACCCGATTGTATCCGATCATGTGGGTATATACCCGGTTTTGGTAGAATTCAATTGTTCTAGTCTGTTTGTACCCGATTTCCTGTGTAGGTGTACCCGGTTCAGTGAGGACTTGTGTGATTTTGTAGCCGAGGTGTGGGGATAAGGTGTAACCGATTGGTTGTGTATTTGTATGGGTGTACCCGGTTGTGGATAGTCTGTACCCAGTGGTGTGTTGATGTACAATGTAATTGTAAGCCACATCTATCTGTAAGGAATGTGAGAAATTCAGGATTCATCAGATGCACTGCATGAGTCCAATTGGGATCAATCACGCTGATTGGTAACAATTTCTACCTGAAAGTAGTAAAATTAATACATTAATAACTAGATTGATCAGCGATGACACGTCATCGCAAATCCCCACGTTCACCGCTTTGAACATTTGACACACCCCACAACCCACCCCCAGGGGTGGACCCAAATGTAAACACCTGTTTGTACTCCGCAATCATATGGGTAACCTACATACCAAATATGGTTGAATTTCATCCAATAGTGTCCGAGGAGTTGCATTACAATCAATTTCATGACCATTTGACCCCATCCCACACCTCTTGGGGGCAGGGACAAATGTAAATGGGCTCATCCACTCCACATTGATATGGGTAACTGACATGCTAAATGTGGTTGAATTCCGTCCAACAGTGTCAGAGGAGTTGCATTACAATCAATTGTATGCCCTTTTGACCCCATCCCCCACCCCTGGGGGGTGGGGCCAAATGTAGGTCTACATGTGCTCATCCATTCCGCATTGATATGGGTAACTCACCTACCAAATTTGGTTGAATTCCGTCCAATGGTTTTGGAGATGCGTTACAATCAATTTCATGACCCTTTGACCCCCTCCCCCCGGGGGCAGATCCAAATCTAAATGGCATTGTGCACTCCACAATCATATGGGTAACTCGGATATCAAATTTGGTTGAGTTCTGTCTAAGGATTTCAGAGGAGTTGCGTTACAACTGATTTGACCTTTTGACCCCTGCCACACCCCTTGGGGGCGGAGCCAAATCTAAATGTCATCTTGCAAAGCGCATTCCTATGCTACCGTAACCCACATAACAAATTTGGTTCAATTCCACGCAACGATTTGGGAGGAGTTAGTGTGACGGATAGATGGACAATCAATTTGACCTTTTGACCCCTGTCACACACCCTTGAGGGCAGAGCCTAATCCATATCTTGTTTTGCAAAGCGCGTTCCTATTAGTAACCCACATATCGGATTTGGTTGAATTCCACGCAGTGATTTGGGGTGAGATGCATTATAATCAATTTGACCTTATGACTATGCCACACCCCCTTGGGGGCAGAGTCCAATCTAAATATTGTCTTGAAAATTGCATTCATATGGGTAACCTACTTACCAAATTTGGTTGAATTCCACCCAACAGTTTGGAAGGTGTTAGCGCGACGGACAGATGGACAATCAATTTGACCTTTTGAGCCCTGCCATGCCCCCTTGTGGGTGGGGGCCTAATCTAAATATTGTCGTGCAAATTGCATTCCTATTGGTCACCTACTTAGCATATTTGGTTGAATTCCACCCAACAGTTTGGGAGGAGTTAGCGTGACGGACAGACGGACAATCAATTTGACCGTTTGACCCCTGTCACGCCCCCTTGAGGGCGGAGCCTAATCTATATCTCGTCTTGCAAAGCGCATTCCTATTAGTAACCCACATGTCGAATTTCGTTGAATTCCGCGCAACGCTTTGGGGTGAGATTCATTATAATCAATTTGATCTTTTGACCCCTGCCACGCCCCCCAAGGAAGCGGAGCCTGATCTAAATATTGTCATGCAAATTGCATTCCTATGGGTAACCTATTTACCAAATTTGGTTGAATTCCACCCAACAGTTTTGGAGGAGTTAGCATGATGGACAGACGGACAATCAATTTGACCTTTTGACCCCTGTCACACCCACTTGAGGGTGGAGCCTAATCTATATCTTGTCTTGCAAAGCGCTTTCCTATTAGTAACCGACATACCAAATTTGGTTGAGTTCCGCGCAACGCTTTGGAGAGAGATGTATTATAACCAATTTGACATTTTGACCCCTGACATGCCCCCTTGGAGGCGGAGCCTAATCTAAATGTTGTCTTGCGAAGCGCATTCCTATGGGTAAGCCACATACCAAATTTGGTTCAATTCCACCCAAAGGTTTGGGAGGAGTTAGTGTGACGGGCAGGACAGATGGACGGAGGCGATTACAATATCCGTTTTTTTTAAAACGTGGGGATAATAAACTCCTTAGACGTGCTTGAATTTACACTTTCCTTGAGACAGTGGTCATCCAGTCAGTATTCAGTTCGGGCGTGGGGATGAAATTAACCACCTTGTATGCAATTCTAAAACTCTACCCTCCCATTCTCCTTCGATCAATACTCACCATTCTGTTACTTCTGATATACAGCTGGCCCTGACAGCGGCTCTAGGATTATAGACTTAGAAAGCTTTACCGACTCCTGGGAACCGGGTACCCGGCTCCCCACTGCCGAGTACCCGTTTACCATAGAGCTCATTCTTGTTTGCATAGCGACAAGAGCAATACATGCTTTTTGCATTAAGGATTTTAGTGTTTTAAAATAATCTAAGTCTTTAATCAGTGATAGTTTGTGTGTTCTGAAAGGATTAACTAAGGACTATGGAGAATACCGCCCAAGACAACCAGGTTGTATTGTTCTTTATTATCCATAGTTAAAAGACTTAGGTCTCTAAATTTCGTTGTGTCGCATGTTCCAATTTCTGTCCCCATAGAATCTGGGACGTGTGCTAACAACGATATATGCCAGACGATCGCCTTCTTTAAACCCCAACAGGCGATCGGCAGATATGAAAATAGGTGTTTGCTACGGTATTTCTAACACGAATATCGGCTGACGTCGTTCTCCGTAGAATCCGAGCGGGTGACGTCACACCCGGTCGCTCGGATGTTTATGTGAAGAAAAATTTTTTTCATTAATTCGCGCATCTTATTCTGGGTGCTGCGTACTAAAAATGGTACCGGAAACTTTAGAATGATCAAGTTTACGTGCGATCACGATCGGTTTGCAATGATCTGTGGTTTCAAAATTCTTGAGTAGATGTGTGGTCTGCGGTTTTACCGTGTGAGACAGCAGTTTTGTTATACATTTTGTTGTTTTCTTCACATATCGTGCTGCGTTCGTTAGGAGTATAATTTATATTGATTAGTAAATATACCCTGAATGCTATGCGATATGATTCCTGGAGCCGTTACACATCCTGGAGGATCTATTATGGGTGTGTTGTGCCCGCCGCGTACTTGTCGTCATAATCAATGCGATCGTTGTTGTAACGTGGCGGGGTGGGGTGCGGGGAGGTTACGGTTAATTTATGAGTCAAATTATTTGAAAATTAATTGTCTGCCTTCCATCCGGGTCTCGTTCCGCTTGTTTATTGTAGGTTTGTGCTTATTTTATAGGCCAAGCCAGCCCCGCCATCATGTGACGACTGCCATAAGTTTGTCCGTGTAATGTTCAAGGACCATGTCTGTTTTATGTGTGCCCTGTGTAATATAGATCATAGGTGTAATGTTTGTGCAGTGTGGTCCGTCGAAACGATGGTTAAGTTCCTTGCCCAGAAGGACTTGGCTGGGTCTGACGTGGGGTCAGGCAGTCCGAGAGTAAATCGTGGAGCGCCCGGTTCGGCCGGTGCGGGTGCTCCACGTCCCCAGCTGGAGGTGGCGGAGATGGCACCGCCGGCGTGGTTTGGTCCGGCTCTGCAGGGTTTTTCTGCATAGCGTTCTGACCACGCTGGTGTCGTCCCTGCTACCAAAGGTTGGGGGGCAGTTTCTCCCCATGCCTGGTACGGATCCTGTCCTCGGACAGGATTCTGGACTGGTTACCGAGGGGGCCGTCTCGTACGGCCCCCTGGCAGTCCCGTCTGGCTTCGGCCAGACGGGTTTCTGTTTCTCTGCGGCCACCTCCGGGTGGTCCAGTAGCGGTGGCCGGTCCGTCAGGTGTGGGAGCCGTCCGCCAGGACGGTTCCACGGTTGACTCGTCTAGTGACGACTCTTCGGAGTCTGAAGACGAGGAGGCCGAGGAGGAGAGGTTGCTGCAGCCCGTGAAGCCGCAGGTGGAGAATATGGAGGTTGATTCCGTCCTAGACGGAACCGGCCTCCATTTGTCTGGTTTGGCGCAAGCCAGGTCAGCGGCTCCGCCTGTGGCTGAGGCAAATCCGTTAACGTGCACCGGTTCCGTGCGGCTTGGTTTGGCACCAGCCGTCATGGGAACGGGTGTGCCGGGCCGGGCGTGGTACTCACCTATCTCGCCTGGTCCGGCAGTCGGACGTGGGGTGCCGTGGGCGCCCGTGTCCGGCTATGGTTCCGCGACTGCTACGGGTCCGTACGGTTTTCCGTGCGGACCTACCCCATGGACCGGAGTGTTTCATGGGGTGGCGGCGGAACCGTGTGGTACCGGAGTGCCTGGCGTGTCAGCCGTGGCTCCTTGCTGGGAGGCCGTGGCTGGCAGACCCGTGAGCACGTCAACGGGTGACGTGTTTGCGGGGGTGTCTTCATCGGAGGTAGATTGGTCAGATGCTCTGGCGTGGCTAGCCAGGGTTGACCCGTCTGTGGTTTCGGCCACGGCCGATGAAGATGCGCCCCGTCCGTCGGTTGCGTCGATCAGGACGGGTATTTTGCCCGCGGCCCGGATCCAGTCAGTAGGACTGGATCCACGGTTCATAGAATGGTTGGATGCTATTTATAGCAAACAACTGATGACCAAGGGTCAGCTCCCTGCGGCCTCCAGGGAGGTGCGGGCAAGATGTCGTATTCCGCGGGGGGAATACGACAGGTATGGTGTAGTCCCGTCGGTCACGGAGGATGACCGATGGGTACTGGGCGTCCAGAGTGCCGTGCCGGGTCACCCCGGTCCGGCACTTGTGGACAAGTCTCAGGTACACCAGGAAGAAGTCCTGTCCCTATGCGATGAGGGTGTGAGGGCAGCGATGAGCGCTGTCAACCACTCTTATCGTCTCCTTCAGTCGGTGTGGGCTGAAGCGGGGCAGGCCACCCTGTGCCACCTGTGGCGCTTTCATGTGTCAATGACGGCCTGGTGCTGTCGATGGACGCATTGGCAAGGGTGCAAGCGCGTGTGACGAAATCCAGGAGGCAAATGGTCATTGACCATATGCGTCCGGCTACGGCAGTCAGGGAGCGTCTCCTTGGGACACCCCTGACAGGGCCTAGCATCTTCGGTGGCCAAGCGTGGGCCATCTTAGAGGATACCGCCAGTATCGCGCAGAATCGGTTAGCGGTAAACCTACAGCTAGAGCTAGTGCGACAAGCGCATGCACTAGGGCCTGTGGGGAAACCGCTAACGGGACAACCTTCAAAGGAGCAGAAGAAGCATAAGGGCAAGGCGAAAGCTAGGCCTGTTGCGACTTCTGCTTCAGCTGGGGTTTCAGAGCCGCCGCCGGCGAAGAAGCCCAGGAAGGTTGTAGAGGCGCCTACCCTCCCCAATGTTGCTCCTGACCGCCCTAGAGGTGGGAAGGGCAAGGGTAAGGGTAAGGCCTCAAAGGGCGGACAGAAGGGGCCGAAGCGTACCTGAGGGTACGAAAGCTCCCTTCATATCCGCCTGGACCGCGCCTGTGTGACAGGAACAGCGGTGCCAGTTATACCCGTCGTGCCTAGAACGAAATGGTTCTCTCTCTCTCTCGTTAAGAAAGAGTGGGGGGGGGGGGCGGACTGCGAGCCGGACAACCCCGTTAGACGTCGAGGCGTCTATGGTGGGTGGAAGGCTCATGCGTTTCGTCGAGGCCTGGTAAGGTGTGACGTCAGACAGTCTGGTCCTGGGATGGTTATCCCAGGGTTACATGCCGGAGTGGTGGGACTTTCCACCACAAAATCTGTCTTTGGCACCTGTCTGGACACCCGTACCAAGGGAGCCAGACAAGTTAGAAGCCGTTCAAAAGGAAGTGTCGGGTTTGCTTCTGAAGGGAGCAATAAAACCAGCAAATCGAAACACTCCAGGCTTCTATTCAAACATGTTCCTTGTCCCCAAGAGCACAGGGGGATGGAGACCCATACTCAATCTCAGGCCATTAAATTGGTTTATCCATACGCCTCGGTTCCAGATGGAAACGCCGAGGTCGGTAATGCGGGATTGAGGAAAGGAATGTGGTGTGTATCGATCGATCTGAAAAATGCATATTTCCACATTCCTATGAATCGGAGTTGGCACAGGTTTCTGAGATTTGCGTTTCAGAATCAAGTATGGGAGTTTACAGTCTCCCGTTTGGCCTGTCGACAGCTCCGAGGGTTTTCACAAGAGTGGTCCTTGCAGTGACAGCGTTTCTCAGAAAAGAGAACGTGGCGCTACACACCTACATAGACGACTGGCTGCTTAAGGCAGACTCGGCAGCCAGGTTTAACGTGGATACTGCTCTGACTCTGAAGTTACTTTCAGATCTACGCTGCATAGTCAACGAGGAGAAATCCGAGTTGACGCCCACTCAACGTTTCGTTTATTTGGGGATGCGATTCGACCTTGAGGAGGGCAGGGTTTACCCATCAGAGCCCAGAGTGGTGTCTCTGTTAGCCATCCTCAAGAGTTTTCGAGTGGGAAACCACATTCAAGGCGAGGCGGTTCCTTCAGATGCTGGGCATGATGGTCTCCATGGAGCAGGTTATCCCGTACGATGCTCTAATGCGAAGGCCTATCCAGTTGTATCTGATGTCTCTGTGGAAACAGAGAACAGAACCCCTGTCAAAACTGTTGCCAGTTTTGGAGCCGATAATATCGCATCTTCTATGGTGGAAACAGCGTCAGAATCTCCTATTAGGGGTTTCGCTGCACCTACCCCGCCCCCAGCTGTCCGTCTACACGGATGCATCGCTGGAAGGGTGGGGTGCCTGCCTGGGAGAACCAGGTCTCGGGCACATGGACTCTCCCGGAGAGTCAGCTGCATATCAATCTGTTGGAAATGATGGCAGTGGAACTGGCGTTGGAAGAGTTCCTTCCGATGATCAGGGGCAGGGTGATATTGATACGGTCGGTCGATTCGACAGTAGTATCATATATAAATCGCCAAGGCGGGACCAGGTCGCCCACTCTGTGTATCAGGGTGTGGCACTTGATTCAATGGTGCAGGAATTACTCGGTTGTTTTGAAAGCAGCTCGTATTCCTGGCCGATTGAACATTCTGGCGGATGCTTTGTCTCGCAGACAGAGAATCCTGCCAACAGAATGGTCCCTCAACCCTCCAGTTCTGCGACGGATCTTCGAGCATTGGGGCAAACCCAACGTGGACTTGTTCGCCACAAAGGAAAATGCTCAAATCATGACATATGTCTCGCCGATTACAGATCCAAATGCCGTCGATACAGACGCTCTGGCGATAAGCTGGAGAGGGATGCACGCTTACGCGTACCCACCCACCATTCTTCTACCGAAGGTTTTGGTGAAGGTCAGGGAGGAACCGTGTCTGGTCCTGCTAATAGCGCCGTATTGGCCGAGCAGGGCGTGGTTCACGGATCTTCTAGATCTGCTGGTGGAAAATCCTGTGCAGTTGCCCGAGATTCCGAACATAATCTCCCAGGCCAAGGGACGCTTCCTACACGAGTGTCCCGAAATGTTCAATGACTGCGTGGATGTTATCAAACAACGTTCCACGTCGGAAGGCTTTTCTCGACAGGCTGCTGATTTCATCGCGGCTGCGAGAAGGAGGTCAACCTTCAAGTCATATAACAACAAGGTTAACAGATTTGCAGACTGGTGTGAAGAAAAGGGTATTGATACCTTTCAATC
Organism: Chaetoderma sp. LZ-2023a; assembly: GCA_034401795.1. Taxonomy (NCBI): domain Eukaryota; kingdom Metazoa; phylum Mollusca; class Caudofoveata; order Chaetodermatida; family Chaetodermatidae; genus Chaetoderma; species Chaetoderma sp. LZ-2023a. The sequence continues at coordinate 94,165,371 of CM067372.1, forward strand.
CACTATCAGCAAATAGCAGACTTTCTCTGTGAGCTGTTCTTTTGAGGACTAGCTCCCGTCACAGTTGCTGGATACAAGTCAGCTTTGGTATCAGTTATCCCTTGTCTAGCCAACAGGGATAGTCCAGAGGTGGCCCAGTTAAATGTGATGTTGAAGGGAATGAGCAATCTCCGACTGAGACAACCGGTAGTCATTCCAGCCTGGAGTCTATCTTTAGTGCTTAATGTACTGGCCAAGCACCCTTTCGAACCGTTGCGTTCGGCTAGTCTAAAGCATTTGACTCTAAAGGCGGTCTTTCTATTGGCAGCTTCCTCAGCTAGAAGGCGCAGTGAGATCCATGCGCTTTCGGCAGAGAGGAACCGATTTATTGTTTCTGGAGAAGGTCTGCGTCTTCTGCCAAGAGCAGAGGTTATGTCAAAGAACCAATCTTTGGGATATCCCGGCAAACCGATCATTATACCGAAGTTAACTAGGTTTGATCGTGATGCCAGTGTCTGGTGCCCGGTCCGTGCTTTGACTAAGTACAAGAAACGGACCGACTCGTTACGGTCGAACGATAGACATCTGTGGATCTGCCATAAAAAGTCTTATGGCGCCGCATCCATGGATACTATCTCTCGTTGGGTGGTCGAATGCATTCAGACTACTCAGGAGATGGCGACTGGGCACCAGGTGCAAGGCGTAAGGGCAGACAATGTCAGAGGAATAGCCGCCTCGACCGCCCTTTACAATGGTGTTCCGTTATAGGACATCATGGCCGTTGCACAATGGCACTGTGAGTCCTCATTCACGGATTACTATATGAGGGATGTGTCAGACTCAGCCAATCCACTCGCTTTAGCTGTTTTGAAACGATAGTTAGTGACCACACTGCTTTTCACCCTTTTCTCACTTCGGTACGAAAAGAACCTAAAGCAGGCATGGTCAGGCGAGAGGATGTCAACCAGATTGTGTCACTGATGGCCGAACCGGTGATTGGTTGGAGGCGGTACGTCTGAAGTCCTGTTATCATAAGGTAATTCAACAAGTGAGAGTTTTTTGTATTATGTATATGTATCATGTTCATTCATCTTATATATTCATGCTCATTCCCAGGCTAATACAAGCGATATGCAGGGAGTAGTTAACCCTCTTGGCATATTGGTGTTTCAGGCGAGATACATGTTCGTTAGTTCTCTCCCTTTTCTTAGGAGGAAAAAGGGGGGGGGGCTGTGACGCGAATGTGATTCGGTTCCGTGAACTTGACGGTCCTTTTAGGTCTCCGTTAGTCAAGTTTGAAGTCTAAAATCTTTCTCCAAGGGGCAAAATTAGCATGTATGGCTTGCCCCTTCCCACCAGGTTACTGATCAAATCTGGTGTATATCAGAAGTAACAGAATGGTGAGTATTGATCGAAGGAGAATGCAGGAAATGTCAATTTCCCTTTCTCCGAGATCTAACAATACTCACCATTCTGTTACGGACCCAGCCTCCCAGCCCCACGGAGGCAAGCCATAGTTTTCTCTTGTTTGGTGGCTATGCAAACAATATGAGCTCTATGGTAAACGGGTACTCGGCAGTGGGGAGCCGGGTACCTGGTTCCCAGGAGTCGGTAAAGCTTTCTAAGTCTATAATCCTAGAGCCGCTGTCAGGGCCAGCTGTATATCAGAAGTAACAGAATGGTGAGTATTGTTAGATCTCGGAGAAAGGGAAATTGACATTTCCTGCATTCCCTTCCCAAATGGCTGTGTTCAAAACCTTAACTCAAATGTCATTTAGCCAGTTTTATGATACTTGGTACATGAATATTGAATTCCACCTAACACATTATAATTCACAATATGTAATTTATTTTGTAGAATTCTGGTTATACGCAAAGAATAGTTCCACCCACAACACTGAAATGCTAGGTTTTGTAATGAGCATTTTTGACTATCATTGCATTTATGAATATTAACATATGTCACTGTTAGACATCTGCTGAGGTAACATGACCTACATGGTATCGCTGAATTTGCTTCACTGAGTTGCGATAGTCGTAACCCTTACCACTCTGATGTCAATATTCTATCTTACTGTGTCAATAACAAAGAAACTGGTGTACATTTTTCAACAGTTTTGGTTGATGATGTTGCTGTCGTATGACGGCAACATCTACCACCAAATTTGTTGAAAAATTAGCACCATTTCATCCTTTAATTTAATTTGAAAATTTAAAATTTTAACATCAGAGCAGTAAGGGTTAAGGTAATACATGACCTCTCTTGTTTATAGATGGCCAGAAAAGATGATTCATGTGGACATTGTGATCATGTACATGGTGATTCATTTAAGAAATCAAGATACAAACTTGAGTAAGTTATGGTATTAAGTTATTTAAAGCTGAATACGCTTGTTAAATTATTCAATGCTAACTCATGCCAGTAACAAATAGAATATTGCCAATATATACCTGCCTGTTATTTTTCGTGAGTCACCTCCAAAAAACAAAATATATCATTCCATACGTAGTAGAAACTTTTCTGCTCTGCTAATCTAGCAGAGCAGTTTGGAAAGTTTTCCTTATGGAACGCAAGGCTGTTAATTGTAACTGACCATTACTAGTCTGAGGATTGATATTTCAAACAAAACTGGCTAACATTCTTCACCCACTGTAAAAGGATTCATTCAATACATTGAACTCGTCATTAGCAGCTTTGCAGACCTCACAGTCATCCTACCTTTTTACTTTTTTCTTACAGCCTATCTAATCTTAATTTTGAGACAATGCGACTCATTATCTTAATACTACTTTTTGTCGAGCCCTATGCGGACACGGAAGATGGCTCATCATAGGCATTCAAATGGCATGCAGCAAAAATGGTGTAAATGTTAGTTCTTCAATAAACATTTAATTCATTAAGAACTTATACTATCTCACTGAAACTTTACAGATTTGTTTTATACCATCATTGAATTGCGTGTTCATGGTAATGACAATGATTTTCAACTTTTTCCATATTTTTGTACAGTTTGGCCGTAGTTTATTTTGCACCAAGTATTATGGAAATGTTAGTTTTTCAATGGACATTTGATTTTTTTCAAAGCTCATCAAGATTTGATCTATACCAACATTGTATCCAGTCTGTATCATAATGAAAAAGATTTTCACATTTCTCCATACATTTACATGGGTTGGATTTAGATTTTGGATGGTTTGTCTCCTTTACAAGAATTAGAAGAATGTTTAAGTTTTCCAATAGATATTTGATTCATCAAAGGCGTATACTATTTTAACTTAAGAAATCCTTTATACGTGATACTTCCACATATGACAGGGTTGCTCTGGAAATCAGGGAAAACCTTGAAAATAAGTTTCCCTTTTTCCAGTAATGGAAAGAACACCAAAAATCAGGGAAAATTCAGGGAATTTGATAATGTCACATTTTGCCAGTTTGCCATAGGCGAGTCTTGTGTAATATATCCAAGCTGTGTCCATTCATTGAAAATGGAAATAATTTAAATTATTGTCCACAGAAGCTACCGCTCTGTTGTATATATTGCCACTATCTTAGTTGCTTTGCTGCAATCACCTCTTAACTTCCCAGCAACCCCGTTAAAGTGAAACTATTTCTCATGGAATTTTGGAAATTTATCAGGAAAACTCGGAATTTTGTTCTGATAAAGTGCTGGGAACCCTGCATGATATGTGATATGGGGAAAAACAGTGTCCCAACATGCGTGACAGTCGATTGATCTATTTTCTAATAAATTCCACTTTGTCCTTCGATATGAGCTCTATGGTAGATGGGTACTCGGCAGTTGGGAGCCGAGTACCCGGTTCCAAGGAGTCGGTAAAGCTTTCTAAGTCTATAGTCCTAGAGCCAGCTGTCAAGGCCAGCTGTATATCAGAAGTAACAGAATGGTGAGTATTGTTAGATCTCGGAGAAAGGGAAATTTACATTTCCTGCATTGTTTCTTATACTCGTTCCAAGGCTTAGATAGGTCTTGACATTTGACATGTAAACACTACACGGGTAAAATCTGCTATTATATGTTGCCATTGCACATTCTTGCCAAAACCTGTCTGTCAGCTAACAGTTACCTCACTGCATTGAGTAAATCCTTGTATAGACGGGTGAGGCATGACACGAATCAGCATCGAAATTTGAAATCACTTATGCGATAAATAGAATCTCAGACTCATTGCCATTTTATAATTTGTATCCAATTTTTCACACTTGTATGATTGCATTTGGAGCTCACAAAAGCTCATTCCAAATTAGATCTTACTAAAGCAGAGAAATATATTTGATAGAAAACTTGTTTGAGACCCTCTATTATTGTCTTAACCCTTTAATGACCAAATTTGGTCAAGAAAATCAAACAATTTCGTTATTGAATGTCCATTTGCAGGCCAAGAGATTATTTTGAAAATTTACCACTGGAATGGCTGGCTCTGTTACCGAGCCAGTAATTCCAGTGGTAAATTGGCAAAATAGTCTTCTTTTGGCCTGAAAATTGATATTCCTCAAGACCACTGCAGAGGTTGGCTTTGGCCGGCTTCTTCATGAAGTGGTAAAAACAATAACATGTTCAGTATTCGTGTTCTGAGAATGATGCTCACGAAATATATTAATTGACAGCTCACCAGTAACAGTTTATTGCTTGCATGTGTTTAGGTTCAGGAAAAAAGGTGGTAAAGCGAGAACACCTGAGCTTGTTAGAAGAGAAATGTATGATCTTGAATGTCTTTTAAAAGGTATATTTCATTGCTGACACAAACACACAGCACATTTCACTTCACATTTAGCCCTTTCACTTGTGAATTCCACATTTCTCATTTTCAAGGCAACCACACCGGAAAACTGTTGAATGTTTTGAAATTAATTTGTCTGGGAGCCATTTCTACCCTAGACAGCACTGTCTTCCAGTCAAATTAATTTCGAAATATTCAACGGAATAAATTTATTGTTGTAAAAAATTTACTTTTTAACGGATTTGTCGGTGAAAGGGTTAACCCTCACAGACCAGAAACAAGAAATTCTTTATGGTATACGGAAAATTTTGCTGAATATATGGAAACTAATTTCACTGGGTGCTGTTGATGCCATGGCGTTGCTGTCCAGCAACAGGTTCCAGTCAAATTAGTTTTAAAATATTCAACAGCTTTCCTATATAGTAATTATGAAATTGAGACACTTGTAGTTCAAGGGTTAAATATTCTATGCTGTAGCTACAAGCATTTTAAAATTGATCATTGTAAGCTTTCTGTTATATTCGGTTATGATACATATTTTTGTAACATCAAACTAATAATTCATATGGAAATGCTGTTGAATAGCTAGAAAAATAATCTGAATGGAAGCCAATGCTATTTTATGAAGCAGTCTTCTTGTCAAATTATTTTCACTCTTTAACAGAAAATGTAGTACATTGTAATGAATCACAATTTTACGTCAATCATAAGATGTTAAGTTGGCCCAGACCATTTTAATCTTTTGTTTGGCAGGCAGATGTTTGCTACATGGCACTCCTCAGTTTTCCGTAACTTTTTTCTTCGTATGTTTATTAACACGACAGAGATTTAACACTACCGAGATCAAAATTTCACACTATTTTTTGTGTTTTGGTAAAGAATAAGATTAAATTGCTTAGCTACCGGAGTGTAGAAATTGATTGATCATTCTTTCAGCAGTAACTGACGGTCGCTTGCTACGTCACTCTTGTCAGTTCTTGTGGAGTCATGTGACAGCATTGTATTTGTTTGGCTAGTTCTCGGTATAAAATACCTACCATGTTTTGTGTACAACTCAATGTTGTAGGTATTGCTAGTGAGGACAGTGATTGCATCATTGTAAAGTATCAGAATGATATTCACCATCTCCAAAGTCTGGTCACATCTGTACTTAGCAGCATAACAGTTCCTTCTGCTAGTGAACATTGTGATGGGTAAGTTAACTTTTTAAAACTTAAACAGGCCAAAAATGGTGGTCTTGTGAAATGGCCATTTGCATGCCAAGAGACTATTCTTGAAATTTTAGCACTGGAATGACTGGCTCGATAATCGAGCCAGTCATTCCAGTGGTAAATTTCCAAAAATCTCATCATTTAAAGCGTTAATAATCATTGGCTATTTCATTGCCATTTCATTGCTTTTTCCAGGAATGATCAATTCTAGGTTTGCTGTTGAATCAGTAAAATTATATAATCCAATCTCCCTTAAACCCGTAATGGCCAAGCTGGTTAAAAACTGCTTCTGCAGTCGTCTTGAGGAGTGTTCATTGCGGACCAATAAGGAAAATCTTTTTTGAAAATTTTACCACTGAAATATTTGGCTCATTAACAGAGCCACTCATTCCATTGGCTTGACCAATCTTGGCCAATTTTTAAGATCGCCGCCAGTAGCTGGCGGCTATATTGAATTTAGGATCATCATCCATTTCGATGTTTATTCCTTACACCTAGTCGAGTCAAAGCAATCCGATAAACGGTAATGGAGTTATCAGTCACAAACCAATTTTCAAGATGGCTGCGCTTAACTGGCAGACAGCTTGAATGTCTGATTATCATCAATTTTGATAGGTTTCTTCTCCAGACCTAGTCCAAGAAGAACCCTATGAAATTTCAAAGCGATCAGATAAACCTTATTGGAGCTCTCATCCATAAACCAATTTTCAAGATGGCAGCCAGTGGCTGGTGACAATCTTGGATTTCGGATCATTGTCGATTTCGATGTTTGTTATCCAGACCTATTCTAAACACCCTATGAAGTTTTAGTGATCCCATAAATGTTAACGGAGCTACCATACGAAAACCAATTCACCCCTGGCGGCCATCTTGGATTTCATCAATTTCGATAGGTTTATTCCTGACTTATGAAATTTCCAAGCGATCTGATGAACAGTAACAAAGTTATCATCCTGAAACCACTCCGCCATCCACCCGTCCGGAAAGCGTTATCACATACTACCCGATCAATTTTTTGGCCGGGGTATAAAAATTAGATAATCAAATAATTGTGAATAATTTCTATTGCATTAAATATTTAAAAACCTACTTTTTAATTATTCTTCAATGCGATCAGTCAGGAAAATTTAAATTTTGCTCAGCAAATGTATGTCCATTTGCAGTACAAGAGAAGTCTTGTGAATTTTCGCGAAAACTAGGTCAACCAAAATGGCCACCGAACCATTTGGCCAATCAAGTTCCCTTGAACAAACTTGATTCAGCTCTTGCCCTAGATCATATTTCATGAGCTTTGAATCAATCCCCTAAGCAATTTCGGAGATTTTTAAAGACATTTCTAAAAATGTGCCAAAATCCAAGATGGCCACCTGCAAATTGGTCGATCGGCTTCTTTTGAACAAACTTCAATCCTTATTCCCTAAGGATGCTTCCTGCCCAATATACTGGAAATCGGCCCACTGGTTCGAGAGAGAGACATTTAAATTTCCCATTGCTTTAGTATGGGAGTTTTTGGTGGGAAAATGATCGAAGATCCAAACCGTTTATCCGACAGTTTTGAAAGTGGCAAATTTGAAATCAGCATGCGCAAAAACCTATTTAAAACCTCTTTCGGCTTCAAATCCATCAAATAAAAAATCCAAAATGGCTGTCAAACACGCTACATTTTGATTAGTCCACAATGGCCATATTTTTTGATGTATCAACTTCCCTTGAACAAACTTTAATGGCTCTTAGTCCCTATCATATCTCCCAAACTTCAGCCCGATCCCTTCAGCTATTCTGGAGAAGTAATTTTCGTGAAAACTAGGTCATCCAAAATCGCCTCCGAAGCCTTTGTTCAATCAAGTTCTCTTGAACAAACTTGGCTTAACTCATGCCATAGATGTTTCATGAGTTTTGAACCAATCTCTCAAGCTGTTTCCGAGAATTTTTTTAAGATATTTCTAAAAATCCAAGATGGTCGCCGTCGAAGTTGTCCGATCGTCTTCATTTGAACAAATTTGACTCTATGGCCTAAGGATGCTTCCTGCCAGATATAATAGAAATTGGCCTAGTGGTTCTGGAGAAATCATTTAAAGAAAAAGTTGATAGACGGATGGACACACAATGGACAGTTACAATGGCATAAGCTCACTTGAAGGCCAGCCGAGGTAATAATCCATTGTGATCACACAAAGCAATAATTGCACAAGCCTAACAGGTTACCAGTTGGTCGAAGTCAGTCCTGCCTTGTGAAGGCCAGAGCGGTCTTTCTGGCTGAGGTTTGTAGTTGTGCACGCCATTGGAGTATTTTATAGACAGTAAGAGTTTATCTTCATTACCACTCCATCAAAAAAGGTTGGGACAATTCATGTGTAGATGATTCTGTTCTCACATCAATGTTTAAGCTAGACTTAGACTTCCCATTATACAGATCTATTACTGTGCTAGAGTTTGTTAGATAGTGACTTTGTTGCCGCAAGTTTATATCATTTTCTTGTGCTTGTGTTGCAGCACGTTGTATGGTAATTTGATAACTTGTCTTGTACCCATGTTTCACAATCCATATCACATGCAATGCATTTTGCTTTCATCTTGTCAGAACAGCAGTTTTGGCCTGAATACCATTGTGCTCTGTCCACTTGTCATCTTTTATACTTCATTTGTTGTCACTTATCACATAAATGGATAAGTGGCCCTCTTTAATTATTTTCCAGCCAAAACCCATATGTAAAAAGAATAGGAAGATTCAAACGACTTCTGGTCAAAAGTGTACAATTTGACCTCACCATACCCACATATATGATATATATAAAGCATTTTTTGCCATCAAAATCAATCCAATTAAAAATTCACTACGCCCACCAAATTATGCGTGTTAATTAGTCCACAGCAGACTTGTTGCTTACATATCATGTTCCCTTAAGCCTGATTGGTCGATTTGTCTTGTCAGGATTTCTCAACACTGAGGTAGGCTTGAGGTATACAGAAATTTGATTGGTCCGGTTTTTTCCAGCAGCCATATTGCATTTTAGAAAATATGCAGGAAATGAACTGGAAGGGCATTCAGGTTCAGAAAACTTATACAGAAATATGATTTTAAAACTTCAGATGTCTGTTTCCGGCAAGAAATGTTTACGACTCTGGCATATCAAGTAGAAAGACCAGGATCTAATTTCTGAAATGATTACATTTTAATGGCATATCAAGTAGAAAGACCAGGTTCTAATTTCTGAACTGATTACATTTTAAATAGTCTTATCAGTAATCTTTTGATTTTATTTGTCAGATGGACCATAGAAGAAGTGCCGAAACATACGGTATGTTATAGTTACCAATTAGGCCTTGAAATCTTTTTGAACGAGTCGCTCTTTTACACTCAGGCTGGCCAAGAACCACTTCTGCAATGACCTTGAGAAATGTCCATTTGTAGACCAAGAGAAGACTATTTTTGGAAATTTACCACTGGAATGACTGGCTCGATAATCGAGCCAATAATTTTAGTGATACATTTTCAAAAATAGTCTCTTCTGCAAATTGACATTTTGTACTAGAAATTTGAAATTTTCTGGAATGAATTTGAGGATTAAAGGGGTAAATCTTTATACTACAGAATCATGAGTTTGCATCATTCACGACTCTGAATCATGACTGACAAATGTCCAGTTGAAAATTTTGAAATCCAAATTACTGTTAAATTTGTGTGGAACTTAGAATCTTTGAGTATACGAAATGTAGATATGGCTAAAATGCGAGACCTGTGATCTATATACAGATCTTTGTATGTCATTTGTGAGATGCATTTGTTGTCTGGTAAAATATATGACTTGTGATTAACTCTTAACTCACTGTATTTGAGGATGAAATGTATGCAAAAATTGTGTGTTTTTCAGAGTGGCTTAAAACAGTCAATACATGAGCATGAAGAAGTGATTTCGGCCATTACACAGCAACATGAGTCCTGTGTGCTGGAGCTGCACGAACTTGAACAGAACCTTCCCGGACATCAAGCAAAATATTTCTGATGGCACGGCTAGCATAATACTCTATGGATTAATAACAACATATAGTTTGCTATAAGTCTTCCATATGCCAAGTCTGTATGGACCCCAGTCTGAATGATTTGAGCGGAGTTAGGTCACCATATGTAATGTATAGTCACGGCTGGGTGTGCTATAAGAATAACATATATGCTCTATGTTTATAACAGCATCCAGAGCTGGATTAAGCCTACTCGGAGCCCAGGTCTAATTGGTTGTGGGGGGCACTTTATTGGGTAGGTCAAGAAGAAAATGGCTACTGCTACTAACTTAACCCTTTCAACAGATCAGACCAAATATAATAAATGTCTTACGTATGTGTCAAAATTCTGTTGAATATTTTTAAAATAATTTGACTGGAAGGTCCAAATGGAGCTTTCAGTCAAATTAGTTTTAAAATATTCAACTTGTTATGTATCATGACTGTAAAAGTGGGATTTCAGTTTCAAATGGGTAAAATGCGATAATTGTTTTTGATTTTGGGGCCCCTTATTTTTCGGGGTCCAGCGCTATAGACACATTAACGCTTGCATTAATTCGGCTCTGATAGCGTCATAACCCACTAGATATTCTTTACATTTTGGAACATGAGTTCAATCTGACCATTAAATATCTTGTTATATCTGTCTACCAATCAGAGAAACTCTCTCAGTTATCCACCATGTTGTTTGTTTATTTAACTTTGGTCAAGAAAAATCACAATATTTTCTTACTGAATATCCATTTGAAGGGAAAGAGAAGACTACTTTTGAAAATTTACCACTGGAATGACTAACTTGGTTATCGAGCAAGACATTCCAGTGATAAATTTTCTAAAATAGTCTTCTTGGCCTGCAAATGGACATTCCTCAAGACCACTACAATAGCCAGTTTTGGTTAAAATACAAAACTTAGTTGAAACTCGCAACTAGTACAAGTCAATCTGACAAATAGCGCACATTGCCAGAAATAGCACATCCTATTTGTTTACCAATTTCGTAGCATTTTACATCTGTGATATTACATTTACTAGAGATTTTCTTTATAGATTTACTTATTTCTAACAATTTATCACTGATCAATTGATATTATTTCATGTTTTTCATGAAAATAAATAGGTATATTTAAATTTTGTCTCAAGTTTTAGTAACTTCTGAATCGTCTCATAGGACAGGATTCCATATGCATCGACCTTGGCTTATAGTCAACAGCAAGGTTCTATATATAATCTGACCTATCGACCAGCCAGGGGCGGATTTAGTAATTTCTTTGGCGGTCCCATGTGATGTGTCCAGAAGGACATGACCCACCTCCCACAAGGCGGGCGTTTCACATCTTTACTCCAAAACAGTTATGAATAAAACAACTCTGTAACATCGGGATCATAAAGGAACTAACCAACAAGGGGGTGCTGTAACTGATCCCAAAATTCTCATTAAGGAGCACCCCCCTCGTGGTGTATATACGAAATGCATTACGTTCACATTACAGAGCAATGACTTCAAATTGGTTAATCCCAATTTTTTTCAAATTAAATAATCCGACATGTATCGAGCGAGTGTGTTCAGACATACGAAAGTTATCGATACATCGCCATTACGACCACCTAACTCTCTTATCTGAACACAGCTTTAGATGGGCTGAGAACTGTTTTCCTGCATTCTAAGTCAGAAATAGCTAAGCACAGCATGTGTGTGCCTGCATGTGTCACATGCACTGCGATTCACCCCTATGAACAGCCACCATAGCATAACTAAAACTGTTTGCTGCTCAAGACAGGTGGTATCTTATCACTTGTCAGTTACCAGTAAGCGTTTAGTCCAAAAGTACATCCATGGTGGTTTATTAAGACAGATCATCTTTTGACCACATCATATGGAACCACTAGACGCAAACAACAGGTGGCATCTCGAGCACACTGGCTATGCTGTCATATTCATCCCATTACCCAAGTCCAAGGAAAGAAATTTCATGAAAAAACATGTCACACTGACTCAATTTTGATATGCAACAATGTTACATTTCAGTTGATGTTCAGTGAAGCCTCGGCCATGCTGACCTATTTTTGATATGGGACACACCTTTCCGCTAAGATTGAGACATACGTGATTAAATAAAAAATTGTGACTGTTTTAAATCGTGAATTTATATGTTTAAAAATTAAATAATCGAATAATCATGAATATTTTATATTGCATAAAATATTTCAAAACCTAACTTTCAATTACTTTTTAATGCGATCGGTCATGAAAAATTACATTTTGCTTAGTGAATGTATGTCCATTTGCAGGGCAAGAGAAGACTATTTTTGAAAATGTATTACTGGAATGCCTAGCTCGATTGGCTCGAGAATCGAGCCATTCCAGTAATACATTTTCAAAAATTGTCTTCTCTTGCCCTGCAAATGGACTTTTCTAAATACCATTACAATTTTCGTCATTGATATTCTTTTGTTGCTGTCTTGGTAATTTGTATCCAAGCTGATTAATCGAGTAATCACGATTATTTTTTAATAATCGATCGCGATCACTCACGCAATAATCGTGCAAGCCTAGCTGGACTAGTGAATCATCAAATCACTATCTCATAAGCTGGGTTTAGATTATTACATAATACATTCTGCAGTGTCTTCTAGGACCTGATGAAATAAGTTGGGTTTACACTGCCCATATATGATTTGATAGTGAGATAATAATAATTACGTTACCTCTTGGCTGTGGAAAACTACTGGATTCTCCTTCGATCAATACTTACCATTATATTACTCTTTGATAATACAAGCTATCTAGCTAGCTTCTCTAGGAATCTAGATTTAGAAAGCTTTACCGGGTACCCGGTTCCCAACAAGCAGGTACCCGTCTGCCAGTGAGGCTCATTCTTGTTTGCATAGAGCCATACATGCTTTTTGCATTTGGAAAATCTTAAGAGTTTCTTAGTGTTTTTCTGTGCCTAAGTTTAGCTGTTTTCGCTTCACTGAATATTGGATTTACCATGGAAGGCGCTTCTAAATCTCAGGTCGTATTCTTTCATGTTATTCTCTAGCTGTATGGAGACTTAGGTCTCTAAAATTTTGTCTGTGTCGCATGTTCCAATTTCTGACCCCGAATCTGGGATGTGGTGACAACGAAATATGCCAGATAGATCACCTCCTTTTAATCCCAATGGCGATCGGCAGTAATATGAAATGAGGTGTTGGCTATACGGTATTTTTAACATGAAAATCGGCTGATGTCGTTCTCCGTATTATCCGAGCGGGTGACTTCACACCCGTTTTGATTCTAAGATTTTAATGGTGAAGAAAATGTTTCATGTATTCGCGCATCTTGTTCTTGGTGCTGCGTACCTTTTGTACAAGAAAAACTTTAGAATTATGTCAAGTTTTGCGTGGTCATCACGACCTGTTTGCATTGATCGGTGGTTTAAAAGTTCTTGATTTAAGATATGTGTTCTGCAGTTTTACCGTGGTCTACAGCAGTTTGTTATGATTTTGTTGTTTTCTTCACGTATCGTTTTGGCCTTCGTTTGAGAGTATAATTTGAAATTTATTATTAAATATACCGCGAATGCTATGCGATATGGTTCCTGGTTCCGTTTTATACATCCGTCAGGATCAGTATATGGGTGTATTAATGTCCGCTACGTTCTTGTCGTCAGATAATGCGATTTTTGTTGCAACGTTGCGGGTTTAGGGTGCTGGAGGGGCTACAATTAATTTATGGTCAATATATTTGAAAATTATTTGTCTGCCTTCCATTCCTGTTTCGTTCCGCTTGCTTATTTTAGGTCTTGTGCTTATTTTTTAGGCCAAGCCTACCCCGCCATCTTGCGCCGTATGCCATAAGTTCGTCAAAGTTGCCTACAAAGACCATGTCTGTTTTCGTTGTTCACCTTGTAACGTTGATAGTAGGTGTAATGTGTGTTCAGTGTGGCCGGTCGAGATGTTGGTCAAGTTCCTTTCCCAGGACTTGGCTGGGTCTGACGCGGGGGTCAGGCGGTACGAAAAGAAATCGTGGAGCATCCATTTCAGCCCCTGGGGGTGCTCCACATCTGCAGCCAGAGGTTTTGGAGATGGCACCTCCGGTGTGGTTCAGGCCCGCTATGCAAAATTTCTTGCATAGCGTCCTGCCCACGCTGGTGTCGTCCCTAATTCCAAAGGCTGTAGGACGGTCTCTTCCCGTGTCTGGTAAGGACCCTGTCCTTGGACAGGGTTCTGGACTGGCTACCCAGGGAGCCATCTCGTATGGCTCCCTGGCAGTCCCGTCGGGCTCCGGCCTGATGGGTTCTGTCTCACTGCGGCCACCTCTGGGTGGTCCAGTAGCGGTGGCCGGTCCGTCAGGCATGGGAGCCATTCGCCAGGATGGCTCCAGTGTCTCCTCATCTGGTGACGACTCTTCGGGGTCTGAAGATGAGGAGACCGTTGCGGCCTGAGATGCCACGGGTGGAGAGCATGGAGGTCGATTCCGTCCTGGACGGAACCGTCCTCAATCTGTCTGGCTTGGTGCAAGCCAGGAGGTGGTTGAGGCCACACCGGTACCGGGCACCCATCCAGTGCTGGTTGGTTTGCCACCAACCGACACGGTGACAGGTGTTGCTGGCCAGGCTTGGTACATGCCTATCTCGCCAGGTCCAGCGGCCACACATGGCCACGGTTCCGTAACCACTACGGGTCCGCATGGTTTTCCGTGCGGGCCTACTCCATGGGTCAGTGAAATTCATGGGGAGGCAGCGGAAGCGTGTGGTACTGGTGTTACTGGCTTACCAGCGGTGGCTCCTAGCCGGGAGGCCGCTGCTGGTAGAACCGTGAATACGTCAACAGGTGATGTATTCACGGGAGTGTCCTCTTGGGAGACAGACTGGTCCGAGGCTCTGGCTTGGCTAGCCAGGGTGTACCCGCCTGGTTTCGGCCAGGGCCGAGGACACACCCCGTCCGTCGGTTGCATCGATTAGGACGGGGTCTTGCCCGCGGCTCGGATCCAGTCCATCGGACTGGATTCACGGTTTAAGGAGTTGTTGGATGCTATTTATAGCAAGCAGCTTTTAACCAAGAGCCAGCTCCCTGCGGGCTCCAGGGAGGTATGGGCAAGGTGTCGTATTCCCCCGAGGGGAGTATGACAAATACGGTGTGGTTCCAGCGGTCACTGAGGATGACCGCTGGGTGCTTGGGGTTCAGAATGTGGAGCGGTCTCAAGTACACCACGAAGAAGTCCTGTCGTTATACGATGAGGGAGTGAGAGCAGCAATGAGTGGTTAACCACTCTTATCGCCTACTTCAGTCGGTGTGGGCTGAAGCTGGGGCAGGCCACCCTGTGCCACCTGTAACGCTATCCTGTGTCAATGACAGTCTGGTGCTGTCAATGGACGCTTTGGCTAGGGTGCAAGCGCGCGTGACTAAATCCAGGAGGCTGATGGTCCTATACCATATGCGTCCAGCTACCGCCGTCAGGGAGCGTTTGCTTGGAACACCCCTGAACGGCCCTAGCATCTTTGGTGGCCAAGCGCGGGCCATCATAGAGGATACAGTGAACATTTTCACAGAATCGGTTCAGTTAATCTGCAGCTAGAACTAGTGCGACAAGTGCACGCACTAGGGGCTGTAGCGAAACCGCTGACTGTGCAACCTTCTTCCAAGAAGCAGAAGCATAAGAGCAAGACGAAAGCCAAGCCAGCTTCTGCTATTGCTGGGTCTTCGCAGCCGCCTGCGGCTAAGAAGGCGAAGGTTGTGGAGGTTCCTGCCCACCCCTCTGTTGCTTCTGATCGCCCGAGAGGCGGGAAGTGCAAGGGGAAGGGCAAGGGTAAGTCCTCCAAGGGCGGAAAGAAGGGAGCTGATCATACCTGAGGGTATGATAGCTCCCTTCGTATCTGCCTGAACCACGCCTGTGCGACAGGAACAGCGGTGCCAGTTAGACCGGTCAAGCCACGGCCAAAATGGTTCTCCCTCTCATCAAGAGAGGCAGGGGGGGGGGAAGCAGATCGCGAGCCAGACACCCGCATTAGGCGTCAATAGTGGGTGGAAGGCTCATGCGTTTCATCGAGGCTTGGCAAGGTGTGACGTTAGACAGTCTGGTCCTGGGATTGATATCCCAGGGGTACATGCCAGTGTGGTGGGATTTTCCACCACAAACTCTGTCTTTGCCACCTGTCTGGACACCTGTACCAAGGGAGCCAGACAAGTTAGAAGTCATTCAAAACGAAGTGTCAGGTTTGCTTCTGAAGGGAGCAATAAAACCAGCAAACCAGAACACTCCATGCTTCCATTCAAACATGTTCCTTGTCTCCAAGAGCACAGGGGGTGGAGACCCGTACTCAATCTCAGGCTATTGAATTGGTGTATCCATATGCCTTGGTTTCAGATGGAAACGCCGAGGTCAGTAATGGCAGGATTGAGGAAAAGAATGTGGTGTGTGTCAATCGATTTGAAAGATACATATTTCCACATTCCAATGAACAGGGGTTGTCACAGGTTTCTGAGATGCGCGTTTCAGAATCAGGTATGGGAGTTTGTAGTCCTCCCATTCGGCCTGTCGACAGCTCCAAGGGTTTTCTCCAGAGTGGTCCTAGCGGTGACAGCGTTTCTCAGAAGAAAGAACGTGGCGCTTCACACCAAGGTAGACACGCCAGCCAAGTTAGAGGTGGATACTGCTCTGACTCTGAAGTTACTTTCAGATCTAGGCTGGATAGTCAACAAGGAGAAATCCGAATTGACACCCACTCAACATTTCGTTTATTTGGGGATGCGATTCGATCTCGAGGAGGGCAGGGTTTACCCGTCAGAGCCCAGAGTGGTGTCTCTGTTAGCCATCCTCAAGAGTTTTCGAGTGGGAAACCACATTCAGGTGAGACAGTTTCTTCAGATGCTGGGCATGATGGTCTCCATGGTGCAAGTAATCCTGTACGCCGCTCTGATGCGAAGACCTATCCAGTTGTATCTGATGTCTCTGTGGAAACAGAGAACAGAACCCCTGTCAAAGCTGGTACCAGTTTTGGAGCCAATAATGTTGTATCTTGTATGGTGGAAGCGTCAGAATCTCCTAGTAGGGGTTTCGTTGCACCTACCCCACCCCCAACTGTCCGTGTACGGATGCATCGCTGGAGGGGTGGGGTGCGGGGGGGAGCCTGCCTGGGAGAACACCAGGTTTCGGGCACATGGACTCTCCAAGAGAGCCAGCTGCATATCAATCTGTTGGAAAATGATGGCATTGGAACTGGCATTGGAAAAAGTTTCTTCCAAAAGTCAGGGGCAAGGTGATA
Source organism: Chaetoderma sp. LZ-2023a (assembly GCA_034401795.1). Lineage (NCBI taxonomy): Eukaryota > Metazoa > Mollusca > Caudofoveata > Chaetodermatida > Chaetodermatidae > Chaetoderma > Chaetoderma sp. LZ-2023a. The sequence continues at coordinate 94,182,544 of CM067372.1, forward strand.
TTGATACGGTCGGACAATTCGACAGTAGTATCATACATAAATCGCCAAGGCGGGACCAAGTCACCCACACCGTGTATGAAGGTGTGGCACTTGATTCAATGGTGCAGGAATTACTGTTGTTTTGAAAGCAGCTCACATTCCTGGGCGATTGAACATTCTGGCGGATGCTTTGTCTCGCAGACAAAGGGTTTTGCCAACAGAATGGTCTCTCAACCAGACGTGGACTTGTTCGCCACAAAGGAAAATGCTCAAATCATGACTTATGTCTCGTCGATTCCAGATCCAAATGATGTCGATACAGACGCTGTGTCGATAAGCTGGAGAGGGATGCACGCTTACGCATATCCACCCACCATTCTTCTGCCGAAGGTTTTGGTGAAGATCAGGGAGGAACCGTGCTTGGTCCTGCTAATAGCGCCATTTTGGCCCAGCAGGGTGTGGTTCACGGGGCTTCTGGATCTGCTGGTGGACAATCCAATGCAGCTGCCCGAGATTTCAAACATAATCTCCCAGGCTAAGGGTCGCTTCCTACACGAGCAGCCCGAGATGTTCAAATTGACTGCGTGGATGTTATCAAACAACGTTCGACGTTGGAAGGCTTTTCTCAGCAGGCTGCGAGCTTCATCACAGCCACGAGGAGGTCAACCTTCAAGTCATATAACCACAAGGTTAACAAATTTGCAGAGTGGTGTGAAGGAAAGGGTATTAATACCTTTCAATCCACTATTCAGAAAATAGAAGACTTTCTCTGTGAGCTGTTCTATTCAGGACTGGCTCCTGTCACAATTGCTGGATACAAGTCAGCTTTGCCATCAGTTATCCCATGTCTAGCCAACAGGGATAGTCCAGAGGTGGCCCAGTTGAATGTGATGGTGAAGGGAATGAGCAATCTCCGACCGAGACAACCGGTAGTCATTCCAGCCTGGAGTCTTATCTTTGGTGCTTAATGTACTAGCCAAGCACCCTTTCAAACCTTTGGGTTCGGCTAGTCTAAAGCATTTGACTCTAAAGGCGGTTTTTCTATTGGCAGCTTCCTCAGCGAGAAGGCGCAGTGAGATCCATGCGCTTTCAGCAGAGAGGGACCGATTTGTTGTCTCCGGAGAGGGTCTGCAACTACTGCCAAGAGCAGAGTTTATGTCAAAGAATCAATCTTTGAAATATCCCAGCATACCGATCATTATACCGAAACTAACTAGGTTTGATCGTGATGCCAGTGTATGGTGCCCGGTCCGTGCTTTGACTAAGTACAAAAAATGGACTGACTTTACGGTCAAATGATAGACATCTGTGGATCTGCCATAAGAAGCCATATGGCACCGCATCCATGGATTCTATCTCTCATTGGGTAGTCGAATGCATTCAGACTACCCACGAGATTGCGACTGGGCACCAGGTGCAATGTGCTAGGGCTCACCATGTTAGAGGAATAGCCGCCTCGACCGCCCTATTCAATGATGCGAATGTGATTTGGTCCCTAAACTTGTCAGTCCTTTCAGCTCTCCGTATGTCAAGTTTAAGACTAAGATCTTTCTCCAGGGGTGAAAGAAGCTATGTATGGCTTGCCCCTTCCCACCAGGTTACCAACTAAATCTGGTGTTATCAAAGAGTAATATAATGGTAAGTATTGATCGAAGGAGAATGACAGAAATTTCAATTTCCCTTTCTCCGAGATCTAACAATACTTACCATTATATTACGGACCCTGCCTCCCAGGCCCACGGAGGCAAGCCATAGGTATTCTCTTGTTTTGTAGCTATGCAAACAATGAGCCTCACTGGCAAACGGGTACCCGCTTGTTGGGAACCTGGTTCCTGGAGCCGGTAAAGCGTTATAAATCTAGATTCCTAGAGCAGCTAGCTAGCTAGTATTATCAGAGTAATATAATGGTAAGTATTGTTAGATCTCGGAGAAAGGGAAATTGAAATTTCCTTCAATTCACAGCATAAGAAAGCAAGTAAATTTCACCTCGGCAATGGACCTGTATCCACCTATCATATGTCATCATAATCAACTACTTGACGTATAGAATCATGTCATCAATCAAATACGTGATGCAGAGAATGACATCACAATCAATGACATCATGAATGACATAGAAAAGTACGTCACGAACGCATAGTTGAAGACTGACTATGCGTTGCTGTACGAATTATGTCTATTTAATAAACATGCTGTTGAATATTTTGAAACTAATTTGACTGGGCGCCAGCACCCAGTCAAATTCGTTACAAAATATTCGACACCTTAACTGTAGTTTTCAGGAAATTGATAGTCAGGGCATTCGGGTATCGATCAGTCACAACACGGCGAAGTGTGGGTGGAGCTTAGCTAGTGATGGGCGGGGCATAGCTAAAACTGGAAAGGTCCATTGGAATGGGCCATATATTCGATATATGTTGCTCTCTAGGTGCCGTTATTAAGAAACTATATACTGAGTTTGGATAAGCACTTGAATTAAATATCCATTGAAAAACCTTTCAGATAGATTTATATAATACTTGGCCCATGCTGTACACCACGCACCATTTTGATTGCTTTGTCGAGCCATCATCCGCTTTGCATATGTATGTATGTATGTATGTATGATTGCTATATTCTGTAGCTGTAGTAGTAGAAACATCATAGAGCTGCTATCAGTCATTCACTTTTGCCCACTGTGTCTTGTCCTCAGCCAAAATCTTTGGCTTCCTCAGGTCCATTCTTTATTTGACTGTACAGAGTCCGGCTTTCTTGGTCACCTCGTAGCACGCTTCGCGTAGGGCTCAACAATAAACTGATTTCCTGAATATAGGTTAAATACGGCTTTAGAACGCCTGCATGTATTTTGGTCAAATTTGATACATGAACACCGTATGTTGATTGGTACAGCAATGGTTAATGATTAGTAGTGTTTGAACAGATTTCCTAAACATTTTTGAAATAGCACAGAATCCCAAGACGCACCAAATTGATCAACCCGATTCATTTGAACAATCTGATTGCCATTTCTGTCTTTAACCCTTTAATGGTCAACATTTGTCAAGAGAATTGAAATTTTTATGTTATGAATGTCCATCTGCAGGTTAAGAGGACAACTTTTGAAAATTTAACACTGGACTAGCGCGTTTATGGAGCCAGGCAGTCGTGGTAAATTTTCAAAAATTGTCTTCTCTTGGCCTGCAAGTGGCCGTTCCTCTAGACCACTGCAGAGGCTGGCTTGACCATAAAATGGTTAAAATCTATCAACTACCAGATGATCAATTTTGATTGGTAGATGGTGGACATGTTTTTTGAACAAACTAGTCCCCAATCATGTCCCAAATTTTGGCACAATCCGTTCAGCGGTTTTGGCACAATCCATTCAGCAGTTTCGGATCAGTCCTTTTTGTCAAAACTAGGTCATCCAATATGACCGCCATACAAATCAACCGATCAAGCTCTCTCGAGCAAACAAGTTTCAGCCCCTAACATGGATAAAGTTTCTTGAATCTCAAATCAATCGGCCAAGTAGTTTTGGAGAACATGTTTAAGGGTCGTTCTAAAAATAGAACAAAAGCTAAGATGGCTACGGTCCAAATTGACCCATCAGCTTCATTTGAACAATCTTGGATCTCTATGATCAAAGGATGCCGCCTGCTTGAAATCGGTCCAGTGTTTCCTGAGAAGTCATTTGAAACTTCCTCATCATGGTCATCAAAAGCAGTCAAATAAAAAAGCCTATATGACTCCTAAATGTACATCTTGATTGCTCCATAGCGATGTCTCAACTTCCCTTGAGCAAACTTGAATCTTGAGCAAACTTGAATGGCTCTTAGTACCTAATCATATTTCCCTAATTTCAGCCCGATTCGTTCCGTAGTTCCAGAAAAAAATGTGTTAGCATAAAGTAGGTCATCCACGATAGCTCCCAGACAAATCGGCCTATCAGGTTCTTTCGAACAAACTTGTTTCAGCCCTTGGCCTAGATGAATTTTCATGAGTTTGAATGAATCGGGCAAGCAGCTTTGGAGATGTTTATAAAGGCGTTTCTAAAATAGTGCAAAATCCAAGTTGGCACTTACCCAAGTGCAAATCGACCAATCAACTAGATTTGAACCATCTTCGGTCTCTATGACCTAAGGATGCATCCTGACAAATGTTGTTGAAGTCGATGACAGACAGACGAACTGTTGGCTTTTTGGGGCAGTTTAGGGAAAAATGTAAATCTGATAGTGATAAATCATCAGCTGAGGTTTATTTAACAGACAATGTACAAATACAGATTTTGAATACTTCAAATGTCAGAAACAGTTTAAACTGTCTTATAAAGACAATTAGCTTTTGAGAAAAACAAATTACTAGCTGTTTAAGACGGGTAGTCATGACAACCAGCCTTAACCCATACCACACTGATGTCAATATTCTATCTTTTACTGTGTCAATAGCAAAGAAACTGGTGTATATTTTTCAACAATTTTGGTGGATGATGTTGCTGTCTATAACAGCAACATCTTCCACCAAATTTGTTGAAAAATGAACACCAATTCATCTTTTAATTTAATTTTAAACTTTAAAGTTCTGAAACCAGAGTGGGAAGGGTTAAAGAACCTCAAAAACAAACTCATATGGTAATGAAAACGCCCATCCTTCCTTAATTAATGCATTCATACTTATAATTGTCATAGGTAAGCTTGGTTTTTTTCATACGATATAAAAATGACATTCCAGTGATTACGCTCCTGTGACCTAGCTTCAAGGAAGTAATGACTGACTACAGCTGAGAATTGAACAGATGTCCTTATAAATCAGATGTTTATTATCCAATTTCATGAAACCTTAAATTTTCCTCGTAGAAACGTTCCATTTGCAGATCAAGTGATTATCACTGGAATTTCCTGGTTTTTAGCTGGCCTGGCCTGAAAGGCCAAGTGAGCTTATGCCATGGCGGCCGTCCGGTATCCGTCCATTAAATCGCTTTTTAACGGTTTGACCGATTTCAACCAAACTTGGCTGGAAGGATCCTATGCTGGCACCCTAATTTTTTCCGAATTTTGAGTGGTCAATTTTTTTTGGGTGAAAACCTTAGATTTTATGAAAAATCTACCGGAAATAGTTTAAATGCTACTCCTCCTTAGCTGCTTGACATATTTCAACGAAATTTGACTAGATGGATTCTATGGTGGTAGGCTCTACAACATCTATTCAGAATTTTGATTGATTAATTTTTATGATGAAAATCTTAGTTTGTTAAAAAAAAATAATGGAAATTTTCAAAACGCTACTCCTCATTAACTGCTTGGCGGATTTCAACCTAGTTTGACTGGAAGGACCCAATGGGTGTAAGTTTCAGAACTTGTATACAGAATTTTGATTGGTAAATTTTTGTGTGAAAATCTTGAATTTTATGAAAATTTACCAGATGTCGTTTAAAATGCTACTCCTCATTAGCTGCTTGGGCGATTTCAACCAGACTTGGATGGAAGGACCCGATGGTTGCAGGCGTCAAATCCAGTATGCAGAATTTTGATTTGTCAGTTTTTGGATGGCCATCTTGGATTTTCCAAGTTTTGTTAAATCAGATAAAAGCCTACACCTCATTAACCGCTTGGCAGATTTCAATCAATCTCAGCTGAAAGGACCCTAGGTGGGTAGGCGTAAGAACATATATATAGAATTTTGCTTGGTCGATTCTTTTAATGGCCATCTCGGATTTTCCGAAAATTATCCATTATGTCTTTAAATGCAAATGGTTCAAATGCTATTGGTCCAGGTGAGCGTCACAGGCCCTTGGATCTCTTGTTTTATTGAGCCAGTCACTTCAGTAATAAATTTTCAAATATGAGCCTTCTCTTGGTCTGCAAATGGACATCTCACAAGACCACTGTAGAAGCAATTTTCGGCTGGGTTGACCATTAAAGGTTGTTTCACAAAGCACTAGTTTTAAGATAACAGAGTGAAACTTACTGAATATTTTAAGAACAATTTGAATATTTTCAGCCAAAGTTTTTCACCTAGTAAACATCAACCAGTCACTCATACGTACAATCACATGGACACTCAATCACTTCTATAGCATGAAAAATATTTCTGTACAAGTTCCCCGTTTATTTGCATTATTATGTACAAAAATTGGAGTATATTTATTATTTAAGCAAATAAATTTGTGAACAAAGAAATACTGCCATGAAATTAATAAAAATCTTCTTCTATAGCAGTGTTGCCAGATTTGTCTGGTTTTTGCTGATTAACAATCTGTTGTTGACCTCTGTACATTTCTGCCACCTAAAACACAAAGAATGGTATACATATCTATAAATTCTGAGTATTCTTACATAGGTCTCTTAAACACTGGCCTGTGTGGTTGACTTAAATAATACACTTGAACTTGAAATGGACAATAGATGAAACAGATCAAAGGACAAATATAATGTTGCAAAATGTATGACATTTAATCCATTTCATCCTATATATTGCATGTGATATATACTAGTTTTACTTAATTAATATTCTGCTGATTATTTTGAAAACGGTTTTGCTTAAGGTTACTACGCAAAAACTTTAATTTAAATCTTTTAAAATTAATCAACAGAGTTCATATTTTTGCTTCTTTGAAATCAGCTTTGTGAGAAATTACCATGAAAAGTACTAAACTATATACCCGAGTTTATAATAAGTTATTTTACTTATGTTTTTAAATTTAATTAGTGCATGATCTTGTCTTAGCCATTCACTCGTCTATAAAATCAACACTTGCTTAGTAAATATCCATTTCAAGCCAAGAGAAGATTAAAAAAAAATTTACTCGTGGAATGACTGGCTCGTTTATTGAGCCAGTCATTCCAGTAGTAAATTTTCACAAATAGTCGTCTCTTGCTTTGCAAATGAACATTTCTGAAGAACACTACAGAGGTCTGTTTTAACCAGCTAGACCACTCAATGGTTAATTATGATGACATTACCTGTGTAGCCGAGGTTGCTTCCTCTGGCTTCTTGTCATCACGGATCCTCAAAAAACGAGGGAATCGCAACGATATGCCTTTCTCAGGGTCCACCTGAAAATACCCAGTTATAATCTTATAGTGCTCGTAAATAACAAGGTAACATCTGTAGTATTAAATCCATGTGCTGTTTCTTCAAACTGTTAGACAGCTTTGCCTATTGCAGCTACATGGTATTCAAATACCAATACAGGAATCCATTTCTAGCTATGCCCCACCCATTTCTAGCTATGCCCCACCCATTACTAGCTATGACCCGCCCATTTCTAGCTACGCCCTGCCCATTTCTAGCTAAGCTCTGCCCACTTTGTACGTGTGTTTGAATCAATTTCCCAGAATCCGTATTTCACTAACTATACAGGAAAGCTGTTGAATATTTTGAAACTAATTTGACTGGGAGCTGTTGCTGCCTATCAAAATATTCAACAGAATGCTTATTAAATTATAAATTTAACCAAAGACATACAGTTCATACACTTTTGTGACAGATTTTACCAATTTCGTCTTGGACATCCATTATTTTGATTGTGATATCAGCTAACATGTGATGTATTTGATAAATGACGTCATACTTGAGTGATGATCCCTCTATTAGCACACTAACCGAATAATGCAGCTGACAGTCAGAACGCTGGTTCAACTAGCGCAATTATTGATCAGGTTATTCATGGTCGCATTATAGAGTACAATGTTAGAAATGTATCAACGAAATAAGGATTCGCTCACCAAATGACATTCCATATGACTACTTTAGATTGGTCACACACACACGCGTGCACGCGCACACCACCCCTTTCCCACGCACGCACACACATTTCATCGACAGACACACTTTTCATTGATTGACCATCTCCATTTCCTGGACCTCGCCATTCAATTTTTTTATTCCAATTTAATTATAAACTTCTTACAGTAAAATACATCATTTTCTAATATTAAATTTTGTAATGATTGACAAAAGGAAATTTCAGTTATTGAACCATAAAAAAATTTGAGTTATAAAACATTAAATGAACTTGTCTTACATGTCACCATCTGACTCAAATTCGATAATAAAACTTAAATTCGATAATAAAACTTCCAATACAATGTCAAGGATATGCTATGGGCATAATCATTGTCATGAGACAAATAATGATTTACGGAGAGCATCTCACTTACCTGTCCAACAGCGGCCAAATGAACAGGTGAGATGGACAGATCTGCTGCTTTTATCTCCCACACCTGGACAGCATCAAACCAGTGATCGGGTTCAAGTGTTGAGTTACATCGATAATATGGCTTAGACTGGCTCAGTACATGCTCCTTAAAGAACTCTGTATGCTGCTCCAACTCATCATCCTTAAACCCTGTACCAATCTATTAAAAATATCAATATTTATTCAACTTTATTTAGTCCACAAATGGTCGTTATCCACACACTCTTTATTTCTGTGACCAATATTTTTCTATTTAGAGGCGCATTGGCTGAGTGGTTAAGGAGTCGAGTCCGTGGCTAATGTTGCAAGATCAATTCCCGGCTGGGCTGCGGCGTTGTGTCCCTCAGCAAGGCACATCACGCTGCATTGTTCCGGGTCACCTGTCTGTAAAATGCGGACCACTGAGGGCAGTATCCGCAATACGGAATGTATTGGAATGTAATAAGCCATTGAGCGCATACATATGGCAGCTTGGCAATATGCTCCCAAGGGAGTGGAGATTGTGAAGAAATGAAAAAATAAATAGGGCCCAATGACCAGAAGGTAAGTTAGAAAGTCGGCTGAGCATGCAAGTGGAAGCCGACTACAAATCTCACCTATACCATATATATTAAATGGTTACAATTTACGGATGCACATAAACTTATCACACTAACAATGATCGTGATAGTAGGATTCAATCGTGGAACCCTTTTGTCAAGAAATTTGAGACATCTGTTTATTGAATCACCATTTGGAAGCTAAGAGAAGACAATTGCTGAAAATTTACCACTGGCATTTACTTGAATGACTGGCTCACTTATTGAGCCAGGCATTCTAGTGGTAAATTTTCAAAAGATTCTATTGGCATGCAAATAAACATGCCTCAAGATCACTGCTGAAGCCAGTTTTGGCCACCTCGATGATTAAAGGGTTAAGAATAACTTGATTGATTGTAGCCTTGATTTTGTAGATAAATATCCTCCTGAAACACATTTACATCCAACCATTTGTCAAAAGTCTATAAACAGACACCAGTCCTCTGCACTACCCTGTGTGTAGTTCTCAGCATCACCATCGTTATCTGAATGATATATTCAGATAATGATTGTGATGCTGAGAACTACACACAGGCTAGCGCAGGGGACTGGTGTCTGTTTATAGACAATTCAATTCTAAGTTTACTGGGAGGTATATGAATTTGGAACAGACTTCCTAAAACTTTCCTGAAACGAGAAAATTTCAGTGTATACAAACTGACAGGTAGGCTTCATTTGAATAACATGAGATGTTTGCTAGCAAATGCTCATTAATCAAATTGCTTAAAATAGTTCCAGTGTTTTTTGTGATGAAGTGCCCATTATTGTAGGAAAATATCACACCTCTTCCGCTCATTTTGTTAAAGAATTTTTGAACAAACACTAACTCTAGTGCAACATGTTACAAAGAAGCAAGGTTTATGGAGTCATCACTGTCAATTAGTCAAATTGTTGATTTGCTAGTATAATTCATGCAGCTCTGTGGTATTTAACCATCTGGAATTTCATAATTTTTAACTTTACATAACTTGTATGAGCCCTGTATAAGGAATATTTACCTTGCATATTGTCTGAAACTCTTCATTTTCCTCGTCATAACACGCCAACAGGAAGCCACCATACCATCCGGTTCTCTTACCACTGCCATGGTAACCACCAATTACAACTACATCCAATGTGTCACCTACACCTTCCAAGTAATCTTTCTTTAGCTGCAGTAATAAACAAGATTATACAATAGGTGTGTGTGCGTGCGTGCGTGCGTGCGTGTGCATGTGTGTGTAAATGATCATGCATGAGCATTAAAGTTCAGTACAAAATCCCTTCTAGTCGATTAATTAACATCAATGATAATAAGTATATCTAAAATAATTCAAATCTTTTAATTACATTTTTTATTTGCCCTTTAACCCTTGAATTATTCAAAAAATTTAAATTTTCTCATAGAAAATGTCAAATTTGCAGACCATGAGAAGACTATTTTTGAAAATGTACCACTAGAATGACTGGCTCTGTTATCGAGCCAGTCATTTCCAGTGATAAATTTTCAAAAATAGTCTTCTCTTGGTCTGCAAATAGACATTTCCCAAAACCACTGCAGAAGCCGTTTTTGGCTGATATGAGTGTTAAGGGTTAAATCTAGTTTCAGACTACTAACCTACAGACTTTTCTTTCACAAGTTTCATTTCATTCAACGCAGTATCAGATGAGTGATTTTAACACTTTAATGGACAAGGCAGTTAAAACCAGTCTCTGTAGTGGTCTTTAGGTATGTCCATTTGCTGGTCGAGAGAAGACTATTTTTCATAATTTAACGCTGGAATTCCTGACTCAATAACTGAGCCAGTTTTACTAGTGGTCAATTTTTAAAAAAAATATCTTGGCCTGCAAATGGACATTCAATAAGGTTTAAACCATTTGGATATTCTATGAAATTGAGCTTTTGATCCACTTTAATGCTTACAATAAAAGTAATATTTAACCCTTTAACCATCGAATTTATTCAAGAAAATTTCAATTTTCTCTTAGAAAATGTCCATTTGCACACCAAGAAGCCTATTTTTGAAACTTTACCACTGAAATGACTGGCTCGATTCCAGTAGTAGAATTAAAAAAATAGTCTTCTCTTGGTCTGCAAATGGACATTTCTCAAGACCACTGCAGAAGCCGTTTTTGGCTGATATGAGTGTTAAAGGGTTAAGCATTGAAAACACAGCACACATGGTAAAAACCTGGGACCATATTCACGAAGGGTACTTAAGTCTGGCAAAATGTGTAAACCTGGCCTAAGTACGGAAAACGTCTAAGAGTCTATTCACCTACATTAGATGAATATTTAGTCGCCTCTTCGTAATTACGACATAGTTGGATCTTCGAAATAGGTGCAGGTAGTTAGTCTCTCTTCGTGAATACGGCCTGGGTCATAAAATTTAGACAAAAGTTAATTAAAAAGGTCAAGGTCTGAAATAAAACATGAAACATTTATAAAATTGATCCACATCATACCTTGAGCCAATTATGAGATCGTTTAGCAATTTCATATGTAGCATCTTTGTCCAGAGTTTTAACCATCAGACCTTCACAGTTACCTGAAGAACAAGAACACAAATACACTAAATCACCTGAATGACCTAATGGGAAAATCACTTCAAATGTAAGAAATGTTCAGTTGAATATTTTGAAGATAATTCAACTGGGAGATGTTGCTGTCAAATTAGCTTATTCAAAAGCTTACCTGCATAACTGTCTTAAAATTGAGATCATGCGACTTCAGGGTTCAAAGGGTTAACCGCTGACACTTCTAATCCTTTTCATTTGACAGCCACCAAATAACGTTGCTGTCAAGCCTTTCTTCTCTAACGCTGCAACAATTAATGCTATGACATCCATATGATAAGGATTTCCTTTAATACTCGAATTTGTTCAAGAAAAATTTCAATTTTCTCATAGAAAATGGGTTTTGACTGGTCATGAAAACTTCTAAAGATTTTCTAATGCTGATCAGTTGGATCGAAATCCGAATGTCAGTGCAGTGTTTTGCGCCTGCTTTTATACTCTCGGGCCGGTTACAGTTGCTCCTTGGTGTAACCGGGACGAGTAAAAATCTGGGTACATGTAACCAGAATTTCATGCTTGTAACCGGAAATGTTGATTTTGTAACCGGATTTAACATCTTGTAACCGGAATTTACCAATTGTCTGTTTGTTGGTAACCGGAAATTTTTGACTTCTAGATTGTGTAACCGTTAAAGTCATTTGTTGTGTAACCGGAAAATTGTAATAGTTGTTTTCTAGGTTACGTGTAACCGTAAAAAAACTAGTGATGTAACCGGAAAAATAAAGTTTTATATAAGCATTTTACCCAGTAGCCAAGAGTGGCTCTTTGACTGAGTATATTGTGGTTCTTTAATATTCCAATGTGGCGGGAATTTATGGGGTATAAATAGCATTTGATGACACAGGTTTCCATTTTGTTGGATAACCTTAAGTGGAATGATTCGGATTTATGGCATTTCGTACTTTGTGTGGTTATACTCATCAGACAAAAATAGAAGTCAGATTAGTTTATCCTGTATGAAGGGTTAAAAGAGTAAGTGTTGAGTGCGTTTAAGCTTACCTCTCTACCGGTCAGTTCCCCGGTCTGTGACTAGCCGTGGTTCTAGTCCAGGAATGAGGTATGTTACTGTGCCGGTTAACCCAGTTTCGACAAAGAGAAATGAGAAGAGTTCATCGTCTGTTGTGTTACTGGTGCACGGTATACTACCCTCAGGAATATGGATTACGAACTGCGTGTGGATATTATCGGCCTCCTCCTCTGTGATTTGTGGAAGAGGTCCACTATCTTCTGTCTGTGTGTGAAAGGATGGCTCAGATGAAATGTCGATGGTATGTTTGATCCCAGTTGATTCTGTGGGTGTTGTGGCTGGTGTGTGTACCTCGTTTGGTTGTTCGGCGGTGGGTGTGCTCACTTCCTGTGTTACCTGTCTATCTCCAGAGACAGATTCTGTGACAGTGGCATTGGTTGCTGGAGTAGTCGGTCTTGGTGGAGGGACAGGTATCCTGAAACTAGAGTAATCTCTGATTTTGATCACTCTAGTGTTGCTGGCCTGTCGAACAAGTTCTTTGATCTGATGTTTTGAAAATAGATGAATTTTTTCACAGTGGCCTCTGGCTTCCTCTAAACGTGTAAAGCTGATCCTGCAATAACTGCAGCTCCAGAAGCCACTCAGTTCGTGTATGACTCTTATGTGCCTTCTTAGCCCGGTGCGTTGAGCAAATTGTGTATTGCACTTTTTACACTGAAATTTGTCCATACAGGTGAGTATGAGACTGCTGGCTAACTGATTCTATGTTTATAACGTGGAAAGGAGCGAACGTAATGGTCAGTGTGATGTTTAGAGGTAGACATCTATTACGACGTCATAGAAGGGTTTCCATGGCATGGAGATTGGTGATTCTAGTTAGTTTTAAAGAACAACTCAGATTTTTGGAATCACCAATCTGCATGATTAATCACTATGGGGTCCAACGTGTGTAGTTGGTGTATCCAGTACTTCTCTTGTTCTTTCCTGATATAAGTTTTATCGATGTCCTCAGGATCGTGAGGGAGAACATGTATAATTTTATAGGACACGTTTTGTCCAGTATGGTTGGGTAAATTAAAATGTTTTGCAACGGGGGTATCTTTGTGTTTTTTGATATCCCTTAAATGTTCTTTCACTCGTACGTGGAACTCACGTTTTGTTTCCCCCACATACTGTTTGTGACAGTGTGTGCATGTGAGTAGGTAAATAACATTGCGTGTATCGCAGTAAGTTTTGACCTTACATCTGTATTTTAGACCCGTGTGTGTGCTAGTGAATTCACGTTTGTTGTCCATATTCTTGCAGAAAAAACAATTTTTTCTTGTGCATGGATAAATTGGGTTTTGGAAAGTTTTTCCTTGGAGGCCTGATTTGGCGGGAAACTCAAATTTGGCGGTGACAAGTGTGTCTCTGAAAGTTGGATTCTTTCTGTAGCCAAACATCGGTGGAGTTGGGAATGTGCTTCTACATTTGGGACTACTATCTAGTAGTTCCCAGTTCTTTTTGATGACTTTGCTGGCTTTATGGCTTTGAGTGTGAAAGTCCATTATGCATGGGATACGAGTGTTTATCTCTGTGTTTTTGACTTTGGGTATATAGTAGATCAAGCCTTGAACGTGTGCATGCTTTCTGATAGCTGTTTAGAAGAAGATCCGGGGGATAGTCTCTCCTTTGATAATAGCCAATGAGTTCATCGGCGTGTTTGTGGAAATCTAACTCCTTGCTGCAGATTCTGCGTAATCTAAGGAATTGTCCATATGGGCTGGAGTTTTTAGTGGACTGCGGGTGTACTGATTGGTAATATAGGTAGCCGTGTGTGTCTGTAGGTTTACAGTACAAATCGAAGCATAGTGAGCGATCAGTATCAATATATATGTATGTGTCCAGGAAGCTAACCTTACTTCTGGAACTACTATCCATTGTATTAAGATGTAATAACTTTGAATTTAATGACAAACAATACCTACAAATGGGTGGAACAGCCATGGGCACTAAAGTAGCACCAACTTATGCTATCATCTTCATGGCCCAATTGGAGAAAAAGCTTCTGCTACATTCTCCCCATAGACCGGCCCTTTACCTCCGATACATCGACGATATATTCATGATCTGGACATCTGGCCAACAAAAACTTGATGAATTCATCCACTATATGAATATATCTCACCATTCTATCAAATTTACAGCGGAACAGCCCACAACTAAGGTTAGCTTCCTGGACACATACGTATATATTGATATTGATCGCTCACTATGCTTCGATTTGTACTGTAAACCTACAGACACACACGGCTACCTACATTACCAATCAGCACACCCGCAGTCCACTAAAAACTCCAGCCCATATGGACAATTCCTTAGATTACGCAGAATCTGCAGCAAGGAGTTAGATTTCCACAAACACACCCATGAACTCATTGGCTATTATCAAAGGAGAGACTATCCCCCGGATCTTCTTCTAAACAGCTATCAGAAAGCATGCACACGTTCAAGGCTTGATCTACTAATACCCAAAGTCAAAAACACAGAGATAAACACTCGTATCCCATGCATAATGGACTTTCACACTCAAAGCCATAAAGCCAGCAAAATCATCAAAAAGAACCGGGAACTACTAGATAGTAGTCCCAAATGTGGAAGCACATTCCCAACTCCACCGATGTTTGGTTACAGAAAGAATCCAACTTTCAGAGACACACTTGTCACCACCAAATTTGAGTTTCCCGCCAAATCAGGCCTCCAAGGAAAAACTTTCCAAAACCCAATTTATCCATGCACAAGAAAAAATTGTTTTTTCTGCAAGAATATAGACAACAAACGTGAACTCACTAGCACACACACGGGTCTAAAATACAGATGTAAGGTCAAAACTTACTGCGATACACGCAATGTTATTTACCTACTCACATGCACACACTGTCACAAACAGTATGTGGGGGAAACAAAACGTGAGTTCCACGTACGAGTGAAAGAACATTTAAGGGATATCAAAAAACACAAAGATACCCCCGTTGCAAAACATTTTATTTCTCATAGAAAATGTTCATTTGCAGACTAAGAAGACTATTTTCACAAATTTACCACTGGAATGACTGTCATTCCAGTGGTAAATTTTCAAAAATAATCTCTTGTTCTGCAAATGGACATTTCTCGACCACGACAGAAGCCATTTTTGGCTGATATGGGTGTTAAAGGGTTAGATCTACATAGTCTAGAGACAACCTGATTTTGAGGCCACGATATGACCGGAGGTTAATACATTGTAGGTGAGCAGCAGGCCACAGCTCTGAAAGAGTAATCATCTTACAGACCTAAAGGCCACGATATTCAAGTATTCATAGTCTCAAGTGATTAGAGATAATTTTGTGGTATTATAGAATTTTGATTAATGAATTATTCACACACAATGAGACTCATTGTTGATTATGCGAACAGAATAATCAATGGAGGAATCCAGTTTTAGTTATGCCACACCCATCTCCAGCTAGACTTCACCCACACATTGCCCCTGTTGGGATCAATCGATCCCTGAACTCCCAGGCTATCAATTTCCAGAAAACTATAGAGATAAGCTGTTGAATATTTTGAATCTAATTTGACTGGGTGCTGTTGCTGCATATGGCAGCAACAGTTCCCAGTCAAATTAATTTCAAACTATTCAACAGCATGTTTATTAAATAGTAGACATACAATTCGCATAATCAACACTGGTTCGGCAATTCTCTAATTACGGTCAATCAGCTACCTATACACAATACGACATGTTCCCGTGGTCCTGTAATAACGAGGTCGACTCATAAACCATGGGTCACTGGTTCGAACCCTGTCACTACCTGGTGAGCACCAAAAGTGCAAAACCAGTCATGGGGTAGATGAGTCTCAAGTCTTGATCAGAGAAAATTACAAGAAATTAGTTTTTTCTGAAGACTGACATGACTGGCTCATTAAATTCAATTCACCTTTCGACAGTGTCCATCTATCAATCTGACATCATATGATGTCATAATCAGGGAAGTGGCGTGTAGGATAGCATCATAATCATTACGTCATAAATGACTCTATTTGGCCCGTTTTTAACTCTTAATATTCCGACACATTGTACGAATTGTATGTTTATACTATTTATGGGCTGAGATTTTGCTTTTAAAAATAACCATTTTGACATTGGTCACAAAATGTTGAATTTGCACATTTCACCAATGTTATACTTTCATGGCAAGTCCTTATTCTTGATAGAAATCACTTTCCAATATTCAATACAATATTTGAGAATGCAAAATCTGTAAATCGTCAGGTAAATAAAATGTGCTGGCATTTTTCTGTGGAGTCACATCACTTATCTAACCGAGAATAGGTGAGTGGGTGAGTGCCCCATTGTAGAGTAGCTACCCAAGTTACTAAAATAGCGCCTAAATGGATAATTCATATTCTAGATTCAACTCAAGGCTCCCTCCTATGAGACCGGGTCAGTCGAATAGATCACGTGTTTGTATTGAAATGAATGTAATGTAAATATGTGGTACATCTACCTGAGGGTAGGCTGGGTAACGGATCTACCCTAGAGTAGGCATGAGTTTTCTAAACGCAGTCTATAATGTCTGTCATAGGAGTTATCCCCCCTTAGTACACTTAAACAGAAAAGGATTAAAACACATCAATACCTTTGATAGATTCGTCTAAGAATTCTGCAATTTCTTCAGTATTCGATGAGATCATAGACTGAGCATAAACAAACTCGCCATCAACTTCATTAAATGATTCGCGTAGCAGTTCCCGTCTTCTTCTAAACGATTCTTGGACTAAGGATTTGCCGTTTAGATAGAGCAGGTCGAAGGCATACACACACACTTGTACTTTAATTTCTGCCGCATCCGCATCCTGAATAAAGCATTTTTATCAGATAGTCAACATTATCTTGACCCTTAGGCACCTAATGGGCTGGATTTCATTCCCTTCACTGGTATTTATTTTAGTTCCTTCTACTGGTTAATTGAAATATAATTTCTGGCATCAGAGTGATTAAAGATATGACTACATTAGAGGCATTAGTGTTTTCAGACAGTGTTTTAATACTTAGTTTACAAAGGAAATCAAGTACTTGCAAGCAACAACCTGACTTGAGCTTGAGCACTGAGCAGGCATGCGTACATTTTCACATGTTAAAGGCCAGAAAATAATTATAATAGTATTTCATTTGCTGTTCTTGTTTTCTATCAATGTTTAGACATTGTTAACCCTTGTGTTGAAGGGTGAATAATCTTTACCAAATGTACATTGGTTTCAGAGCTTGGTTTTCAAGGATATTATTCTCTCTCCCAGTGACTGCACCCTTTTTACAAGGATAGGTCACCTTCCCTTGGCATTGACGATATTTCAAAAAGTTGAAAAAAGATACAGTACAGCTCAGAAACAAAACAAAAGCCAGTTAAATATTTTGGACTTAATTTCCAATGTTTTCCAATCAAAAGAAGTCCAAAATATTCAAGAGAATGTTTCTTACATCGTGTTCAAAGTTGTTCTAACTAGCTTATTTCTGATTTTGTTTTGGATACCTGTTAAAATATTTCTGACCTGTACTGTATCTGTAATAATCTTACTTTTCTTTTTCGTGTACTCAGCACTTGAAATGGCAAAATTTGCTTCTTTTCACGATCCCAAGCGACGGCTTCCGCATCAATAACACACGATTTTACACTGTCTTTCGTCAACTTTGGCATACGACTGATAATATCGGGATATTTTGATGTATTGTCCTCTGAGTTACGACTATAGATGTTCACTGTGCCATCTTCCAGGATATGAATCTGAAAATTAAGGATAAGGTACATTTGAAAATTTTGCTCCGCTACAGGAAATATTGTTGAATATTGTGCTGATGTATGGTTCTGGATTGGGTAGTTGTGTGATACTCGAATTACAACTACAGTATCATTAGCAGCGCCATCATTGTGTTTTAGGAATGTAATGGGAAACCAGTAGCATAGAGAAATGCATGCATTTAAATGTGTTGAAATGAAAATCATCACAGCAAAAGGCAGGATCTACTTACTAAGTTACTCAGAATATCATTCGAATCATAGCTCTGAAACTGACTGCCAACTCACCTGCGCCCGTTCTCCGTCATATTTAAATTCACAGGTAAAGTCAGCTCCTTCAAATCTCTTTAGGACCTCACTAACTCCTGATGTAGGATGAGCTAACATCGGCTTCAACGGGATACCTGTGGATAAAATGTGTAAGGTCAGGTTCTTCTTTACTCAAAGGCAAAAGGTATTAATATTCTCATAGTCCATCTGAAATAATTCTAATAATGTGATTATATGTGAATAAATTGTAATCTGCATGTATTCCTAATGCAAGCTACAGTCTGACATGCCAAGGACAATGTTTGGGAATAGTAAAATGTGGTCACGACTCTCTTTAAAACAAGATCTCACTGTAGACACGTCACATGACACACGATGCAGTACTTTAACCCTTTAGCCCTTAAATCTTTTCACGAAAATTTTAATTTTCTAATAGAAAATGTCCACTTGCAGATAATGATGTAAGTCGAAAAATTGTCCAGAAAGTTATCCAGACATTTTTTCCGGAAAATTGTCCAGTTTTTATCTGAAACTTCATTTCTAATCTCATTGCGTAAATTGTATTATTTATTCTTAGAATTATTTTTAACGTAACACTAATTAATGGAAAAAGTGCACCAGCAACATGTTTTATGTTAATACTAATACCGTAAAAATTCGACTAAAGGACGCAGTTTTTTTGTCAAAATACATCTACTAGAAAGGGGGGTGCGTCCTCTAATCGAGAACATTCCTTCCCCACATTTTTGTGTCGAAATTTTTCTTAAAAATTCACAGATTTATACCACGGAAATTGAACTAAATGTTACCCTAGACAATTCGCGCCGCCTCATGACTATATTTAATGTATACTAAAAAAACACCAAGCGGAAGTGAAATTATTAAATTGGGGCGCCTAAATATTGCTTATTCTTTAATACATATCACTTATTACATCAAAATGAATCCAGAATTTGACATAAAATGGCGTCGAGAAAAGATACGTGTATAAATCACGTGATTCGCCTCCAACCGCAAAAGATCTTTATTCTAATTAGAGCGAGTACTCGGATCTAAATATTCTGGACTCGGAAATTGCTATATATCATCATTGCGCAATAGGAACTGAATGTTCCCGTACCATTTGATAACCAACTCCCGTTAGCGCATAAGATTACACAGCGCCTCCAATCACAAAAGAGCCAGATAACCAACTCCCGTTAGCGCATAAAATCACACAGCGCCTCCAAACGCAAGAGTCATTACAACTAGTGACCATCTGAATATCCCCATACCCGTTTTAGAACCAACTCCCGTTAACGCTTAAGATTACACAGCGCCTCCAATCACAAAAGAGCCAGATAACCAACTCCTGTTAGCGCATAAGATCACACAGCGCCTCCAAACGCAAAAGAGCCATTACGATCTGTTTCTATCACGCGATTTGTATGTTTTCAAGGAGACATTTTATGCCAAAATTAGATTGATTTTGATGTAATAAACAATCTTTATTGAAGATACGCGATATTTAGGCGGTCCTATTTAATAATTTCTCTTCCACCATGATAATTTTAATCATGCATTAAACAAAGCGCTGAGTGATGGTTATTTTTGATACCAATTTTCGATTTTTTAAAGGTACTTTTTTTCTAAATTTAACAGCGTCTTATACTTGATTATAAGTTTTTTGGGCGGATTTTGGTCAAATTTGGGACAGCGTCCTATAGTCGAGGGCGGCCTTTAGTCGAGAAATTACGGTACTCCAATGAGTCCAATACTTGTTGAGGATTAAGAGTTGATCATATTGAATTGTAGAACCAGGTGACCTACTTTTGTTACATTACATATGATTCAACCTAACAATGCATATACACACCACGGTTGATAAATTAATATTCTGTTAAATATTTTGAAACCAATTAGACTGGGAGCTGTTGCTGCAGCAACAGCTTCCAGTCAAATTAGTTTCAAAATATTCAACAGTTTGCCTGTATCATTGTCTTGAAATTAAGTTTTCTGGGACTGTAGCATTAAAAGGGTTAATAATGCTTACAGGGCCTACATGTAAGACAGGAACAACTTTCAGCAACATTGTTTCCAAAATGCACACCAGTCTTTCTTTCTCCTACCAGTTCTTTAAAACTGGATTTCTGACCACCAGCTTTCATTCCAGCAGCTCTAAATATTTTGTAATTTGATATATGCATAATGCACATGATGTCATTTGTTCACTGATTTGAAAAGAATAATTCTAATTAAGTATTTAACGTGTTTCCTTTTAATAAATACGAAAAACTACATCTAAGGTGGAAAATGTTCCGATTTTTCTGGAATATAATGGAAAATTTTCCGGAAAATATTTTCCAGGAAAATTAACATCATTACTTGCAGACCAAGAGAATATTATTTTTGAAAATTTATCACTGGAATGACTAGCGCGGTTATCGAGCCAGTCATTCCAGTGATAAATTTTCAAAAATAGTCTTCATTTGGTCTGCACATGGACATTTCTCAAGACCACTACAGAGAGCATTTTTGGCTGATATGAGTGTTAAGGGGTTAAAGACAAGAGAACTGCTGGTGCGCAAACACACCGTGTTCTATTAAGGAAGGTCGTCAATAGGTTAAAAAGTTTGAAAAAAACAAAAATAGATTGCCTGATTTTCACCCACGGTAACCTATCATCGAGATTAAGAAAATTTATCAAATTTCTATTTCACTAGTGAGATGACATACTTACCTCCATAACGCTCTTGATATACTAGTATATCGGCTCTAAATTCAATAATATTCAGAATTATAAAAAGTTAGGTGCCCCTAATGGGCAGGTGGATGTACACAGTCATACACATGACAGACCGCACCCACTGCGCATGCGCATACTGGTACTTCCATTACTAAATATTGGCTGACATAGAAGCAACTATTCAAATAACCAAAGGACCAGGCCTCCGTGGGGTGGAGAGGCCGGGATCCTGTTAGGGAGGTAAGTATGTCATCTCAGTCGTGAAAAAGAAATTTGATAAATTTTCTTATTTCACATCATGAGAACATACTTACCTCCCTAACACTCCTGATAAAAACCAGAATTTGAAAGTAAATTTGGTGGGAGGGAGGCAAGGTCCTGAAAACCAGCACACCTTCGAAGAGACTAGGCTCTTTGAATTTTCAAGAGATTTAAAACATCTGAAATTGTGACTAAAACACAACCAGGAATAGAATTTTGCATCAGATAATCGACCGATGAAGAGAGATTGATCAAAAGGCAAATGTGCTCCCCCCCCCTCTTTCTGAGGAGGGCTAGGAAAAAACGCTGCTCTAAATGACTAGCACGTTCTCTAATACTTAATGAAAGTATTACTAGACATTGGAAAAAAGAAGAATTGCTTCAATTTCAACTCTCTGAAAGAACCGCAATTAAGAGACATTAACTATCACCATATTAAATAAAAAATGACACCATCACCAAGACTAAAAACAAAAATGGTCATATATACTGACCTCTGATGTCTTGGACGCGGCACTCATCTCTTCCCCCACCGCATGAAGAGAATTGTACCAGCTAATAGTACCGATACCTACCAACAAATGTGATATTTGTAAATAGCAGAGGAGGAAATTAATTACAAACATAAACCTCTACATTATTTTATTTTCTGAGGACTGAGACGGCGAGCGGGTTAGAAGTGTCACGAAGGTAATGGTCGGTAAAACTTGATTCACAGTGCCACTGGGCTACTGACATAATGTCTTCAACAGCAACACCATTAAATAATGTCGTGGAAGTTACCACACCATGGACACTATGAGCCTTGGCTCTATCTACTTGGATTCCAGTGGCTGTCTTATGACAGAATTGAATACATTCTACTATCCATCTGGAAATAGTGTCTCTTGACGCCCTACCATGGGGTTCAATATATGACAACCATAGGGAACATGGGTCCGTCCGCCAAACCTGAGTTCTTCTCTTGTACTTATTTAAAGCATGGACAGGACACCATACTTTAGCACCAGGATCATATCTGGTTAAGGCAGGTAAAAAATAGGTTTACCCGGATATTTTAAAGATTGATTCTTAGCCAAGAAATTCAATCTTGGTAGAAGCTTAAGGCCTTCACCTGTAACTATATAACGGTCAGGCTCAGCAGACAAGGCATGAATTTCACTCCTGCGTCTGGCTGATGCTGCCGCAACTAAAAATAGTTTTACGTGTCAATAATTTTACAGATATAGCACTAAGTGGTTCAAAAGGTTTATCACTCAAAACCTGCAGAACCAGAGAAAGACTCCATGACGGTGTCAGTGGAGGATTTCTTGGTCTGAGATTGCCCATACCTTTAATAAGAGTATTTAAAACACTTACTTCATCATTTCCCCTCTTTGCCAAGCAAGGGATAACAGTCATTAATACTGATTTGTATCCAGCAATAGAATTAGGCTTAAGACTATAGGCATCATACAGGTGACAGAGAAAATCAGCTACTACCTGAATAGATGCTTCCATCGGATTGATACATCTCTTTGAGCACCATTCTGCAAATCTGTTGATTTTATAATTATAAGCTCTGGAGGCTGACCCCCTTCTGGCTCTGGCCATGAAATTGGCTGCTTGCTCAGAAAAGCCCTCCTTAATCGCGGATTTTTTGACAACATCCATGCAGTCAATTGAAACATTGATGGATTGTTGTGAAGCGTCTTGCCCTGGAAGATAATATTGTCCATCAGAGGCAGAGGAACCGGATTGCAAACCAGAAGGTCCAGCAGATCTGTAAACCATGATGGGCATGGCCAATTCGGGGCGATCAGAAGCACTTGGCATTCCTCTTGTTTGATCTTCTGAAGAATCCTTGGAATCAGGATTGTTGGAGGGTGTGCGTATGCATACAGTCCCTTCCAACTGATAGCTAGCGCATCTATTGCGATAGCGCTTGGATCTGGAATCGGAGAAACTTACGTCGTCATCTTCGCATTCTTTTTCATTGCGAACAAATCTATGTTGGGCTTTCCCCAATGATTGAACAGGTGATCCGCCACACATTGACTTAGTTGCCATTCCGTAGGCAGAATGCTCATCCTTCGGCTCAATGAGTCTGCTAACAGATTCAGCCTTCCCGGAATATGAACTGCTTTCAAGGTGATCATACAATCCATGCACCAGCAAAGCAGCTTCCATGTCATCATACAGAGACTGGGCAACTTCGTTCCGCCCTGGCAGTTTATGTAACTCACTACTGTAGAGTTGTCTGAACGTATCATCACAAATTTTCCCTCCACTTCTTTTAAGAAGTGTTCCAGGCCTAGAATTACAGCCCGTAATTCTAGCATGTTGATATGTTCCTTTGACTGTTCCAGATTCCAAAGCCCTGATATAGTGGCTTCTTTCAGGCAAACTCCCCATCCCCCATCGATGCATCCGTAAACATCGTTACTTGAGGGTGGGGAGGGGTCAGCATGACCACCGCCAGATTTCCTCTCTCCATCCACCAATGAAGGTGATGAATGAGAGGGTCCAACACTTGAATGCGCTAGTCCAGTGATCCTGAACTCTGCGTCCACTGAGCCATGAGAAACAATTGAATCGGCCGCCTGAGGAATGACTGGTTCCATTGAAACCATCAGACCTAACATTCTCAGATAGACTCGTGCTAGAATATAACGACTGTTGCAAACCAACTGAATGCACGAGAGGAGATTTTCGACTCTCTCCTGGGATGGATAAACATATCCTATCTCCAGATCGAAGAACATACCCAGGTAAACAAACTTCTGGGATGGAGTCAGCTCTGATTTCTGAAAGTTGATTATCCAGCCTAAATCTGTGAGAGTTTTCAAAACTATCTCCAGATTTGCTGTCAAACTTTCTGGGTTGTGTGCTTTCAGCAACCAGTCGTCTATGTAAGTGTGAACAGCTATATTTCTCCTGCGGAGGTATGCCGTGATAGCAAGTACCACTCGAGTGAAGACCCTTGGAGCCGTCGAGATGCTGAATGGAAGAACCTTGAATTCCCATTGGCGTCCCTGAAAAGCAAATCTCAGGAACCGACGAAAACTCCTTGCAATTGGAATGTGGAAATAAGCATCCTTGAGATCTATTGATGCTGTCCACATCCCCTTCTCTAACCCCAACAACACCGATCTTACTGTTTCCATTTTGAAACTCAGTGTATCTATAAACTTGTTTAGAGGTTTGAGGTTGAGAATTGGTCTCCACCCCCCGGTGTTCTTTGTCATAAGAAACACAGTTGAATAGAAGCCCGGGCAATCTTGCGCCGGTTGAATTGCTTCCTTTAGAATTAGAGATTCTATCTCCTCTTCTATGCACAACCGCTTGTCCAGATCTCTTGGAATTTGAGTCCAGACCGGTACCAGAGACAGATGCAACGGCGGACCTCTTATCCATTCTGGACTGTATCCGTGCGAAAGCCATTGCAAGACTAAGCGGTCCTGAATTAACCGCTCCCGCTTCTGAATGTGGCAAGTCAAAGGACCTCCCACTGGTGCACCTAGGGTTGACGGGGTGCCCATAAATTTTAGAAGTGGGAGTGTCTCTGGTACGAGTGACAACACCCGAATGGTACTTGTGGTAACCGGAAAAGATTTTAGCCCATCAGGCCCGGTTAGCACACGCCGCTCCTCGCGCGCCGCGACCAGCGCCACGACCGACGCGGTCTCTGAACCCGGCCGGCCTGCTGGCCTCTGACAATGCCAGCACCGCGACGAGCGTACTGCTGTCGAGCAGCCGAGGGCTCAACACGCACATGTTCTCTGCGCAGCGCTTCAAACTGTGGGCGCAGCGCCCTCTGGTTGTTCACTAAAGTCACTGTCTCTTGGAGGTGCCGACAACCTTCACCTCCAAAAAGACCAGGGCCCGCATCGGCGCTTGCAAACAAGCGCGACTTGAGCTCCTGAGACGGGCACAAATTGTCCAGAGCAAAAGTGCGCCTCGTTCTCAGTGACTTTGTGACTGACCTAGTCAGACAGTCCAGCGCCAGGTTGATGCCATCCTGGATGGCTCGCTGGACTGTCACAGGGCTAGGTTGTTGCTGCACCGAGGTTGCTACTACCCCAGATAGCAGCTGAGAGACATGGGACAGCGCATTAATCGCCGCTCGTGAGCTCTCCTCGCTGTCGCACAAAGCGGCATTAGCCGAGCGCATAGCGCCTGTGCACAACGCTCCCGTGTCAGCACGGGAACCCGGCCGCATATCTTCCCGCAGAGCGGCGCGGTCATCCGCGCTCTGTCTGGGCACTAGGCCATATCGAGCATACTGACTAGCAGTAACCCGACATCGCCTAGCAATCTCGCGGGGGGGGCCTTCGCGAGGCAACCTTTCAGTCTGATCGACTCCTCTGCCGCCGAGAACATATCTAAGATATGTTCAGCATACGGCAGAGACAGTCGTGCTGGCCAATGGCATTGCCTGTAACCATGCCCGAGGATTACCGGCGGCCGTCTCGTCCACGGAAAGCTCTGGTCTGACAGCGAGGAGCCACGCACACACTTCTGACCAGTCTTCATCCGTGGCTACCTGCGAATT
Source organism: Chaetoderma sp. LZ-2023a (assembly GCA_034401795.1). Taxonomy (NCBI): domain Eukaryota; kingdom Metazoa; phylum Mollusca; class Caudofoveata; order Chaetodermatida; family Chaetodermatidae; genus Chaetoderma; species Chaetoderma sp. LZ-2023a. The sequence continues at coordinate 94,208,406 of CM067372.1, forward strand.
GTCGATGAGCAGCGGGCCCTCATCATCTTCAATGGCAATCGCAGGTAAGGCCGAGGAGGAGGCTATAGACGAACCTGGCTGCCTAGGGAATGTATACGGGCCTGTGAGGGCTGGCATAACCTTCTCCATAGGCTGACCAGGCACCAAGGCCGCGCTTGTGTGTGGGGAATCATGCACACCAGCGCGGCCCGGAACGTCCGTATGAGATTCCACGCTTAAGCGTGGAATCTTATAAGGGCGGCCATCCGCTCCAAACCAGCCCACAGGCTGAATCATGAAACCTGCTCCCGAAGGAACAGTGGCATAGGTGCGAGCAACCGCGCTTCCCATGAGAGGAGTGTAGACGCTCGCATCCATGTCTTCATGCTCATCCTGTGGGCCGAGCAGGTAGTCTTCATCATCTTCCTGGTCAGGAAAGTTAGACTCTGGATTAGTAAGGAAAACTAACCCACACTGACCAGGAGAATGCTCGAAAGCCGATGATGAGGTTACTCCGCGAGTGATCGTGGTCAGGTCCACTGGTCAGGTCCCGCCTGATGCTGCTTGCGCCGCTGAAACACCAGGCGATGCGAACATCAAGCCTGGGTCCAAGACGGCCGCCCCTGGATCACTAAACACTTTGTCCGAGCTAGTAGGGCATGATCCAGGGACGGGGGCTACCTGCACTGAGGTCGATGCGCAGGAAGTTTAAACACCTGTGCCCGGAAACATGCCGCGAAGCATGTCAGGCCTCAGATCTTTCAGTCCTGCGCATCTCACTCACCAACTCAACCTTGAAGGCCTCGAGCTCACCCTTCTCAGAGGCCTTCTTACCCTCCTTCTTAGTCTTCTTGCCCTCCTCAGCCATCAGCTTAGCCTGGGAACAAAAGAATTCAGAGGTTAGATTCCGCCCCCCACCCCCACTCTTTACAAATGACACATTTGTTGGACAGCCTACAAACTGAGCAAAGATGGCAAGGGTGGGGGAAGAATCTAGCCTTCATAGGCTTAAGACAGGATGGACATGACTTCTGAAAGGGAATGGATACGAAGACAATGAGTATTATAGTTTGCAAATACCGTGTTAATTGACTAATAGTACCAACAAGAACAAACTCGAGAAGACATCCACCTTCTTTATACAGACCACCCTGACGGGACAGATGACCTCTCTAGTTCATAATAACCAATCACAACCAGGATCCCAAATTAAGAAAGAGAGAGAAAGGAGTAGTGACTAACTAGATATCTCTCCACCTTCATAATAAAGGGTGATAAAACATCAAGGACTTTCTCTAAACTAGGATTATGACATCAAGAAAGAGAAAAAACTCTGGTTGATTATGACATCAAGCCTCAATGCAACAGCTCCTTCAAGGAAAGGGGACATCAGAAAACGAATGCAAGAAACATCTAGAGACTAAAGACATTCATTACTCCCAAATAATATACTTTATATTAAATATATATATTCGAGAACCCATGCACATACAAGAGAGAATACAGTGCAATAACAAATGGCAGCAGAAATTTGTGAATATTTTCAAATAATTAAGTGCCATAACTAATAAGCTCCCTTAGCCTGAGCACAGGCAAACCATCCTCTTGTGCAGGAGAACACGTCCATCCATCCGCCGAGACTCCTCTTCCAGAAGAACTGATGATGGGGATGGGACAAAAGGAAGGAGATATTTCTTTTATTAATTTAATATATCTCCAACCCTTAGACATATCACAATGATAAGTAAAAAAAGAGATGTGAACAACCTTCGAGAGAAGAACAGGAACCCTTACACATAAATAAGTCGAACCTGTGAACACAAAGCACAAGAGATTAATAGCCCTAGGCGCTGGGAAAAATTTAACAAGGATTCCCAGCACCTGAAAACGCGGTACCGCCGAAACGGCCGCGACGAAAACTGGTAACAAATAAAAGTTACAAGTCTTAAATAAATATATGGAACAATATCACCTTAGCAGATGAAGAGGAGGACTCCTCTAACACTTTAGCATCAGCCATGATGGAACCAGATGATAAATATAGTGAAATTCTCAATAGAGTGTGCTTAAAGTTTTCCACAAGTTGATTTCAGCCAATATATTAGAAAACGGAAGTACCAGTAAGCGCATGCGCAGTGGGTGGGGTCTGTCAGTGCATGACTGTGTACATCCACCTGCCCATTAGGGGCACCTAACTTTTTATAATTCTGAATATTATTGTATTTAGAGCCGATATATTAGTATATCAAGTGTTAGGGAAGTAAGTATGTTCTCATGATGTGAAATACCCAATCACTGATGAAATCGCTTTACTTATATCCATATTTCAGGGCAATCATACAAGAAAGCTGTTGGATATTTTGAAAATAATATTCAAAATATTCCACAGAAAAGTTATTATATAATCAGAAAGATTTGCATCTGGTCATCAATTCACCTTTCCATAGTATCCATCTATCATCTGATGTCATAATCAGCTAAGTGGCGTGTAAGATGACGTCATAATAATTTACATCATAAATGATTCTATTTGGCCCGTCTTTAACTCTTAGACCGACGGGTTTTACGAATTGCATGCTTACTATTTAATAAACATGCTGTTGAATATTTTAAAACTAATTTGAATGGACGCTGTTGTTGTCATAGGTAGCAGTCAAATTAGTTCCAAAATATTGAATAGCTTACCTGTATAGTTTTCTAGAAATTTATCGTCAGGGAGTTCAGCAATCGATCGTTCCTACCACGAGCGAGGTGTGGGTGGAGCTTAGATAGAAATGGGTGAGGCATAGCTAAAATGGAAAGGTCCACTGTGATAGAGCTAATGTTGTCTTGATTGCTTATGGGTTAGCTGCTCAGTATTATGGTGAATTAAGTCCTTCCTGGCTCTTTAGATTCAGCTAACCTCCAGAACAATCATTTCATTCAGCTCAAATTTTATGGTCTGGGTACATATCGGTTGTTTTGATTGGAACATGAATGTTAGAGAATATAAATGACAGCAGCAAGCTGTTTTTACACCAATACCAAATATATTTAATACATGCTGGAGATCTGATCACTGTTGTGGCCAATATCATGGAAGATCATTAAAACAGGTGATTGTAAGGTGTCGACAGGTGATTGTAAGGTGATCTTTTCACTCAGTCTTAAATAACCACCATCGCATGGGCCCAAGTGATCCTGGCCTGTATTAGAATAACAGTGTTTTAACATTAGATATTGTGCTCACCTGGTGTTAATTTGCAGTGTTCAGGAAGCTCCTTCACTCCATGTTTCAACAACACAGGTATAATAGCATCATAGTTTGGACATTCACTGCAAACATAAATAGTTCATATAGTTAAATGACCACATGCTTTGCGGTGGCCATAAGGTGGTTCATTAAGACAGGTTGTAAAAAGACAAGACATATTAGAGACTACACGCCCGTCTTGTGGCCACAATTCCTATGGCAACTGTCATAACATGAAGCATTACCTCATCTGAACAGATGATGTTCTATGATGTCATCGCGTGACAAGTCTCTGAAGGCCATTAGCCACAATACACTATCAGACATTCGAGCCTCATAGCAGGTCCAACAGCAAAAGTAGGTATTATATTATGCTATAGAAAATATTGTTCAAAATTCAGAAAATAATTAAATTTGACTGGAAACTGTTGCTAGCTTAGCATACAACAGCTTCCATTTCAAAATCTTTCTAAATAATCAAAATTGTTTCTGTACAAGTTCCATGAAATTGATATATACCAGGTTTCCAGATTGAAAGGGTTTATATCAAAGGACAACTAGAGTTAAGCTAAAGATAAGAAATAATATTCGATTCTACTTCTTATAAAATGAGTTTTCTTTTCTGATAAAAGGTTGGCCAGACCCTTAACTAGTAGGACAAATTAGTTTTCCTAAGTGTTTACATTTTAAAACTGCAAAATCTCATAAAATTAACATTTAACCTGCAACATCTATTTGAATTAGAAAGAAAAGAATGGGCTGTATCAGATTAGCAATGTTAGAGTTGCACTAACACGCACCAGTAAGTTGTTTTGATGATCAGTGTCGTCTTCTCCATCTCTTTCTTCAGACTGTCTCCTGATATGGACCGTGCACTGTCAAGAATCTCTGGAGGATAATCTATGAGAGAGAGAGAGAGAGAGCGATATTGTCTACAGTTTGAAAGCTAGACAGGTCTACAATTTAACCCTTCAATGGTCAAAGCCGGTCTATGCAGTGATCTTGAGAAATGTCCATTTGCAGGCCAAGAGAAGACTACTTGTAGAGTTACTGAGTCATTCTGCTGGTACATTTTCAGCAGTTGTTTGGCTACCAAATGGAAGTTGACTAAGCAGTTTTTCATTGTCTTGCCCAATCTTAAGCAAGAAAAGAACAGACAGGTTATGGTCAAGTTCGACTCCTAACCATAGTTAGCTATAGCTAACTAGAGTACCAGTCGAACTTCAAATAGTTAACTAGCTAGTCAACTATAGTCAACCGAGCACCCGACCTCGGTTCAGATGGTTAGTCCGATATTTGCGTAAATTTCAAAATGGCGGACACCGATCGCTTGCCACGAATAAATGCATATAAAAGTGTAAATATTTCTCTAAATAACTTAGGTTTGATGAAATTATGCTTTCCCATTGTATGGCGATGTTCTCAAGCCCATATTCCTTCCCACTTTATGCCATATGGGCGCTTTTTGACGTCTTAGCGGACAAAAATAACCCATTTTCGTAGCTCATTAAAGCAGACGACAGAAAGGGTTAATGGAGATTGGTACCCGGCTCCAAATTTTCTGCAATAGTAATTGAATAGGGAACCGGGTACCAGCGAACTATAGTCGCCTAAAATCAAGTTCGATTGGGCATAGCAACTGCGCATGATCAGTAAACCATGAAACTGACTATGGTTAGCAGTCGAACTTGACCCAGGTCATATGATATTTACAGTACAGACAAACCTACTCATGAGATGATATGCAATAAAGTATCGACATTTTGCGGGCTTGAAATACACATTGAGGGGGTTAGAGCACATCGGGCATCATCTTAACATGCTTCTATTGGGATACAAACCAGCAACAAAATGACAACAATGTTAACCCTTTAAATCCTAAATTTATTCAAGAAAAAATTCAATTTTCTTATTAAAAAAATGTCCTTTTGCCGACAGATAATTTCTGAAAATTTACACCTGGTATGATTGCCTCCGTTATCGAGCCAGTCATTCCAGTGGTAAATTTTCTAAAGTAGTCTCTTAATCTGCAAATGGCCATTTCTCAAGACCTGTTTTTGGCTATGAGTATTAAAGGGTTAAAATATTTGAAAATCATTCCATGTTTGTTATATATTTAGATGTATACAGATGTTATGCTTGCCATACTGAGAACACTTACATCTGACCATCTGTGCTAAAAACCTCAATATTAACCCTTACCACAAAGTTTTCATCGTAAGATATTTATCAATAAGTTTCTATATGCTGTAAATTTATTAATACGTTAAGGGTAAGAGAATTTTTTTGAATTTTCTCACTAGAATTGGTGGCGTGATAAACCAAGCCAGTCACTCAAATGGTAAATTTTCAAAAATAGTCTTCTCTCGGGCTGTAAATGACCATTCACCATGCTAAGGTTGCAAATTTCCTGATCAATCTTGTCTATTAAACGGTTGAGTCAAGGTATATATACTTTAAACAAAACCAACCATTAGTCTTTGCCTAAAAAGATTTCCTCAATACAATACAGTGAACTATCAGCTAGCCGGATGGTGTTAGGGCAAGAATTTGGTATGTAACCATTAGATAGTGTTGATACCCAATAGCAGAGATATCAAGTGTGTTATAATTACGAGTCACTGGTTCACCTAACGACCTGTCAGCTAACTGGTAGCATATTGAGTGAATCTATTTTTGGCGAGTGCAGACTGTTGGTTGGCTCATGTTTAATGCATCAATACTATGACTCTTAATAGTTACCGACACATGACTGAAAACTGAAACTTATTGTTAACACTATGCCACTGAGCTATAGATTAATGTTCATTCTATCTTTTAGCATGACTCATCAGTTTGACCCTTTAAATGGCAAAATTTGGTCAAGAAAATCGGATTATTTGTTTATTGAATGTCCATTTGCAGGTCGAGACTATTTTTGGAAATTTATCACTGAAATGACTGGCTCGGTTATCGAGCCAGTCATTCCAGTGATGAATTTTCTAAAATAGTCTTCTCTTGGCCTGCAAATGGGCATTCCTCAAGACCACTGCAGAGGCCGGTTATGGCCGGCGTGACCAGTAAAGGTCAAGGAGAGCAATGGATTTCACTAATGTTAGTTCTGAATGTGTTCTTTCAGCTAGCATCATCAGACATAATGAACTGATGGAGAGCATCAGACTGCAACAGTGCACTAAATAAGTCATCCGTTAACCCTTTAACCCATCAATTTGTTTTTAAAAATTTGTTATTTTCTCATAGAAAGTGCCCATTTGCAGACCAAGAGAAGACTTTTTTAAAAACTTACCACTGGGATGACTGGCTCGATACTAGCTGATATGAGTGTTAAAGGGTTAATAGTCAGGACTTCTAAATAAAGTGAAATCTTTTGTTTAGTGAATGCCCATTTCAAGGAGCAGAGAAGACTATTTTTACATTTGACAACTTCAGTGACTGGCTCGATAACCAAGCAAGTCATTTCAGCATGTCCAGTGGTAAACTTTCAAAAATAATTCTATTGGCCAGCAAATAGATATTTCTCAAGATCACTGCAACAGCTGGCTTGGGTTGGCTTGTCCATTTGCAGACAGAGAAGACTATTTTTGAAAATTTGCCAGTCATTCCAGTGGTAAATTTTCAAAAATACTCATCTCTTGGTCTGCAAATGGACATGTTCTACGAGAAAATATAATTTTTTTAAACAAATTAGAGGGTTAAAGGGTTAATAGGTTTATAAAGGTCAGCTGCCACAAAAGATCACCCGTCTTGAAGAAACATGCATTGAGGTCACAAAAGACTAACAAACATTTAATCAAGAATATTTGATTTAGATTGATAGATTTTATCAGCAATCGCTACCTCACCTTGACCAGGTGGTGTAAGATACACAGCATTTCCTAGTGCCGTCAATACGGACTGCTCAGCGAGACCAATACGTAGCTTGCCACCACACGAGCGAATTAAATACCGGGCCTCACATTGTCGACACGCCACAAACATAGCCTTGATGTAGTCTATTTTTTTGCTGACACACTGCAACAGAAAGGCTGGCTGTTAGATGTGAACATAATCAATAATTATTTTTTAATTTTTTTTTAAAGATCAGCCATGTAATTGAGATGTCAAGTAGTTAAGCAGTGGATTGGTCTTTTTGCTGTTAAAGGATAACTAATCTGAACTCTTGCTAGCTATTCAGGTGATATAATATGCCAGTCATAAACTATGCAGGTAATGTTAAGCTTTTCATCATGCCGCTAAAGAAAGATATTCAGGATTTAGTAGCTAAATGTTGCTATATTTCTACAGCCTATGTCGGCTGTCTTGATTTACTTTTCAACCAATCAGAAAAATCCTAGCGTGCCTGCCTCGAGATATAGCTCAGTCATAGAGACGCCAGCTATAGTTTGGCAGTGTGGTATAAAAGCAATCATACATCTAAGCGGTTGAATATTTTGAAACTAGTTTGACTGGAAGTTGTTGCTGCCATAGGCAGCAAAAACTTCCAGCCAAATTAGTTGCAAATATTCAACTAGATGAATATTACATAATAAAGAATGTAATGCATTGGCACTTACATGACATCACACGCTATCGCTTGAGGAGACAAAATGGCGAAGATCACTGTTCAACATTTACGCGATATTACAAAGCAGATAATTCTGATAAAGAAATGGGAATGTGACAGGATATGAATGATCTGGAATATATAAACCATAATCTATCGGTGCAGTATAACATTTGAGATGAGATTGGCATCGCTTTAAGACTGGTCTTTTACTCTTAAGAATTCGTGAGGCGGAATGGCTGGAATTTACCCCTCAGCGACCGTGAAAAGGAATGTGAGGCGAAGCTATTTGCGCCTGTCCTGCAGAGATGTGAGGTTGTGATCGTGTAGCATCTGGGTGACACATCCTGGGGTTCTGGTTTTGTAGTCGCAGGTGATGAAACTGACTGCTTGGCGTTGTATCCTCTCTAGCTTGTTGATGTCAGTTTTTAGATATGTGTCCCAGATAACAACTCCATACTCGAGTAGAGATCTGACGAGCACTTTTGCACTTTTGCAGTGACAGTATTAATGTAGGTTGTCCATTTGAGGTCGTCAGAGAATTGGAGGCTGAGATATGGGTTTGCTAGTGACTTGCTTTAAGGTGTTGCCGAGGTTGTAGTAGTGCTGTGACTTGTTCAGGACACTTAGGATGTAGGTGATTTGGTGATATAGCAGGCAGTCATCAGTAGAGATGAACTTGGGATTTGACTCTCTGGTAGGGCGTTGATGTGACATAGAAACGGACCCGAGTACGGTGCCTTGATGGATACCAGAGATCACGTGTTTCCTCTGATGACTCGCCTTCGAGAACAACACGCATTGTCCGTTTAGTGAGGTTTGTTAGCCATTTGTGGATGGATCCTCTGATACCATACCGCTCAAGTTTGTATAGGATTTTATTGTGAGGGACGGTGTCAAGATGGTTAAGAATATTTCTACATATTATGTGTTCCAGGAGTTTTGATGCTCCAGAGGTGAGGGATATTGGTCTTTGGTTTTCTGCCTGGTGCTTGTCTCCTCTGTTGTAGACTCTGGAGATGTTCACTGTTAGCCAGTGTTAACAGATCTTTGGAATATTAGTGTTAGACCTGGAGCAATATTTCCAACACACTCGTTAAGTAATCTGTTTGGGATGTTGTCTGAGTCTGAAGCTTTAGATGATTTAAGGTCTTCCAAAAACTTGATAATACCTTCTTGGTTGATACTAATTCCTTTGATGGGTTGTTCAGATCTTATTTTTACAGGAGGCATGTGTTGCTTTACTGTGTCATCTGAGGGTGGTGTGAAAACAGATTTGAATTGGTTCAGCAAGATTTGTGCCTTGGATTTACTGTCGTTGAATAGTGAACCTTTGTCTTTGAGTGGCGCACCGCAACTGTTGTCGTGTCGCTTGCTCTTTACATACCTACAGAATGACTAAGAGTTATGTGTCTGTAGGCCTTCAAGTATGATCTTGTTTATCTAGTCCATCAGCTGGTCTAATCTTCGATTTGCATGTTTGTTGGAATTTGTGGTAGGTATCCCAGTTGTTTGATTTTTAGCTTGTGCATGGAGCTTGCTCAAGATTACATCTCAGTATAGATTTGAGTGATCTGTCAAGCCATGGGAGTGAGGTGATGTTTTTCCTCATCTTATGTGGTATGCAGTTCTCAACTGATGTTAGTTGACTGCAGATGGTCCATAATTGTTAGGCAGTACTGCCTTCACAGACTGTTTTTTAATTTTGTTGGATAAATTGTCCAGCTGGGTCTTCAGCTGGGATCAGTCAGCTCTTGCGCACTGGTAGCAATTTTTTATGTCTGGTTAAAGTAGTGTGGTTTGGTGAGTGTCAGTGATACCTAGGTCATGGTCTGATATTCCTGTAATGACTAATGACATAGATGATTTAACTACGATGGATTGGACATGAATACTAGGTTGAGCATATTTGATTGCCGTGTTGGTGCTGTATGGACTTGTGTAAGCGGGGCGTCGGCTGCTACACTAAGGAGGCTCTCCTGGATGGCTTTGCGGTGGCTCTTTGAATTTCCCAGCTTATGTCTGGGCAGTTGAAGTCGCCTGCCAAGAGGATCCATTTCTGTTTGAAACCCTGTGATGTTATTTGGTTGAGTGATTTTTTCGAGTTCTACTAAGTCTTTGATGTTTCTTTCTGACATGTAAAACGCACCGATCTGTACATCCTTGTTTTATTGTAGTTTGAATTTGACCCATTCCAGCTCAGAGTCAGTGACAACCTCTGGTTGTTCAATCAGACGGAGGAGTGATTTCCCAATTCAACAATCTCAGCTGGCAATCATGAATCACTACTAGCCTTTTTTCCTAAATTATCTTTGCTCTACTATTGGTGAATGGTAGAACCTTGCTTTAATATGACATCATGATTGCTATACCTTGTATCTATGATAAAATCAGATTTGGCCGGCAATTTTCTCCCACAGCAAATATTTGCTATGACACATTAAGTTTACCACATCTTTTACCACGGCTTTGCGGATTGCAGTGGTGAAGTTCGAGGGCATTTCTGTATAGACAATAACCCCATGAAGAAGACAAAATTTATTCTTTTGAAACAAGAAACCCTCTGCATTCAGAATTCTGAGAAAACACATTTAAAATCTTGAGAATATGAATAAAAGTTATGTACATGTTTTCACTTTCACAGGAATTCTTGCACATATTAAATATAACCCAGCCACACTATAGCTAACAGTATATGCTACTATATTCATGAAAGGACCGCTTACCGAGTGTCCACTCATAGCCGCAATGTCTTTAAGCTTTGAGAAGACACCTAACACTGTCAGTTTGGGCATAGCAAACATCGTTCTTTGACTGGAGCGGCTGGACTAAAACCATATAAAAATACAATATAAGCTGGTTAACCACTTCTACACTGATAACAAATGGGTAATGGACCGATTGTTCGATCCCCGAAGGACCTGACTATCAATATCCAGAAAACCATACAGGTAAGCTGTTGAATATTTTGAAACTAATTTCTGTTGCTGCCTATGGCAACCACAGCGACCAGTCAAATTAGTTTCAAAATATTCAACAACATGTTTATTAAATAGCAGACGTATAATTTGTACAATATGTCAGACTATTAAACGCTTAAGATGGACTAAATCTAGTCATTCATGCTGTAACTGATTATGACATCATCCTACACATCACATGGTTGATTAACGTCATATGATGGATGGATAAACTGGAAAGCTCCATTGTTAGAGTCAGCACAATGGGCAGTAGCTGGTGTACATTTTGAAAACAATGTGAAGCATAAAATCAATTTAAGCTTAAAATCATAATGCATCAAGTTGAAAATGTAAAAGTCATTAATGAATTTAATTAAAGTAGGCTACAGATTTCTCCCTAAGAGTTGATTTATTAAAGATAATCTTACTAGACATATATGACACCATTTTGATATGATAGCATGCTTGTACAGTCACCACTTGCTCTCACTTAATTTGTCTAGTGTGAAGTGTTGCAACTTGATTTTAGTGTCGAGTTCATTATCCCAATCAGTAGAGCAGTAACAAACATTCGTTGGTTCGGAAAATCGCAAACAAAGGGAAGACAAACCATGGTTCGGTCGTATGCCTGGGATTTGTGTGGTTCTTGAACCATACATAGCTTAACAAGAGGCTCAAGGGGCCTGTATCGCTCACCTGTACTATAGGCATCTCAACTATAATGGTCATTAACAATAAGTAGAACTCTAATGAGTTGAGCAAACTTGTAACAAGAAAACAGGACATGTTTCTTTATGTATCAACTTCTCTTGAACAAACTTTAATGACCGTTAGCCATCAAAATCATATCTCCCAAATTTCGGCCTAGCCGTTCAGTGGCTCTGGAACCTGCCAAATATAATTGAAATCGGCCCAGCAGTTTTCATGAAGACATTTTAACTTTCCCATTGCTTTAGTATGGGAGCTTTTTGCGGAAAACTTATCCTGGATGGCGGGCAACCCGTTTATCCGACAGATTCAAAAATTGCAAATTTGAGATCAGAATACCCAAAAACATATCTAGAACCAATTTCGGCCTCAAATACATCAAGTAAAAAAATCTGATATGGCCAGCAAAAAGGCTACATTTTGACGGATCAACTTCGTTTGAACAAACTTTAATGGCCCTTAGTCCCTAATAATATCTCCCAAATTTCGTTCCGATCCCTTCAGCGGTTCTGGAGAAGTAATTTTCAGGAAAACTAAGTCATCCAAGATGGCCACCCAACCACTTGGTCAATAAAGTCTTCTTGAACAAACTTGGCTTATGTCTTTCCCTAGATGAGGTTTCATGAGTTTTGAATCAATTCCCCAAGCAGTTTCGGAAAGGATTTTTAAAGACGTTTCCTAAAATCGGCCAAAATCAAGATGGCCGCCGGCCAAATTGGCCGATGGGCTTCATCTGAACAAGCTTGGATCCCTATGCCCTAAGGATTCTTCCTGCCAAATATAATTTAAATCAGCCCAGCGGTTCTTGAGAAGTCATTTAAAGGAAAAGTTGATGGATGACGGACAGATGGATGGTTGCCATGGCATAAGCTCACTTGGCCTTTCAGGCCAGTTGAGCTAATAACTAAGCAATCGCTGAATGTCCTCAAAGTGTTATTTACCCATATGACCCCGAATGGAGCTTAGCTGGCTATTAATCTTCTATTATTTTCTAGCATTTGTTGTCAGACCTTGTTATCTGTGTTTTTCTCCTACTTAGCCATAAAAGCAACCAGCGTTTAAATGTTATTTTCTGGTAGGAGTAATTTATTGCATCCATTATTATATTAATAAGGTTCGTGAACCAGTTCGTGGTTCGGACATTTTGCTTATCATCACACTGTTAGTCTCGCCATGAAGTGTCACAAGACTGTTGAGATAGCCATGTCTGTATGGCTGTTTGTGTGCATGTGTGCATGAGTGCGCATGTGAGTGGTTATCGTTAGGTGTCCAGCGCAATAACACGTACAGAATGGATCCTCACTAACCTTGATGGGGAGTTTAGGCCTGGTGCTCCGAAGAAGTGAATCAATTTTGGGGTCAAAATCTCAAAGAAGCTATAGTATGCTTATTGAAACTGTTAAAATATGTCTAGCATGATAGCTCAATGTTCTACTAAAGTGATTTTGACCAAACTTGGGTGGCTGGCTGCACTGGCATCCTGAGGAGCTGCATTGATTTTGACATTAAGCGGTCAAAGTTTACGGTCAACTAAATAGGTGTAATGGCGAGTTTATTATTATCCAGAATGCTTGCTTTCTAGTGTAAGCACCTTGATATGTATTTTATTATAATTTCACAATGTACACTATTAACATAATTAGGACCATACCTCTGCTACAAGACCCAAGTCTCCCTTCTCCTGCACATCTACCTTGATCTTGTCCACACTCCTGCCTAAAACAGAAATATTACTGAAATTAATTTGACTGAGATGTAAAATTTATTTTTAAACACATAAATTTCACCCTATTCAACAGAATATTTCTTCTATCGAAAAGTAATTTGTAAGATTTAATTTATAGTTCTGTACGGACTGCTTAAATAAAAGTACAATTAATATAAATTTCTATGCTATCCAATCACATCATATTAAATTTCCTGGATGTGCCATTATTAAAATGATTAATACATGTATTGAACTGTACAACCAGAAATGTGGCTGCAATGCAACCATAATGTTTGTATGCTTGATACAAATCTAATTATGAAGTATATATATATATATATATATATATATATATATATATATATATATATATATATATATATATATATGACAGATGATAACAACGTAGTCAGTTATATGAGCTACTCGTCGAAGGTTGTTAAGCCGGACGCTTGGTCTCAATGTGAGACCAAGTCTGAATGATCTGGACTGGAATTTTCTTCCCTTTTATACCCTTCCTGGGCAAGCCTGTGGATTGAGACGATCTGGACTATATATGGGCAGAAAAGAACCAGATTGGCGGTTAACCCGTTTGTAATTTCTGGGGGTTTGGCGGCCTGGTCAAACATTTCACCGGTTGACCTGTTTTGGCGGCCTGTGACCGTTTTTGGCGGTTGTGACTTTTTTAACGGTTGTGCCAGTTTTGGCGGCTTGTCACCGTTTTTTGGCGGCTGTGATAATTTTTAACGGTTGTAAGTTTTTTGCCGGTTCTGCCATTTTTGGCGGTTGTGCAACTTTTTTGGCGGTTGTGGTAATTTTTACCAGTTGTGAGTTTTTTTACCGGTTGTGTCCATTTTGGCAGTTCAGGATTATTTACCGGTTGTAGGTCATTTTGGTAAAAAATTTCCAAGGGTTTCTGAAGGTCAAGATCGTAGAGGTATTGCTCCCTTAGTGGATATTTTTTGCCTGCTTGTATGGGTAATGATCATGAGTGGTCGCTTCTATTTATTGCTGGCTAGAATTGCCTCTAGGCGCAGACATTTCGCGCAGGGGATTGTGGGGCTGTGTCTCGCGAGATCTCCATCGATACAAGATTTAATAATTCTCAGCGAGAAGACACGGCTCTATTTTTAGATTGCTGGATATCTCATAATTATTATCTTCATGCACGTGATTCATGGCGAGTTCTCTTATTTGTTCTGGTCCGATTGTAATAGAGTTTGCGCGGCGATGACCGCTTAATTATTTTAATAAACAGCCAACGGAACTTATACGTCCACTTTAGCACTCTATCAAACTGACCACAAATGGCTTCTTGCTGTGATCGTTAGAAATGTCCATTTCCATTAGCTACTCACCGGAGAACTTGTTTTGAAAGTTTACCACTGGAATGACTGGTTGGATAACCAATCCTATAATTTCAGTAGTAAATTGCAAAAGAAAAACCCCAATGGTCTCTTGGACGGCAATTAGACATAGATATTTTCTATGATGATGGATTTTTCTGTATATGACGTCATAATTATTTAGGTCAGATGTAGCTGGACGTCACAATCAAAATGTGTAATGAATGACGTATCTAGCTCCACCAGGAACATTGAATAGCCAGTCAAGTATGCGAATTGCACGTCTTTACTATTTAATCAACATGCTGTTGAATATTTTGAAACTAATTTGACTAGACGCTGTTCGAATTGTATGTCTTTGCTATTTATTCAACAGTCATTTTCTATGATAATGGCTGGGTTCCATCTGTAACTGAAGGATATGACGGCATAATCAATTACTTCATATACAGACTGACGTCACAATCCAAAATGTGTAAATGAATGGCATATCGAGCTCAATCATGAACATTGAATAATTCGGCAAGTGTACGAATTGTATGTCTTTACTGTTTAATCAACATCGTGTTGAATATTTTGAAACTAATTTGACCTGGCATTGTTGCGGCCAGAGGCAGCAAAACTTTAAAAGCACCCAGTCAAATTAGTTTCAAAATAGTCATCAGCTTACCTGTATAGTTACCTTGAAATTGGAAGTGGGAATTAATTATTCAGCATATATATATATATCGATTCCACACGCAAAAAGGGGTGGAGCTTAGCTAGAAATAGGCGTGGCATACCTAGAAATGGATCTCTCTATTAAAATTGTCATGAGCAAATTGAGCATTACATGGCTAATACCACTTGGTAATGCATGGCCCACACAATATGGACCACTTGTATTAAGAGACCACCCATATTTATAGGTCACATATTTTAACAAGGCCAATCATAGATTGTTGCCCAGAATACAATGTACTCGTCCTCTGACGGAGGGAGGATAATTAATACCACTTGCTAATGGACATTTTCATGTTGTCTATCGATCATATTACGTCATATGATGTCATAATCAACGATGTGACGTATAGGATGACGTCATAATCATGACATCATGACTGACTCAATTTAGTCCGTCTTAAATGCTTAATAGTCCGACACGTTGTACGAATTGTATGTCTTTGCTATTTACAAAGCATGCTGGTGAATATTTTGAAACTAATTTGACTGGGCGATGTTACTGCCACAAGCAGCAACAGCACCCAGTCAAATCGGTTTCAAAATAGTCAACACCTTACCTGTATAGTTTTCTGGAAATTGATAGTCAAGAAGCTCAGAGATCCATCGATATCAACACGAGCGCGGTATTAATGTATTAATATACCATCCGGATTCAGTGACCGATTGACTAACGTTAGGCCTATGGAAGTCATTTCAAGCAACCGCCACCAACATGTGACTTACTTGGGCAGAATTGTGTGTTTTTCTAACAAAATCCTTTAGAACGCTTAACACCGAAATTTCAATATCTCAGATAAAGACAACTATACGAATATCTTTTTAATACTTTGACTGGTAGCCCACCCCACCCTAACCACCTACTTGTTGCTATCATAGACCTGTATTAAGCATTGCAACGACAACGACTGTCCATGTAAGCCTATCATCTTCTCTTATTGTATTTTAACCCTTTCATGAGGCCGCCAAAACCAGCCTCTACAGTGATCTTGAGGATGTTAATTTGCAGGTCAAGAGAATCATTTTTGAAAATTCACCACTGAAATGACTGGCTCGATAATTGAGCCAGTCATTCCAATAGTAACTTCAAAACAGTCGTCTATTGGCCTGCAAATAGGCACTCAATAGCCAAATTCTTTTTTCCATATTCTTGACTCAATTTAGGTAATACAGGGTTAATAAATTATGAGGACGACGATGACGTACCATGTCTGTTTAACCTTTCCCGTATTGTATGATAGTATGATTCACATTTGTTGCATTCGAGATAGGGTAAAAATTACAGACTTGTTACAGACAGTCTTGAGGCGTACTATGTGTGTGGTAAATTTCAAAAGAAAAACATGTATAATAATATTGTAGAGGGCAAAAAAGTAGACAGAGTTCGCTAACAATAATGGATCCATCTAAAATTAAAGGATTGACTTCTTCGAAACTACACCTCCAATGTAATAACCGGTCATCTTCTTACGTTATCACAACGACTAGACTGTTAGATAGACTCAACTTCGGATACCAGACAGACCGGGACCCAGTCTATCTCCGTAGCAGACTGTAAAAGCAACACTTGATCGTGAAATCGCTACGTCATTGGCTACTCAATAGGCCGCTACATACGAGATACATTTCTCGATCTCGTATCGAAAGAGAACTCACGGGATACGAATGAATAATGGATGTATGATTATCAGTAGTGTCCTTTTGTCTTTAATCCATCCATGGGAAGAAATCCATGTCGGGCCAATGCAATTATGTAGCAGTATTGCTAGACCACCAATGTTCCAAATTTCCAGTCAAAACTGCTGTCAATAATATTGTAGCAGATTGTTGAATACAGAAATCAACCTAAAGTGTAGGCCTATGCATGTGCTAAGTTAAGAAGGTCTACAGGAAATTCGGCCACAGAATTTCAACCATATAGTTAGATAGATATATTAATACGCTAGTGAATTAATGGATTGAGGTTAAAAAATTTTAAAGTAATTTCGTAGTGCACAATTTCATACCGAAAATTTGCTAATTCGCCGGTGATTCACAGTTTCAGTGCCCTATTGTCTGTAGTATGTTTAGCCCCATAATTTCACCTACATAGACTTGAGCCTTAATATACTAGGTATATTCCGAACATAACAAATTCTAGATGAAATAATTTTATTAGGCAAAAATTGGCTTAAATGTTAGGGTTTTTGTGTTTTTCGGTGCCCTACTGTCTGTATGTAATATGGTCGGCTCCAGAACTTCGCTCACATAGACATAGAGGGATTTGAATACGATAGTTATATTGGGAATTAAAAAAAATTTGACCGTGAAGTAATTTCGTAGTATACGATTTCATCGCGTAAATTCGTTTCAATTTTGGCAGATCTGCGGGTTTTTAATGCCCTACCATTACCTGTCTGCAATAGGTTTGGCCACATAATTTCACCGATATGGTTAGATAGCGACATGAACACGCTAATGAATCTTGAGTTTTCTACCACGTAGTAATTTCGGAATATTCAATTTAGTAGCCATGGACAGATGTCAAATGCCAACAATTTACTATATTCGGTATCAGAATGTCTGTTCTCAATTTGTAATAATTTTTTTTATATATGGATGTATATAACGCAATATGAGCTAGTGCTTTTGCACAATTCTACCATCAAGTAATCTCATCGTAGGTAGTTACATATTCGCCGTATGGCCCCATTATAATATGGTTGGTTCACATTCACCACATTCAGATAGGTATCGGTATGTCCTGGCATATCGCTCATAATGGGTTCGGGCCCAGAATGTCACCCATATGTTTAGATAGTTATAGGCATACGCTTACGAAGTAGTGAGATTTAAAACTATCTACCATGAAATAATTTCGGCTCAAATTTAGGCTGAGTCATGGTTTTCGTTGCACCCAGTCAAATTAGTTTCAAAATAGTCATCAGCTTACCTGTATAGTTACCTTGAAATTGAAGTCTGGGAATTCATTATTCAGCGTATATATAGACATCGATTCCAACACGCAAAAAAGGGGTGGAGCTTAGCTAGAAATAGGCGTGGCATACCCGGAAATGGATAACTCTATTGAAATTGGCATGACCAAATTGAGCATTACAGGGCTAATACCACTTGTTAATGCGTGGTCCACACAATATGGACCACTTGTATTAAGAGAGCACCCGTATTTATAGGTCACATTTTAACAAAGCCAATCATAGATTGTAGACCCTTGCCATCCCGAACGCACATAGACCAGAATACAATACACTCATCCTCTGACGGAGCGAGGGTAATTAATACCACTTGCTAATGGACCTTTTCAGGTTGTCTATCCATCATATTACGTCATATGATGTCGTAATTAATTAAATGACGCCTAGGATAACGTCATAATAATGACGTTATGACTGACTCGATTTAGTTTATCATGCTTAATAATCTGACACGTTGTACGAATTGTATGTTTTTGTTATTTAATAAAAATGCTGTTGAATATTTTGAAAATAATTTGACTGGCCGCTGTTGCTGCCCCAGTCAATTTAGTGTCAAAATATTCCACGGCTTACCCGTATAGTTTTCTTGAAATTTATCGTCTAGTAGTTCAGAAATCCATCGATCCCAACTCGAGAGTGGTATGGGTGGAGTTTAGCTAGAGATGGGCTAATACTGGAAAGGTCCATTGTATTAATAAACCACCACAGTTTTCGGTGCCCTATTGTCTGTAGTATGTTCAGCCCCATAATTTACCCCACATAGACTTGAGCTTTAATAAGCTAGTTATATTCCGAAACTAACAAATTCTAGATGAAGGTAATTTTAATACGCAAAATTTAGCTTAAATGATGGTGTATTCGTGGTTTTCGGTGCCCTACTTTCCGTAATATGGTCGGTTCCAGAACTTCGCTCACATAGACGTATAGGAGTTTGAATATGCTAGTTACATTGGGAATTCAAAAGAATTCGAACATGAAGTATCTTCGTAGTATGCAATTTCATGTAGATTTGTTCCAATGTTGGCAGATCTGTGGTTTTCAATACCCTACCGTCTGCAATATGTGTGGCTACATAATTTCACCCATATGGTTAGATAGGGATATGAATACGCTAATGAATCTTGAGATTTCTATCACGTAGTAATTTCGTAATATTGAATTTAGTAGTCACGGACAGTTGTCAAATGCCAACAATTTACTATATTCAGTATTAGAATTTTTTTACATATAGCTGTGTTTTTGCACGATTCTACCATCAAGTAATTTGGTAATATGTTGCTACATATTCGCCATATGGCTCCATTGTAATATGGTTGGTTCATATTCACCACATTCAGATAGGTGTCGATATGTCCTGACATATCGCCCATAATGGGTTCGGCCCAGAATATCACCCATATGTTTAGATAGGTATAGGCATAAGCTTACGACGTGGTGAGATTTTAAAATTTCGTAACGTAAATAAGCTCAAACTTAGGATAATTGATGGTTTTCATTGCAATACGTTCATCCCCAGAATTTCACCCACAAATACTTATAGGAAATATGCTAGTTGTATTCCGAATTTCAAAAAATTCTACAGGAACGTAATTTCATAGTACACAATTCAATACCGAAAATTGGCGCAAATTCTGTCAGATCAACGATTTTCTGTACCACACCGTTTGCAATAGGTTCGACCCCAGAAGTTCACCCATATGGTTAGATACGTATATGAATACGCTAATAAAGCATTAAAGGTTTAAAAGATGTTTATTATACAGTAATTTCGTCATATGCGATTTAGTAGTGGCACACCATTGTCAAATTCCAATAATGTACTATATTCGGTACCAGAATATCTCTACATGCCTTGTAGCCAGTTTTCGAACATAAGGCCATGTAGAGCTCACTATATTCTCGTGCTGTGCGAAATATTGTAATAATTCTACCACCAAATATTTATTTCTATATATCCCATATTATTAGCCGCGTGTACTGGTAGAACCCGACTTATCAGGCTAATACCATAACATTTGCACATATGGTCAACAAGATCGTCATCATTACAACGGTTGAGGCCAATTTTGGCCTTTTTGTCTAGCAAAAATATTTGATTTAATAGTTTGTCACTGTTTCCAGTAAAGATATCGTTTAATAGGTGACATAGATATGATAGCTAAATGAAACAGATCACGATGTTTCCCACTGGGTTTTCAGTCAGAATGTTTTCTACTATATCATTTTTTTCTACTATATCATTTTCATTGGAGAAAACGAGGTTCACGGTATTGGTTTTATCCTGGTCACTTAACTTTGTTGAAAAGGTTATCTGTCGGTACAGATCGGGGTCGTGTATTGCATCAAAAATATACTTGCTTTGTGCATTTCACTAGCATTGCAGTGTATATTTCACCAATATATTTCCGGGTAATAAGCTCTTCACGTCTGTTTAAGAAGGTATCAAGATTTAGGTTTAAAACATTCTTTACAGATTTTCTTTAATATGTTTGAATGGGTGTCAGGGTCTGTACTGCTTCTTGCGCTGATTTTCTACTGACTGGGTTGCCAGCTCTGTTGATTTCATTATCTTTACAAGTTGTTGATACCTAATGACCCAAATTTGATCTGTTACACTCTGTTGATGCAGTAGTGCAATTTTCTCATCACTCACTGCTCTTAATTTTGTCTGTTCCTCTCTCTCTGTTAAGGAGTTTGGCCTGGAGAAAAAGGATGGATGGAAAAATTGTTGGACTGACCAAAAATATAAGCTGCTTTTCCTAGCCCATAGCTAATACTGCCCTTATCTTTTTGCAAGAAATATTCCTTCTTTTGTGTTTATTGTATGCCTTTATATAACTTCATTTTTTCATGAAACAATGTGTATTCTCAGAATTATAATAACCTCCGGGCACGCTATTTACCATTGATGCCTTGCATCAATATGTGTACTTGTTGATTCAGACTTCATGGTGTTTCGTTCCTTGAGCGGAACTCATTAGAGGTGAAGTTTTGTCAACTGGGAGTGGGCATTCTTGGGTTCCACTTTGTTCTGATATGGCAACTATGGTGTGGGTGTTTGGACTGATAGACAAGGTGTGTGTGGGACATCCTTGCCCAGTCTAGATGGTTTGGTGTATTCAACGGTGAATTATGTATCACAGTGACACAGTCAAAATCAAAACTGGTTAGATATTGAAGTTATGTAAATTTTTGTTTCAAAAATTGTTTTGGAAAAAATAAAATGAATAAAATAAAGAAGCACGACAACTCTGTGAGTTAAGCGTCTTTGTTGTTCTTTTATTTGCGCTGAAGTCCACGTAGAGGTGCCATATTGAAGAGCATCTTTAAAAGATGCGAGGTGATGACAATGAGTATGACGTCAATGTGTGACGTCTGTGGCGATGGTGATTACGTCGCCAAAAATGCGTAGAAACATATAATCTGGCTGAAGAGATCGATTCTTAAGGACACCGTAGAATTAAAAGAATAATAACAACATACTGGGCATGTCCACCCGTGGTGGGCGTGTTGGTCCAGGGAAAGGGCGTCCCTTATCCTGCTCGGATTGTGCCTATACGGGTGGAGCTGGTGTATCCAATGACATTCTTTCTGTGTTCTCCATGAGGCGGAGTTTTCATCGTCCAGGTCTGGTGAGAATACCTATGGCGGTTTGATAAATGTCATTGGATTCTGATTTTAGAGGGGCGTAGTTTCCCCTACATACTTATGGCTGGTTATTGGCGGTTCTGCAATTTTTGGAGGTTGTGGTCAACTTCACTGGTTCTAATTGGTACCGGTTGTTTTGGTGGCTTTCAGGTCTGTGTAGACCTTGCAGCTTGCATGTCCGAACCTACTAAGTTTCGACTCGGTGTGGACAGCGGAGGTATTGTGACTATCTCCGTTTCCTGTGGCAACGGTTTGCTGGATGAATCAATTGTGAAATGATAGATGATAACAAAGTAGTCAGTTATATGAGCTACTCGTCGAAGGTTGTTAAGCCTGATGCTTGGTCTCGATGTGAGACCAAAAGTCTGAATGATCTGGACTGGAATTTTCTTCCCTTTTATAGCCTTCCTGGGCGAGCCTGTGGATTGAGTCGATCTTGACTTTATATGGGCAGAAAAGAACCAGATTGGCGGTTACCCCGTTTGGAATTTTTGGGGGTTTGGCGGCCTGGTCAAACATTTTACCGGTTGACCTGTTTTGGCGGCCTGTGACCGTTTTTTGGCGGTTGTGACTTTTTTAATGGTTGTGCCAGTTTTGACATCACACATTGACGTCATACCCATTGTCATCACCTCGCATCTTTTAAAGATGCTCTTCAATATGGCACCTCTATGTGGACTTCAGCGCAAATAAAAGAACAACAAAGACGCACAACTCACAGACAAATTTTGAAACAAAAATTTACATAACTTCAATATCTAACCAGTTTTGATGTCACTGTGATACATAATTCACCGTTGAATACACCAAACCATCTAGACTGGGCAAGGATGTCCCACACACACCTTGTCTATCAGTCCAAACACCCACACCATAGTTGCCATATCAGAACAAAGTGGAACCCAAAATGACCTACAACTGGTAAATAATCCTGAACCGCCAAAACATTTTTTCAACTGCCAAAATGGATACAACCTGTAAAAAAACTCACAACTGGTAAAAATTACCACAACCGCCAAAAAAGTTGGATAACCGCCAAAAATGGCAGAACCGGTAAAAAACTTACAACCAGTAAAAATTATCACAGCCGCCAAAAAACGGTTACAAGCCGCCAAAACTGGCACAACCGTTAAAAAAGTCACAACTGCCAAAAAACGGTCACAGGCCGCCAAAACAGGTCAACCGGTAAAATGTTTGACCAGGTCGCCAAACCCCCAAAAATTCCAAACGGGGTAACCGCCAATCTGGTTCTTTTCTGCCCGTATATAGTCAAGATCGACTCAATCCACAGGCTCGCCCAGGAAGGGTATAAAAGGGAAGAAAATTCCAGTCCAGATCTTCTTTTCGTTCGCTGATCATACCGCCAGTCCTAGTGACTATCGACATGATCATAAGCAATCATTCAGGCTTTTGCTCTCACATTGAGGCCAAGCGTCAGGCTTAGCAACCTTCGACTACTCATATAACTGACTACGTTGTTATCATCTGTCATTTCACAATTGATTCATCCAGCAAACCGTTGCCACGGGAAACGGAGATAGTCACAATACCTCCGCTGTCCACACTGAGTCGAAACTTAGTAGGTTCGGACACGCAAGCCGCCAGAATCCACCAAAACAACCGGTAACAATTACAACCAGTGAAGTTGACCACAACCGCCAAAGAAAGTTGCCCAACCGCCAAAAATGGCAGAACCGGCAATAACCATCCATAAGTATGTAGGGGAAACTACGCCCCTCTAAAATCAGAATCCAATGACATCTCAGATTGATATCAAACCGCCATAGGCATTCTCATCAGACCTGGACGATGAAAACTCCACCTCATTGAGAACACAGAAAGAATGTCATTGGATACACCAGCTCCACCTGATGAAGCCTATAGGCACAAACCGAGCAGGATAAGGGACGCCCTTTCCCTGGACCAACACGCCCATCACGGGCGGACACGCCCAGTATGTTGTTATTATTCTATATATATATATATATATATATATAATTTCATCTACTATTAAATAATTCACAACGAACCTGGCATTGTGTATTGTGGAAATAACATATAATCTGAATGCGTGTGTGCTTTATATGGAGATGTTATTTAACCTATCTGCTATCAGCGATATCTAAGCGTTCTCGATAGATATCATGCTGTTCCTGTCAAATGAAGAGGATGTTTGTCCGATTAGTGTGCACTATTGCCTAAGGAGAGGTGATGTGCTAGTACATGTTAGTCGCCATGGCAAATCGCATTTGAAGCCACAAGATGGTGGCTTATTACTCCCTAATGGTCAGATTTGGTCAGGAAAATCTAGTGTCCATTTGCAGGTAAAGAAGATTATTCTTTGAAAATTTGCCACTAGAATGACTGGCCCAGATATAAAGCCAGGCATTCCACAGGTCAATTTAAGTCTTCTCTTAGCCTGGAAATAGACATTCATGAAAACCATAGATCAGAGGCTGATTTGAACACCTTGACCATTAAAGGGTTAAAACATGTGATCTTTGACCACACGTTTTAAAGAACCACTGTCTTGTGGAGCCAAAAGATGTGGTCTCTTACAGTTGACTGTAATGGCAACAAAGAAAACATCAACATATCACTCACTCACCTGGAGCTATCCATGTTTTACTAGCTTATATCACTCAGACTCACCTGTAGCTTGTGCAACAGCTTTCATAAGCACTGTATCGCCGATGCCGAGTTCCAAATCTTCATAAGCAGGTGCTAACTTGTTCAGACATAGATATACACATGGCAACAGATCATCTGGAGTGAGCACAATCACGGAACGGAAAAAGTTACACAAGATCTCGATTATCTTCAACCTAGAGAGAAAAACCTGTGAGCTTTAAGGCTGTCCTGAAAATCCAAGTCTGCACTGATGTACATTTTGTCGGCAAAACATGGATGAATGGATACATTTTTCGGTTCAAATAATCAGATATTTTTTAATCTCAGAAGAATAATTATCCCCACGTTTTAAAACAAGAGGCCCAAGGGGCCTGTGTCGCTCACCTGGAGCACTATGCATTTTTGTCAAAATTGTTGGTAGGTGGTTTAGGAGTCGTCTTTTAAATGAGTTTGTGGACATTTGGCTGCCAAACACGCTACATTTTGATTGGTCCACTGCGGCCATGTTTCTGACATAGCGCCTTCCCGTGAAAAAAAACGTAATGGCATTCAGTGCCTAATCATGTCTCCCAAATTTCGGCCCAATACGCTCAGTGGGTCTGGAGTTTTGGCAAAAAAATAGGTTATCCAAGATGGCCGCCAAAGCATTTGGCCAATCAAGCTCCCTTGAACAAACTTGGTGCAACTCTTGCCATCAATTAAAAAACCCAATATGGCCGCCAAACACGCTATATATTGATAGGGCCACAGCGGCCAGTTTTTCTCTTGAACAAACTTTAATGGCCCTTAGTCCCTAATCATATATCACAAATTTCGGCCTGATCACTTCACCATTTTTGGGAAAGAAGTTGTTTTTGTGAAAACGAGGTCATCCAAGATGGCCGCTCAAGCATTTGGTCAATCAGAACAAACTTGGGACAGCTCTTGCCCTAGATCATATTTCATACAGTCTGAATTGATCCCTCAAACGCCTTTGGAGATTTTTAGACATTTCTAAAAATCGGATGAAATCCAAGATGGCCGCCGGCCAAATTGGCCGATCGGCTTCGTTTGAACAAAATGGAATCTCTATGACCTAAGGAGGCTTTCTGCCAAATAAAATTGAAATTGGCCCAGTAGTTCTCGAGAAGACATTTTAAATTTCCCATTGATTTCGTATGGGAGCTTTTGGCGGGAAAATGATCCAAGATACCCACCAAACCGTTTATCCGACAGTTTCGAAAATTGAAAATTTGAGAACAGAATACCAAACAAGAGGCCCAAGGGGCCTGTATCGCTCACCTGGACCATAGGCATTTCAACTAGAATGCTCTTTATCAACAAGATGGCCACCAAACCGTTTATTCGACAGTTTCGAAAATTGCAAATTTGAGATCAGAATACCCCAAAACACATATAAAACCAATTTCAGCCTCAAAATCCATCAAATAAAAAAATCCAATATGGATGCCAAACATGCTTTATTTTGATTGGCCCATGGTGTCCAGGTTTTTTGATGGATCAACTTCCTTTGAACAAACTTTAATGGCCCTTGGTCCCTAATCATATCTGCCAAATTTCGGCCCGATCGCTTCAGCGGTTCTGGAGAAGTCATTTCCGCTACAACTAGGTCAACCAAGATGGCCACAAAACCATTTGACCAATCGAGTTCCCTTGAACAAACTTGGTTTAACACTTGTCCTAAATCATATTTCATGAGGTTTGCATCAATCACCCAAGAGGTTTTGGAGAAGAATTTTAGACGTTTCTAAAAACCAGCCAAAATCCAAGATGGCCGCCGGCCCAATTGGACGATCGGCTTCGTTTGAACAAAATTGAACCTCTATGCCCGAAGGATGCTTCCTGCGAAATATAATTGAAATCGGCATAGTAGGCATTTTAAATTTCCCATTGCTTTAGTACGAGAGCTTTTGGCGGGGAAATGATCCCAGATGGCCACTAAACTGTTTATCCGACAGTTTCGAAAATTTCAAATCTGAGCTCAGAATACCCCAAAACACATACAAAACCAATTTCGGCCTCAAAATCCATCAAATAAAAAAATCCAATATGGACGCCAAACATGCTACATTTTGATTGCCCAATGGTGGCCATGTTTTTTAACGGATCAACTTCTGTTGAACAAACTTTAATGGCCCTTAGGCCCTAATTATACCGTATTTCGCTTAATAGTAACCTAGGCTTCTATTAGGACAAGAGGTGCTCAATTTCCAACCAAACATCTCTCAGAAAGGGGGTGGGCTTATATTACAGAGTTTTCCCAAGTTTTCTAAAATTGATACCAGGGAAATTCAACATATTTTCTCCCGTAAAAATTCCCACCGCCTACGTTTAATGTATACCTCAAAACATCACCGGGGAAGTGAAATTATTTGATTTGAGTGCCTAAATATTGCGTATCCTTTAATAAAGCTCGTTTATTACATCAAAATTAATCCACAATTTGATATAAAATGGCGTCGCGAAAAAATACAAATCACGTGATTCGCCTCCAATTGAAGAGTTTATTTTAGAGCGAGTACTCGGATATAAATAATATGGAATCGGGGACTCGGAACTCGGGAATATCTATATATTATCATTGCACGATAGGAACTGAGTATCATCCTGATCTTAAAAAATGGGTACCCATTTGATAAAAAAAAACCCTTGCAGGTTGGTCTGTTTTATTAACCACAATAAAAACACTTACCGTTCAATCACTACTTGCTAAATCAATTATCTGCATTTAGCTACCAGAATAAGATTTTTATGCTTGCATACACTCCTCCCCATGCCTATTTCTATAAATATGGACCCTCAACCAGGCTACTGGTTAGGTCCATCTCCAGTATATTAACTGATATAGACTGGTACGAGTCTGTATTCACTCCATAGTGACGCCTGTCACTAAGCGCGCTTGCGCATGCACACTGGAGCCCAAATAGGAAATAGATTCCCTTTTCTGAATTTAAGTGCCAAATATTATAGGCAGTCTCAAACCAATCCCACGCGGGGTGGCTGAGACCGGGTCATAGTGATTGAACGGTAACTATGTTTTTATAGTGGTTAATAAAACAACAGACCAACCCGCAAGGGGGGTCTGTGGGTGGTTGTTATTTCACCACAAAAACATCCATTACCGTTCAATCACTACTTGCTAAACCCGTAGATTTGGTCAGTGCCCAACTTAAAACATTAGGTGGGAGGCGATTTGAGAATCAACAAACAAGGATAAAAATCAAAACAATCTTATCCAAATGTTAATAACATAACATAATAGTGCACTTAAATCAATCACACCGTGATTATCAAATAAGGAAAACTTGAACTTAGAGATAAATAAAAACCAAAATAAACTCCCACCATTTCTCACAGACGCGTCTTAACGAAAATGGCGAGATGTGCTTGGTAAATGGTCTTAAGCTTTTTTGGTTAAAATCGTAATATTACGAAAGAAAGAGGCTGCTGCACTCTGATCTTTCAGATAAAAGGTTATAAAAGAGGATTCAGAATTCCATCCTGCAACCGGCATGACTTGATCTAAATACGAACCGGCAAAAAGCGCAAAAGAGGAAGCCATTCCTCTAACATCGTGAGCTTTAATATGGGAGAGATTAATTTGTTCCGGAGAAGCAATCTCGTAACAAAGCTTAATCGTCTCCCAAATCCATCAGGATATCGTAAACTTTGAGACCGGCTTAGCTAACTCTTCCGCATAAGAAAACCATAAACGGGATGGATCAAATCTTTTGAAATCAGTTCGCTGTTTGTACATTCTTAATGTCCTAACAGGACACCAGAGTTTGTCGAAGGCGAAAAAGACGATAATGATTTTAAAATGATCGGACTAGCAGGAAACCGGTTAGACTGAGTTTTAGATAAAAAAATCCCTTCTGGGATATAAAACTAAACCGTCTCCTGAAACTATAAATCTCTGCCTTTCAGCAGAAAAACATGAATTTCTGAACGCCTTCTAAGAGGCCATTAATACTAATAGTGGGGAGGTTCAAAATGACGGCCTGCCAGCACTTGAAGAACCAAAGCCACGTTCCATGAAGGTAAAGGCTTAGCTATCGGAGGACGAATATTGCCTAGACCTCTAATAAAAACTATTAAAGGTCTTAGTGTCCTTGACATCGGCATACAGAAGGCAAGGAAGAGAAGATGCCAGAGAAAATCTATATCCCCTAACCGTATTAGCTGATAAATGTAAGGAATCAGAGATATGTTAAAGTCTAATACTTGGGGAATAGAAACAGAATCGGGCACGAGACCTTGGTCTGAACACCATTCTCCAAAAATTTTAAGTCGACACTTGTAAACTCTGCGGGTCGACTCTCTTCTGGAAGAATCGATAATTACTGGAGATCTTGACGAAACTTTATTCTCGTAGACTTTAGTTTCGATATTCTCCAAACACACAGACTGAAGATTTCTGGGTTTGGATGAAGACAAAGACCTCTTACTTGAGACAGAAGATCCTGGAAGAATGGAAGACGACGAGGGAAGTCTACCAGGAGATCTAGAAGGTCCACTAACCAAATCCTCTTTGGCCAAAAAGGAGCTATTAAAAGAATCTCGCAGATTTGTTCTTTGACCTTCTTCAACACTAACGGAATCAAAATCGTTGGAGGGACCGCATAGACCAACATTCCTGTCCAGGACTGAGACAGGGCATCCACTGCCAGGGCTTGACTGTCCGGAAAAGGAGACATGTAAGAGATCTGAGCATTCAGAGATGTCGCAAACAGATCTACCAGAGGACGATCCATAAGACTGAAAATTGCTTTGACAACTGACCTCTTTAACTGCCACTCTGTGTGGGCAAATTTGCTGGGACGTGACAGTTGGTCCGCAAGAAAATTCTGACTGCCTGGGACATGAGAAGACACTAGAAGAATCTGAATGAGAACATGAAAGAAGGCGTCATTTTGGTCGATGGAAAACGACCAAATACCCTGATCTAGACTGGAAATGATCTGGGAGATGGTCTCTCCATCTTGACTTGGGAGTAAGAATCATGAGATTTAATCATGTCATACCCCCTGTTAAATTAAAATTAATGCAGATTTGAATGTTTCCGAGTGAATAGAGATCATTTCATTTTACTAAGATTTAATGACAGGGTAGGAATTCCTACCCTAGGCTGAACGCTCTCATGTATGTATAAGACCCTGGACCGACGGATCCAAAGAGCCAAGAAGAGGAAGAGAAGAGATCAAATAGAAGAAAGGGTTGGACCTACCCGGGCAGAGGCCACATCTTCATTCTCTTAGCTAGAAAAACCTATGTGAAAAGACCTACCACTAGACCTTGAACTAGGTCTGTAAAAATAATCCTGGTCCCCTCTCGCTCTAAGAGCAGGGGGTTGACTAACCGTAGAAAAATCTTTAACATGAGAGGAAAGAACTTCCCAGGAAGATCCAGAGAGAGAGAGAGAGAGAGGTCGCGACTCGTAAGTAATCATCTTTTGGGATCTGAAAAAGGAGCATCATATTTAGAAGTAAGAGAAAATTCCTTAGAATTAACATCATTCACAAAGAAAACTAACATGTTAATGACCAAATTGTCAATTGGAAGGACCTGAGACAAGAAAGAGGAATTAGAAGAAAGAGCCGACACAAAAGAAGGAAGGACTATAGAAAACTTGTCCTTAAAAGGAAGAGAAAGAGTCTAAGCAATCCACCTGTGAGCCAGGGACCAGTCATCCGAAGAGACCCTGACTGGACAAAATCTCTTCAGCCCCGACCGACTTGGGAATTGAAGAATTAGAAGAAGGATTAGGAGATGGAGAAGAAAAATGATGAGAAGAGTCACCAGAGGCCATAGAATCAACAGTTCAAATGGAAATAGGAGAGCAAGGCCTCCTGGATGCTTGAAGAGAAAACTGTAAAGAATCAGAAAAGGAATAAGATTGATCAGAAGGAATGTGATCAGATACAACATCCTGATCAGAGGACATGGAAAGTGATTCAGGCCACTAGCGGAAAACCTTGAAAGAATACAGAAAAAAGCTGACATGAAAGAACAAACAAGGGACAAATCCCTATGCACAGAAAACAATGAGAAAACCAGACCTTAATCAACAATTTGACTCGAGCTCAAAAGAGAGAACGACAGAAACAATCGGATCAAGATGATCAAAGGAGGAAGAAGAGGAAGAAGAAGGAGGAAGAGAGGAACTAAGAAGAATGGAAGATGAAGAACAGGGCCAGAAGATCCCTGGAGAGGATTGATAGAAGATTAAATACGGGAAAACCCCAGAGGAGGGGAAAAGGAGGAAGACTTTAAAGAGAGAGAGGAAGGAGAACATGACTAAAAGAAAACTTTAGAAGGAGAAGGGGCAGAGGATGAAGGAAGAGACCTATACTTATCTTTACTTATTTATATTTAAAGACTTAGAACCAATATTATCATCTTGTAAAGACGGATGTCATTGAGTTTGATATGCCAATAAAAGGAATGATTGATAGATTGATAATGAATCTCCGGGAACAGCTCGAATGTTAAATACACAAAACACTGATACTTGATTATGATGAAACACTACGGGTTGAATCACGAAACAAAACGTTGAAAGACAGAGGCGATATAAAATCAAAGCGAAATGACTCACCAAAACCATGACTGTGACAACGCAGAAGTAAAAACTCGGCTTTTATTCCTTCCTCCTTCACCCTTTTTGTCTTATTTCTCTATTCTCAGCGTCTTCTTGCTCTTGTAATCATTAATCTTAAGAGCCATTCTCTTCCCTATGAAACCACTATTGAATCTTTTCCTTTCAGCGCCTGTCAGAATTAGACTAAGAATTACGCTAGAAACACAAATTTTCTTCAACAAATTAACTCCCAGTGATTAAAATAACTATGTCAACCTGCCGACATAAGAGGAAAAAAAGAGCGCGAAAAAAGGCTGAACGGCCCGAAGACAACTGGCCATCTAAAGCTGGATGAAATTTAAAATTATGTATCTAGCGATAATGCATAGAATACAGACTGACTTATCGACTGCAACAAAAAACCCATCCGGCAACCAGTCGTTGAATTGTTTCACTGATAAAAGAATAAATGCTGAATATCTACAATTCCAAGAGAGACTTCAAGACTGGCAATGTCTGGGAATTAATATTTTCAGCGATTAAACATTCCAATTTTAAAAGCACTTACTGAAATAAGACTAACTCTTAGGCAAGATGATGACTAGATCATAGGAAAGACAAACCTGGAATCTCAGTAAGAGCTATCACCGGAAATCCAAAAAAGGAAGACAGAAAGTTAATCATAGAACACTATGAAAACCGGTAATGACCCTATCCCCGGATGTACGAATCCGGAAGTGGAAAAATAGGAAACGGAAGTCAGACCGGAACTGATGAACTGATGAACACTAGCTACAGGCGATCTGTGGACATTTCTGACAACCGGAATGACCAAGACTTTGACATATGTGTTTAGGATGGGGGCTTCCGCCACCACCACCACTGCTTTCTTTTCCTTTTCTTCTTTTTACATCCACTATACCGGAATTTACGTCCCAACCGGAAGCGAAGTCGGAAGAGCTTATTTGATCAGAAGAGACGCAGATGACTCGAATCTTGCATACAAAACCAAAACGGCTTCAGCATTCGCCGAAGAAGCCCCCCCCCACCCCTCCATTGCTGATGGGTTAGATTAACAAAAGACACAGCTTATACTTAACAGCAACGGGGGTGGGGGAAGAATGACCAGAGGGTAGCACTGTTAGAATGAATAATCCTTAAAGAAAACCCTAGATACGAACGCAGACCACCCTATGCAAAGCCCACACATCGATGTGGGGGTACACGTAGTGCACTTTAAACAGACATGTCCTCCATACTTCACAGAGTGAACTCGCTCACAGATTGAGGACGTGCACTTGATTTATCGGTCGTTTTAACAGACTCTTAAAAACGAAAAAAGATTACAAAAAAGCATACAGCTTAGTATTTCGTTAAAAGGAGTCTAGAAACCTGCAAACGCATTTCAAAGGCCGGAAACGTTCAAATTCAAAAATCCCTAACGACACGAAAACAATCTTTCATAGGGAAATAAACGTAATTCCTTGTAATGCACTAAACTGAAAGTGAATAAGGGCTCACTGGAGTAATTTTTTTTCTTGGGGGTTTATTTTAGATGATGATGACTTAGGCATATTAAGGTTGTTACGACGAAAATGAAACCCCACGAAAACCAGTAACATTTATATATAGTTATAAAATTCAATATAACCACGAAATACTTCCAAAAACATAATTGTGGGAGGATAGACTTCATAGTAGGCATATCTAGCGTGAGGAAGTCCTTCAATAGTAAACTGACACAGCGCAAAGCTATAAAAACTTTCTGATAATATTTAGGCAGTTATTCTGCTGGCAGAATAATTGAAAAGTGAACCTATTTCCTATTTGGGCTCCAGTACGCATGCGCAAGCGCGCTAAGTGACAGGCGTCACTATGGAGTGAATACAGACTGGTGCCAGTCTATATCTGTTAATATACTGGAGATGGACCTAACCAGTAGCCTGGTTGAGGGTCCATATTTATAGGAATATGCATTGGGGAGGAGTGTATGCATGCATAACAAGAGGCCCAAGGGGCCTGTATCGCTCACCTGGACCATAGGCACTTCAACTAGAATGCTCTTTATCAACAAGATGGCCACCAAACCAATCATCCGACAGTTTCGAAAATTGCAAATTTGAGATCAGAATACCCAAAAACACAGATAAAACCAATTTCGACCTCAAAATCTACCAAATAAAAAAATCCAATATGGCCGGCAAACATGCTATATATTGATTGGCTCACGACGGTCATGTTTTTTGACTGATCAACTTCTCTTGAACAAACTTTAATGGCCCGTAGTCCCTAATCATATCTGCCAAATTTTGGCCCGATCCCTCCAGCACTTCTGGAAGTCATTTTTGCTACAACTAGGTCAACCAAGATGGCCGCCAAACCATTTGACCAATCAAGTTCCCTTGAAGAAACTTGGTTCACCTCTTGCCCTAAATCATATTTCATGAGGTTTGCATCAATCCCATAAGCGGTTTCGGAGAAGATTTTTAGACATTTCCTAAAATCCAAGATGGCTGCCGGCCAAATTGGCCGATCAGGTTCATTTGAACAAACTTGGATCCCTATGCCCTAAGGATGCTTCCTGCCAAATATAATTCAAATCGGCCCAGCAGTTCTCGAGAAGACATTTTAAATTTCCTATTGCTTTAGTATGGGAGCTTTTGGCGGGAAAATGATCCAAGATGGCTGCCAACCATTTATCCGACAGTTTCGAAAATTGCAAATTTGAGATCAGAATACCCAAAAAACTATATAAAACGAATTTCGGTCTCAAAATCCATGAAATAAAAAAATCAAAATCCAATATTGCTGCCAAACACACTATATTTTTATTGGTCCACCGCGGCCATGTTTTTTGACGAATCAACTTCTCTTGAACAAACATTAATCGCCCTTAGTTATATATTATATATCACATATATATATTATAATTATATATCACAAATTTCGGCCTGATCGCTTCAGTGGTTCTGGGGAAGAAGTCGTTTTTGTGAAAACTAGGTCATCCAAGATGGCCGCTGAACCATTTGGTCAATCAAGTTACCTTGAACAAACTTGATTCAGCGCTTACCTTAGATCATATTTTGTGAGTTCTGAATCGATCCCTCAAATGGTTTGGGAGAAGATTTTTAAAAGCATTTCTAAAAATCAGCCGAAATCCAAGATGGTCGCCGGCTAAATTGGCCGATCGGGTTCGTTTGAAAAAACTTGAATCTCTATGCCTTAAGGATGCTTCATGTCAAATATAATTCAAATCGGCCCAAAAGTTCTCGAGAAGATATTTTTAATTTCCCATTGCTTTAGTATGGGAGCTTTTGGGGGGAAAATGATCCAAGATGGCCGCCAAACTGTTTATCCGACAGTTTAAAAAATTGTTAAATTGAGATCAGAATACCCAAAAACCTAAATAAAACCAATTTCGGCCTCAAAATCCATCAAATAAAAAAATCCAATACGGCTGCCAAACATGCTATATTTTGATTGGCCCAAGGCGGCCATGTTTTTTTGACGGATCAACTTCTCTTGAACAAACTTTACTGGCCCTCAGTCCCTAATCATATCCGCCAAATTTCGGCCTGATACCTTCAGTGGTTCTGGAGAAGTTATTTTCGCTAAAAATGGCTGCCAAACTATTTGACCAATTAAGTTCCCTTGAACAAATTTGGTTGAGCTCTTGCCCTAGATCATATTTCATGAGGTTTCCTTCAATCCCTCAAGCGGTTTCGGAGAAGATTTTTAGACGTTTCTAAAAATCTGCCAAAATACAAGATGGCCGATCGGCTTCATTTGAACAAACTTGGATCCCTATGCCCTAATGATGCTTCCTGCCAAATATAATTGAAATTGGCCCAGCAGTTCTTGAGAAGAAGTCGTTCAAAGGAAAAGTTGATGGATGGACAGACGACAGACGGACGGTCGCCACGACATAAGCTCACTCGGCCTTTCAGGGCAGGTGAGCTAAAAATCTTATTCTGGTAGCTAAATGCAGATAATTGATTTAGTAGTGATTCAACGGTAATTGATGTTTTTGTGGTGTAATAACAACCGTTAGCGTATAATATCTCGCGAGAACATTATGCCTCCCATCTCAAGAGCCACTGGCTCGCCAACTTAAGAAGCCGGCTATATTGTCGTTCGTAATAATTCAATTTGGATCATTTAATGTTGATCGGCGTTACAAAATTGATGCACATTTTCTCCCGTGCTTGTTGTTTGGTACATAAATTTGGTCTTAAAATATATTTATAAGGAAGGTATTTAATTATGCCAAGACTGTTTTACGCGCATTTTGACTACAAAAGTGTGGAATAAACTTTATTATATCTTGAACATATGTGGCCTACTACTAGTATTAATCTAATAGGTGGTCGAGATTTACAAATCCGAGGCCTGTATTGACTTCTAGAGGGGCTGGAAATGTATCAGGGCAGAGACCATCAAATAAAAAATCCAATATGGCCACCAAACACGCTATATTTTGATTGGCCCATGGCGGCCATGTTCTTTGACGGAACAACTTCTCTTGAACAAACTTTACTGGCCCTTAGTCCATAAGTATATTTGGCAAATTTTGGCCCGATCCTTCCAGCGGTTCTGGAGGGCATTTTCTCTAAAACTAGGTCAACCAAGATGGCCGCCAAACCATTTGACCAATCAAGTTCCCTTGAACAAACTTGGTTGAGCTCTTGCCCTAGATCATATTTCATGAGGTTTCCTTCAATCCCTTTTTTTTTTAGACGTTTCTAAAATCGGCCAAAATCCATGATGGCTGCTGGCCAAATTGGCCGGTCGGCTCCATTTGAACAAACTTGGATCCCTATGCCCTAAGGATGCTTCCTGGCAAATATAATTGAAATCGGCCAAGCGGTTCTTGTGAAAAAGTCATTGAAAGGAAAAGTTGATGGATGGACACATGACAGATGGTTGCCACGACATAAGCTCACTTGGGCTTTCAGGCCAGGTGAGCTAAAAACATCGGGGATATTGTAATCATCTCCGTCCATCTATCACGCTATCTCCTCCCAAACCATTGGGTGCAATTACATCAAATTTGGTATGTGTGCTACCCATATGATTCCACTTTGCAAGACATTTAGATTTCAGGGGGGGGGGGGGGGGGGGGAGAGCATGGCAGGGGTCAAAAGGTGAAATCAGTTGAAATGCAACTCTTCTGAAATCCGAAATTCAACCAAATTTGGTGTGCGAGTTACCCATATCAATGTGGAGTGGATGAGCACATTTACATTTGGCCATGCCTGCATGGTGTGCGGGATGGGGCCAAATGGCCATGAAATTGGTTGTAATGCAACTCATCTGACATTTACATTTGGCTCTGCCCCCAGGGATGAGTTGTGGGGTGTGTCAAAAGTTCAAAGCGGTGAATGTGGGGATTTGCGATGACGCGTCATAAACTGGTCAATCTAGTTTCTCTTGGCATAGCTTCCAGAAGTTGTCAATGTGACTTACCTGGCTGTAATATTTTCAACAGCTTCAAATGTTTTCGCCAATGCCAAATATGGAACTCTGAAAGACAAACAAATGGCTAGTGCAAAACAATAACTATTCCTTTCCGAAAAAACTGTTTCAAGTTATTTTATGCAGAGATTTTAAAGTCATCATAATTGTTACTGTGGAACTCAACATTGCTCTTAATTAAACTATCTGAAAATTAATCCAATTTTATAGTGCAAGAGAAAACACAATGCCAAAGGGGTCTTATTACTGACCGGCAATATTTGATCAGATGTGAAACATATGACAATTTTGTGTGGAAATACAAACACTTCAGTCTGAAGCCTAGAAATCAATGTTACATACGTGAAAACTTTGATAGAAAGACGAACATTTAGGTCAGAAAATAAAAGAATTTGAGACCAAAATGCACACTTTGTGCCCGAAACAAACCCATTTCATTTACCCAATTGACAGATCAGATTGAAGTGTCAAATTTCTATTCAGCAGACCCCAAAACCGTTATCACATTTTAATGTCAAATTCAATCAACTAAACATACCAACTTTTATTGGTCTATAGTGAGCATGTTTTTTTACATATCAAGTTGGCTTGAACAAACTTGAATGGCACAAACCAATCATAGTTTCCCAATTTCAGCCCAATCCCTTCATCGGGTCCGGAGAAGTTATTTTAGCTGCGGGTAGCAGCTCAATAAATTGCAATGTTTCATAGTCAGTCGATTAATCACACACAAAAGCTTATTCTGGGATGTAGTTTTGAGTTTTTCATGTATGGTAATCAAACTTGGGGAAAGTAGCCTGTGGGATCCTGAAGTGTGAAAAATTGGGGGTCAAAAGGTCAAACTGAAGTAAGATAGCTTATGGGCTAAAAGGGTAAATATCAAGGTTACAGCTAGATAATTAATAAATTGAGCAAACTCGAATGACACGAGTATTGCACAAAATTGCTATTGTTTACACGTAGAGCAGTCGCTGGACACATTAGCTGTAACTGGTCCCGTGGATAACAGCTCATTAAACCATGATGCCACTCTGTTTGTTAGTTAGTTAGTCAGTCAGTCATAAAACCGTATTCAGGGCTAACATTTCAAGAGTTTTTCGTATATAGCAATCATACTTGGTGTAGGCAAGCATTGTAGGCTTAATGTATGCAGCGTAACAAATGTATGTCAATGTGACCTACTTTTGATGTTTCATCTGCAGGTACTCGGATTCTATCAACCGTGGGTTTTTTTTAAAACTTAAGCATTCAAGATTGACCTCAAACAAATCAACCAATCAGGTTCCTGAACAAACCTGGTTCAACTCTTGTGTGCTTCACATCATTGGGCCAAGTGATTTCTGCAATGTTTAAAGCTGTTTCTAAAAATAGCGCAAAACCCAAGATGGCCAACAACCCAATTCATTATTCAGGTTTGTTTGATTGACTACTTGGATTGGAAAATGTAAAATTTGGATTTAGCAGGCATTATTTGGTAATTTTCACTGTCAAACTAACAAAAACTTAATTTTGACTGGTCGATGGAAGCCATGTTCTTTCATGTATAAAGTCCCCATGAACAAATCCATAATAGTCCCTATGCATATTTCCCAAATTTGGTCCTGATCCCTTCATTAGGTTCAAAAGTAATTTTTGTGAAAACTAGGTCATCCAATATAGCTGTCAGACAAATCTCCCAAACAGGTCCGCTTGAACAAACTTTGTTTATATCTTTCACTATATGAAGTCTCTTGAGGTTGACCAATTGAACAAGTGGTCTCAGTGATGTTCATAGGTATCTTTAAAACTAATTTTAAATTGATGGCCATGGATCAAATTGCTGAATCAGATTCATTTGAATAATTATGGATCTTTATGCTGTAGCGATGATTCCAGGTAAATTTGGTTATAAAAGCAATGTCTTCCAGTCAAATTAGTTTCAAAATATTCAACAATCTAATGGATATTAAATTGAAAATTCATCAAAGACAAACAATTCATACACTAGTGACAGACTTTTTGATTTTCTTGATGGAGGAAAACGTCATTCTGATTGTGATGTCAACTAACTAGTGATGTAATGGACATTTCCATTTTTAGCTATGCCACGTCCATCTACAGCTAAGCTCCACCCACACCTCGCTCGTGTTTGGATCAATCAAACTCTGACAATCAATTTCCAGAAAACTATACAGGTAAGTTATTGAGTATTTTGGAACTATTTTGACTGGGTGCTAACAGCGTCCAGTCAAATTAGTTTCAAAATATTCAACAGCATGTTTATTAAATAGTAGACTTACAATTCGTACAATGTGTTGGACTATTAAGAGTTAAAGACAGGCCGAATAGAATCATTTATGATGTAATGACTATGACATCATCCTACACGACACTTAGCTGATTATGACATCATATGATGTTATATTGATAGATGAAGACTCTGGAAAGGTGAATTGACTATGACATTAGATACCTGAGCAGTGACAGATCGGATCTAACCATACATGTAGGCTAAATAAATGCATGAAGCATAAAGTACGAGCTAACCTGTCTCCCCGCTTCCAAGATGCATCATCAATAGGATGATATTTCTTCTTGCTTGGCTCATATTTCACATCCTCTTCTTTACCTTTATTTCCAAAGAACCCGAAAAAACTGAAATAAAATATATCATAAAACACATTTAACAAACATGTAGAAAACCCCAAAGTTAATTGCTTTACAAGACCTTTTAAATCTGATGTTAAATTTTTTAATTTTCAAACTAAATTAAACGAAGAACTGGTGTTCATTTTTCAACAGATTAGAAAAATGTTGAAAAATGTACACCAGTTTCTTTACTATTAACACAGTAAAAATAGAATATTGACATCAGAGTGGTAAGGATTAAAATGCATGAAAATTAACCCCTCCAGACATTTTCTGAGTATTACCATCGCCATAACTGTCTGGCTGCTGAGTTTGTTTGCAGACGACATATTTGAGCAGTTATATCTATAGGCCTGCTAAATATTTTGAAATAAATTTGAGTGAAAGTTGTTGGTGGCTAGGCTTGTACATTTTGAATGTAAAATCAACAACAGGCTTCCGCATCTTTGGTCAAGAACCAGATTTGATTGACTTTATAAATATATGGGTCTATAACACTCAAATCATTGAGCAAATGTTCCATAAACAAATGGACCTTTCCACTTTTAGATTTCCCCGTCCATCTCAATCTAAGCTCCACCCATAGCTTGTCCATGTTGGGATCGATCGATCTCTGAACTCCCTGACTATCAATTTCCAGGAGTATACATGTAAGCTGTTGAATATTTTGAAACTAATTTGACTGGGCCCAGTCAAATTAGTTTCAAAATATTCAACAGAAGGTTTAGTACATGGAAAAGACATACAATTCAGACGTGCCAGACTATTAAGCGTTAAAGACGGACTCTATCGAATCACTCATGACGTCATGATTATGACGTCATCTTACACGTCATTTAGTTAATTATGACAGCATATGACGACAGACGATCAATGGATAAACTTGGCAAGGTTCATTGTCTATTATTGAATATTCACTGATCAATGTCATAAATTCATTATAGAAATGTGTTGCATTCACTTTACACTTTGCTAATGATGCATCTATAGCGTGACAAAAACTTTTATCAACCAAATTTTGGCTAAATTCATAAAATCAAACATCAGCTATGAATGGAAAACCTGTTTTGTTTGGAAAAGAGCACAATAGGGTCTGTCAAATATTCATGAAATAAAAAGAAATTCTGTTTACTCTAATGTAAGATATTATCAATGATGTAATGTATGAAGGAATGAAGCAGAGGATATGACAACTTGGAAGTCGTGAATATAGTTGATGAATGTCTTTTCTCAGACAGCTTGGTCAAAAGAATGGTCCGTGCATTAAATCTCAATAACGGTTATCCTATAGATGTTCTTCATATTAATATGTCTAAGTGATTTAGAGTTATCCAAACATGAAAAGCAAGCTGCTAGTTTTCAGGGTGGCTGACATTGAAACAATACAGTAATGTAATTCAGACCATGCTTGGTTTCAATAAATAATCAGCAGATCTCATCCATGAATCAATAATGAGATGCAGAGCATGTACCAAATTAGTGAAATCAGAATGTAGGATATATACATCAGGTTTGGGAAAAATTTGAGATGGAAGAAGACTGACCAAAAGAAGGATACATTCCTAGCTTAAATCCAGGAAATTTCTAAGCTCTGTTTCCACGTATTCGGATCGACTTATATACTTTGAGTCCTGAATTCTCAGAATCCTATCTTCCAGGTACTATACAGGTAAGCTGTTGGATATTTTGAAACTAATTTGACTATTAGTTTTCATGGCAGAAACAATGCCCAGTCAAATTAGTTTCAAAATATTTAACAATGTCTATTAAAGAGTAAATTCATCAAGAATAAACAATTTGTATGTACATTTGACGGCCCTTTAACCCTTTAATGGTCAAGCTGGCCAAAACCAGCCTCTGCAGTAGTCTTAAGAAATGTCCATTTGCAGGACAAGATGACTTTTTTCAATTATCGGGCCAGTCATTCGAGTGGTAAATCTTTGAAAATAGTCTTCCCTTGGCCTGCAAATGGACATTCATTAAGTCCAAATTTAAATTTTCTGGACATTAAAGGATTAAATGTTCATGACAGAGCTACATGTAGATACGTCATTCAAAACACATTTTGATTATGACGTCAGCCTACATGTGACATAATTGATTATGATGTCATATATGATGTCATCTTCTTGAGTCACACATTGAATCCATCCATTATGAATTTGACCTGCATAATGTATTGCAGAAACACGAGTAACCAAATTTAACCCATTAATGGCCAATCCGCCCAAAAATGGCTTCTGCAGTGGTCTTGATAAATATTCTCTTCCAGGCCGACAAGGATAATTTTGAAAATTAGTCTTCTCTGGGCCTGTAAATGGACATTCACTAAGGAAATATTTTTTATCTTTTTTTACTAATCTTAACCATTAATGTGCTTAATAAGAACACTCCATGATCCCAAACTCTCACTCTTCGGGAGTTTCAGATCAAGACAAAATTTGGCACATGAGCTTGCATTTAAATTTCAGTAAAAGTTGAGAGGATAAGGAGTCACTTTTAAGCAGGGG
The DNA here is from genome assembly GCA_034401795.1 of Chaetoderma sp. LZ-2023a. Classification (NCBI taxonomy): domain Eukaryota; kingdom Metazoa; phylum Mollusca; class Caudofoveata; order Chaetodermatida; family Chaetodermatidae; genus Chaetoderma; species Chaetoderma sp. LZ-2023a. Next base: position 94,250,049 of record CM067372.1, read on the forward strand.
TGGGGTGGGGGGAGACCTTTCACCGACAAATCCATGAAAAACATATATATATATATCTTTACGATAAAACTTATTATGTTGAATATTTTGAAATTAATTTGACTGGAAGCCACTGCTGCATTAGGCTAGGCAGCTAAGGGTTCCAGAGAAATAAATTTCAAAATAATCAACAGTTTTCCTGTAAGTTATTTCTGAGCATTCGAAACTCCAAGATGACCGCCAGAAAATTTGACCAAATCAAATTTCTGTTTAAGTTTTCTGAAGTGTACCGCCATACAATCAAATTTGGTTAAAATCTGCCAACAGGTTAATCATGAGTACTCCTTTTACCAATTTCTAAACATCTGAAAATCAAAGATAGCTGCTGGAAACAATCAAATTTCTCATTAGCAGTGTTAAGCTAATGAAATACTAATGTGGACTGAGGTGTTAACATATGCTACGGTTCCTCCAGAATCAGAATGGATGGCATGTCCAGGAAGCAAAGACGACAACATCATTCATTATTTATAAGCCAGCAAATAATCCAACACACTTCATTCTACATCCTTAGGACACAGGCTTCAAGCAACCGTAACCTGAAATCTTATCGACTAGTTTGAGGTAAGAGTTGACTGAAAGTCGCTGCTGACTGTCATGAATGATAGGAATGGCTTTAAGCAAACCTTCCTTGCAACAAGAGGCCCACGGGGCCTGTATCGCTCACCTGGAGCATAAGCATCTCAACTAGAATGGTCATTAACAATAAATAAAACTCTAATGAGTTGAGCAGACGTGTAACAAGAAAACAAAGGCCATGTTTCTTTATGTATCAACTTCTCTTGAACAAACTTTAATGGCCCTTAGTCACCAATATCATATCTCCAAAATTTCGGCCCAATCCATTCAGTGGCTCTGGAGACGAAGTTGCTTTCATGAAAACCAGGCCATCCAGGATGGCCCCCCAACCATTTGGCAAATCAAGTTCCCTTGAACAAACTTGGTTCAGCTCGTGCCCTAAATGATATTTTATGACTTTTGAATCAATCGCTCAGCTTCGGCGAAGATTTTTAGACATTGGCCAAATCCAAGATGGCTGCCGGACAAATTGGCTGAGTGGCTTCGTTTGAACAAACTTGAATCTCTACAACCTAAGGATGCTTCCTGACAAATATAATTGAAATCGGCCCAGTAGTTCTAGAAGCCATTTTAAATTTCCCATTGCTTAAGTATGGGAGCTTTGGACAGGAAAATGATCCAAGATGGCCACCAACCCGTTTATCCGACAGTTTCGAAAATTGCAAATTTGAGATCAGAATACCCAAAAGCACATATAAAACCAATTTCAGCCTAAAAATCCATCAAATAAAAAAAACAATATGGCCACCAAACACACTATGTTTTGATTGGCCGACGGCGGCCATGGTTTTTGACGGCTCAACTTCCCTTGAGCAAAGTTTAATTGCCCTTACCATATCTGCCAAATTTCGGCCCAATCCCTTCAGTAGTTCTGGAGAAGTCGTTTTCACTAAAACTAGGTCAATCAAGATGGCCACCAAACCATGGGACCATTACTCACTAACCATATCTGCCAAATTTCGGCCCGATCCCTTCAGTGGTTTTCGAGAAGTCATTTTGCTAAAACTAGGTCAGTTAAGATGGCCGCCAAACCATGGGACCAATCAGGTTCCCTTGAACAAACTTTGTTCAGCTCTTGCCCCAGCTCATATTTCATGGGGTTTGCTTCAATCCACCAAGCGGTTTCGGAGAAGATCTTTAGACATTTCTAAAAATCGGCCAAAAATCAAGATGACCACCGGCCAAATTGGCCGTCGGCTTCGTTTGAACAAACTTGAATCTCTACACCCTAAGGATGCTTCCTGTCATATATAATTGAAATCGGCCAAGTAGTTCTCGAGAAAGAGACATTTAAAATTTCCAATTGCTTTAGTATGGGAGCTTTTGGCGAGAAAATGATCCAAGATGGCCGCCAAACCGTTTATCCGAAAGTTTTGAAAAATGCAAATTTGTGATCAGAATACCCAAAAAACATATATAAAACCAATTTCAGCCTCAAAATCCATCAAATAAAACATCCAATATGGCCGCCAAACATGCTGTATTTTGATTGTCCCAACTGCGGCCGGCCATGTTTTTTGACGGATCAAGTTCCCTTGAACAAAGTTTAATGGCCCTTAGTCCCTAATCATATCTGCCAAATTTCGGACAGATTCCTTCAAATGTTCTGGAGGTCGTTTTCGCTAAAACTAGGTCAACCAAAATGGCCGCTGAACCATTTGACCAATCAAGTTCCCTTGAACAAACTTGGTTCAGCTCTTGCCCTAGATCATATTTCATGGGGTTTACTTCAATCCACCAAGCGTTTTCGGAAGACTTTTCTAAAAATCGGCCTAAATTCAAGATGGCCACGGGCCAAATTGGCCGATCGGCTTCGTTTGAACAAACTTGAATCTCTACACGGTAAAGATGCTTCCTGCCAAATATAATTGAAATCGGTCCAGTAGTTCTCGAGAACACATTAAAAATTTCCCATTGCTTTAGTATGGGAGCTTTTGGTGGGAAATGATCCAAGATTGCTGCTAAACCGTTTATCCGACAGTTTTAAAAATTGCAAATTTGTGATCAGAATACCCAAAAACATACATAAAACCAATTTCAGCCTCAAAATCCATCAAATAAAAAAATACAATATGGCCACCAAACATGCTGTATTTTGATTTGCCCACTGCGGCCATGTTTTTTGACGGATCAACTTCCCTTGACCAAACCTTAATGACCCTTAGTCCCTAATCATATCTGCCAAATTTCAGCCCAATCCCTTCAGCGGTTCTGGAACAGAAGTAGTTTTCGCTAAAACTAGGTCAACCAAAATGGCTGCTGAACCATTTGAACAATCAAGTTCCCTTGAACAAACTTGGTTCAGCTCTTGCCCTAGATTGGATCCCTATGCCCTAAGGATACGTCCTGCCAAATATAATTGAAATCGGCCCAGAGGTTCTTGAGAAGAAGTCGTTTAAAGCAAAAAGGTGACGGACGGATGGATGGACACCGGAGAGACGACGGATGGTCTCAATGGCATAAGTTCACTTGGGCATTCTGGCCAGGTGAGCTAATAATCAACATGAGTTAGCATACAGGGTGTGCTTAATTATGAACTGCAGGGCCATTGAATTAAATGTGGTATGTCCAACGTACATTGTACGCACAAGGCGGGGGGGGGGGGGGGGGAGAGGAACGTAGTATTGGTTGTGAAGGAGAGACAAATTCAAGCATTCAGCTTCAATTAATGTGTTTCAGCCATTTTTGAAGATGTTCAAACTAATTTTGTTTTAAACTGGAAGATTGTTGTTGTTGCAGCATCTTCCAATCAAGTCTGTTTTAAACCTTTCAGCGACAAATCCCTAAAAAATATTTTCTTTACGATATAAAATTTATCCTGTTGAATATTTTGAAATTAATTTACCTGGAAGCCGTTGCTTTAACCCTTTAACACTTAAGCTCGCCAAAAATAACTTATGCTGAGTAATGACCATTTGTAGAGCAAGAGAAGCCTTTTTTAAATTTCCCAATGGAATGACAGGTATAAATTTTTTAATATAATCTCTTGGTCTGCAAATGACTATTTTCTGAGAAATTAGAAATTTTTGAACAAATTTGAGCATTACAGTTTAAAACGCTCAGCAATAACTAACCGGTAACATGTTTTCAAAACAAAATCAAATGTACTGTTGAATATTATCAATATATTTGGATTGGAAGATATTGCTGCCTAAGGCAGCAGCAATGACTTCTAATCCAATTATGCTAAAAATATTCAACAAAACATTTCCCTCATCGTGTTCAAAATTGTACTGGTTAACATGTTTCTGTTTTTGCTTTGAAAACAGCAATACTGTACTTGGATTACATTGAAGAGTGTTATCACAGATTCTGCTCTGTGTAGGTCCATGTATCTTTTTGGTACCACGGCCATGACAATTGAAACCTGGTCACAAACCAAATGATCAATGACTGATTAAATGCCTACATTTACCGACATCGCAGATGATTCCCAAATTCCAATTACCCTCATTGCCGATATTAGCTCGCGGGCAGATACTCATGTGAAAATAGCTATCAAGGGGGCCTGGAAATAAACCCACTGACAGAAACAATATGACAGCACTCGATTATAAGATACTTTGGCAAGACACTGCAATGCACTGACAACGGCGTCAATAGAAATCTGAATTACTCATAATAAAACGACGTTTTATTTGCTGGCCTGGAGCGGTGTATTTCCAAACACTCTGGCCAGAGTCTTAGACAAGCAGTTTAACGGCACTGTCCTTCTGTAATTGTCACCGCTTTTCCGTCTTGCTAATATTGACTTAGGGCGTCTAGATGAATCGCTCTTACACGACTAATGAGAATTGATTCCATAGTACATGAGCCATTCAGTGGCCAAATTGAGTCATGACCGGCCAAGTATCGGTGGCAATGAAATGGCAGATCAGTGCTTTTGAAGTGGTCTGCGGCCTGTCATCCAATTCATATGTAATCAATGAACGAAATAATTGGAATATAATATATAATTCATGTAGAGCGCTGCTGGTGATTATGACGATGTTTATCAAAGAGATATAGCAGGAAATGTTACGTCAGGAAACACACTCTTACATATTCCATAACAGTCAAACATGTTTTAAACTGCCACCTGGTTGGGCACAGAGGTGGTCACTAAATACAGGTGCTCACTTCTTAACACTAACCATTTAGCACTCATATCATCCCAAAATGGCTTTTGTAGTGGTCTTGAGAAATGTTCATTTGCAGGCCAAGAGAAGACTATTTTTGAAAAGTTACCACTGCAATGACTGGCTCAATAACCGAGCCAGTCATTCCAGTGGTAAATTGTCAAAAATAGTCTTCCCTTGGTCTGCAAAGGGACATTTTCTACGAGAAAATTGAAATTTTTTAAAAACAAATTAGAAGGGTTAAACGGTTAATGGGCAATATTTGTACCTAAAATCAAAATATATGCTTAGTCAATGGGAAGACTGTTTTTTGAAGATGTACAACTAGAATGACTGGCTCAGTTATGGAGCCACACATTTCAGTTTTTACATTTCCAAAAGTAGTCCTTTCATGGCCTATAAATGGATCTTCTTTAACACCACTACAGCTTGGCCATTAACCGTTTAACATTCAAGTAGGCCAAAAACGGCTTCTGCAGTGGTCTTGAGAATGCCCGTTTGCAGACCAAGAGAAGACTATTTTTGAAATATTACCGCTGGAATGTTATCGCCACCTGACGATATGCATGGTATCACAATAGCTTGTTTTACTTCGTAAGGCCGAGCTACAAATGATAGCATAAAGCTAAAAATTATTATAGAATTATTAATGAAAGAAAACTGAGAATTTTCCCTGAAAATGTATGCCAAAGATGTTTATTAACCCTTTAACACTCAAAGTAGCCAAAGACTGCCTCTGCCGTGGTCTTGAGAAATGGCCATTTGCAGACTAAGAGAAAAAGCTTCTTTTTTTTTTAATTTACCACTCGAATGACTGGCTCAATAATCAAACCAGTCATTCCAGTGGTAAATTTAAAAAAAAATTTCTCTTGATCTCCAAATAGACATTTTCTGAGAAAATTGAAATTTTTTGGAACAAATTTGAGGTTTAAAGGTTAAATATAATTGCATCAATAAAATCTATACATTTTATTGAACATGCAGATTTTATGTTCAATTTTACAGCGTTACACTGCGGTATTTCCCTTCACATCCTTTGTGGAGCATCAAAATATATTGAAATGACATTTGATTATATTAGCTTGTTAACCATTTTACTGCTGAACGGTTTACATTCGAAATTCATTTTCCTTTAATTAGCATGATAACAGGTGGTCAGTAGGAAAGTGATGGTGATTGTAATTTGTGCTGTCTTAAGTAGACACCAACATCGTCCACAAACACGATTTCCACCATACGCAAAAAATACACAGCTTTCATTATGCAGTGTTCATTCTAACAATTTATATTAATCATAGAAGAATAATGGTTAATTCATTATAGCCAGGCAGGTGAGAATAGCAGCATCATGGTGTTAATGTCATCATGTTGCCGTCGCACAATAACATGTCTTAGCGTGTGTTCAATTACCATGCCTATTTTAACAATGATGATATTACACATTATTATAACACTATATATAGAGATCCTGTTAAACCCATCCTAGACATAAATATCTATATTCGCTGTCTGCATTGCTATATGAAAAACGCATAAAATCATTCATCATAATCTGAATAAGACATTTAACACATTTTGCTTGTATCCTATCAGTACAGTTCTAACACATTCAGTCCTTGTTCATTTGTCATACCTCAGAAAATAGATTTAATAACATAAGTTAATGAGCTAAATAATTTCTGAAAATAAACAAACTGATTTTCGGCTAAATTGGTTACACAATATTAAAGTTTTAAATTATAGTTCCATGACTCTGGGAAAACAGGGTGAGTTAATCCAATAGTCGATTAAATGTATCAAAAAGGTCTGGTCTTATTCAAATGTACATGAGAAAACTGAACTACCAGATGCATGAGGTCTTATTAACAGCTGAATGGGAAAATTGAACTGTCAGTCGCATTTCATTGTGGTTCCAAATACTCCCAGCAAGCAATCATAGAAACACTAAAGTTAGCCAATGCTAAATTAGTTTTCTTTAGAGAGGGGATTAAATGTGATGATCCTTATTACAATGCTGACGCCGTCTTCATAAACGCGAGCAGAGAATCTTATCGAAACAGTTCCGGCTGTCTTCAGCGTTCTTTGCGTGGACCAATCACCCAATCTTGGTAATCGGGGGACCGCGAGACAGAACATAAACTTGCCATTTGTGACAAAGTTGTTTCCAGACGATCACCGGGCCAATCAATAGACATGATAGTCGTGCTTTTCACGGAGATAGAAGAACAAATGCAACATGCGCTATGATCAAATTGATTTCCTAACGGTTGCACACGATCGTGCCCACTGTACTAACGCTGTCAATACAAGCTTATACTAGCTATCTGTATTTAACACACGTATCACTAAGTGCAAAATCACAGAAAATGGACATAATTCCGGTAAGTATTTCATAAAATAACAGATTTATTTGCTATAATTCTATGAATACAAATGCTTTTCTCAAATACATTGCTTTTAAAATCTGGCAAGGTTTCTAAATTTAATATTAGATAGCCATTTGCGGATCAAAACTAAAAATGAAAACAAATTATATAATGGATAATGTCCATTTCCAGGGGCCAAGGGAAAAATACTTTTATTTAAAGACTATGTTCCAATAACTGTTGGGACGATTTTAATCAAACTTGCCTGGAAACATCCTCTCATAGTAGGCTTTTAGAATCTCTATACTGAATATGATTTTTAACCATTTAACCATCAAATCTGTTCAAGAAAATTTCAATTTGCTCATAGAAAATGTCTATTTGTAGACTAATAAGACTATTTTTGAAATTTTTGAACTGGAATGACTGGCTCGATTATCTAGGCAGTCATTCCAGTGGTAGGCTTCAAAAAGTTGTCTTCTCTTCATTTGCAAATCGATATTTCCCAAGATTAGTACGATTGCCAAATAGCTTGCTGGGCTCACCAGCTAGTGATGCACGGTACTTCCAATCAAGTTTGTGTAAAATCAGCTCAGTGATTAATGAAGAGTAGTCTTTTTAAAGGATTTTCACTGATTTTCAGAAAATTCAAGATGGCATGCGTTGATTGTAATTGACAACCAGATGTTAATGCATAGAAGACAGGAATCCAGATTTGTACCCAGATCAAGAACAAAGATGTGAAAACTTAGTTTATGAAAACATCCTATCTTGTGTTAAGATTTGATGTAAATCAGATTAAGGTTCCGAGAAGTCGTTATAAACAGAGACAAACCCATCTACTGAAATCTGGGGGTGAGGGTAATCATTCATTACGTAGTCAATACAGAGCTTGCAGCTAAAAGACTTTGGGGTAGGATGATAGAGAGCATGTATGTAAATGCTTGAGGGAAGAATGGTTCATTCAGCGTTTGCACCTAACAGCTTGGCGGACATGCCGGAATAACAATTCATTCAGCATTTGCACCTAACAGCTTGGCAGACGTGGCGAAATAACAATTCATTCAGCGTTTGCTCCTAACAGCTTGGCAGACGTGGCGAAATAACAATTCATTCAGCGTTTGCTCCTAACAGCTTGGAGTAGAATGATTCATTCAGTGTTTGCACCTAACAGCTTGGCGGACATGCCGGAATAACAATTCATTCAGCATTTGCACCTAACAGCTTGGCGGACATGCCGGAATAACAATTCATTCAGCGTTTGCACCTAACAGCTTGGCGGACATGCCGGAATAACAATTCATTCAGCGTTTGCACCTAACAGCTTGGCGGACATGCCGGAATAACAATTCATTCAGCATTTGCACCTAACAGCTTGGCAGACGTGGCGAAATAACAATTCATTCAGCGTTTGCTCCTAACAGCTTGGAGTAGAATGATTCATTCAGTGTTTGCACCTAACAGCTTGGCGGACATGCCGGAATAACAATTCATTCAGCATTTGCACCTAACAGCTTGGCAGACGTGGCGAAATAACAATTCATTCAGCGTTTGCTCCTAACAGCTTGGAGTAGAATGATTCATTCAGTGTTTGCACCTAACAGCTTGAAGCAAGGATGATTTATTCAGTGTTTGCACCTAACAGCTTGGAACAAGGATGATTTATTAATTTTTGCACCTAATAGCTTGGAGCAAGGATAATTTATTCAGTGTTTGCACCTAAAAGCTTGGAGCAAGTATGATTCATTCAGCGTTTGCACCTAACAGCTTGGAGGAAGGATGAATTATTTAGTGCTTGCACCAAACAGTTTGGCGGACATGGCGAAATAATTCATTCAGCGCTTGCACCTAACAACTTGGAGGAAGAATGAATCATTCAGTGTTTGCACCTAATAGCTTGGAGGAAGGATGCCTCATTCAGTGTTTGCACCTAACAGCATGGAGGAAAGATGAATCAATCAATGTTTGCACCTAACAGCTTGAAGGATGAATGATTTATTCAGTGTTTCCCCCTAACAGCTTGAAGGATGATTATTTATTCAGTGTTTCCCCCTAACAGCTTGAAGGATGATTATTTATTCAGTGTTTGCACCTAACAGCTTGAAGGATGAATGATTTATTCAGTGTTTCCCCCTAACAGCTTGAAGGATGATTATTTATTCAGTGTTTGCACCTAACAGCTTGAAGGAAGGATAATTTATTCAGTGTTTGCACCTAACAACTTGGAGCAAGGATGAATCATTCAGTGCTTGCACCTAACAGCTTGGAGGAAGGATGACTCATTCAGTATTTGCACCTAACAGCTTGGAGCAAGGATCATTCATTCAGTGTTTGCAGCTAACAGCTTAGAGGAAGGCTATAAGGCATGTAACGGTTTGCACCTAACAGTGTGATGGAAGGAGGAAAACAGATTTAAAGCGTGAACCAAGCGACTTAGTAGAAGGCTGATACGGGATTTGTACCTGGGAACTGAGGCATGGTTGAAGGCAAATATGAAGTATGAAAAACAGTTAGGCATGCCGAGTGCCAATTTATTTGTAGCAGCATAAAATATTGAGCCTTCATAAACATAATTAAAAATACTAACTCTATATAAAGCGGCCCAATAGGCCTACAATGCTCAGCTATGATTACTCATTCAACAATATGGAGTCGTTGGACAAGTTTTCTCAGTAACCATGAAAAATAATTTGATTGCTCATTTAATGGTTAGGATTTGTCTGTCTGTCTGTCTGTCTGTCTGCAGCATACCTTCAGAATGCAAGAAGGTAGAATCACCAAATTTGGCACATACAATTATAATTTGGCTGGCTAGAGAAAGTGTGTTTCAGGTCAAAAGGCAAAATATATAGGTCACGGGGTCATTAAGAGCTGCATAACTCAGGAATGGTAGAATCATGAAATTGGCATATCCATTCAGTTTCTCTGGTTAGAAATAGTTTGAGGTTAATGTCAAAGGGTCAAATATCTAAGTCACATGGTCACTAAGTGCATACCGGAATATACATTTTTTACCGTAACTTGCGAATCCTAGAGACTTGAATCACCAGATTTGGCACATCCATTCCTAATTTCTATGGCAAGAAATAGCTTGAGATTAAGGGCAAATGGTCACATATTTATGTCATGGGGTAACTATATGTACATACCCAAATACACATTATTTATCGTTAACTCATAAATGTAAGGTCTCATAACCAAAATTGGCACATCTATTCAAATTGTGGTGGGCTATAAGTATTTTAAGATTCAGCTCAAATATCTAGGGCATGGGGTCACTAAGTGCGTTGCCAAAGTTGAGCGTAAAGGTGTGAGTGAGTACTCCCTCAGCGTGCAGTTGAGTCATTAATTATTATTACTAAAATGTTTTCGTTTCTTCAGAAACTGTGCCCAAAGATCCTTATCAAGCAGAGCCTATCCGTTTTGTTAGTGCTTACTCTGTCAAAATCACAATATACATGCACTGCAACATCCACATTTTCTACTAAGAATTCAGCGCTGAAATGCAATGACTGCTGTCGCGGACCAACAGGACAAGCAGGTAACTTGGACATGATTAACCTGTACCATTAACCCATGTACTGCTGAGTTATAAGTGTTCATTATTCAGTGTCACTTAGCATAATAATAGGGTTTCATTTAGAAAGGTGCTATTGAAAATTGGTGTACGTTGTTTACATATTAACGTATACTGAACATAGACATTTGCAATTTCTCTTAAGGTATGGGAATAACAGATCTATTTTCACAAACATATAATTTGGTCAATTGCTGGACATTGAACATTTAGCAACGAGGTAGAAATTTTTTTCTTTAACCCTTTAATGGCCAAAGCGACCAAAAATGTCCTCGGCAGTGGTCAAGCCAGTCATTCCAGTTGTAAATGTTCAAAAATAGTCTTCTCATCACCTGAAAATGAATATTCACTAACAAAAATTTAAGATTTTCTTGACAAATCGTGACCATTTAAGGGTTAACATAAAAAATTGTGGCCAAATTCCAGCTCAATAAGATATTGGGTGAAAAAGCTGCATGAGCAAAGGTTGTGGACAGGAACATATGGAATGTTAAGTTAGCTAAACAAGAGGCCCAAGGGGCCGGTATTGCTCACCTGGACAATAGGCATCTCAACTAGAATGGTCATTAACGATAAGTAAAACTCTAATGAGTTGAGCAGACTTGTAACAAGAAAACAAAGGCCATGTTTCTTTATGTATCAACTTCTCTTGAACAAACTTTAATGGCCCTTAGTCATCAATATCATATCTCCAAAATTTTGGCCAAATCCGTTCAGTGGCTCTGGAGACGAAGTCGCTTTCATGAAAACCAGGCCATCCAAGATGGCTGTCCAACCATTTGCCAAATCAAGTTCCCTTGAACAAATTTTATTTAGCTCGTGCCCTAAATGATATTATATGACTTTTGAATCAATCGCTCAGTTTTGGCGAAGATTTTATGACATTTCTCAAAATCGGCCAACTCCAAGATGGCCGCCGGACAAATTGGCTGATTGGCTTGGCTTGAATAAAGTTAAATCTTTACAACCTAAGGATGCTTCCTGCCAAATATAATTGAAATCGGCCCAGTAGTTCCAGAAGCCATTTTCCATTGCTTTAGATCCAACATGGCCACCAAACCGTTTATCCGACAGTTTCGAAAATTGCAAATTTGAGATCAGAATACCCAAAAGCTCATATACAACTAATTTCAGTCTCAAAATCCATCAAATAAAAAATCAATATGGCCACCAAACACACTATGTTTTGATTGGCCCGCGGCGGCCATGTTCTTTGACTGATCAACTTCCCTTCAACAAAGTTTAATGCCCCTTACTCACTAACCATATCTGCCAAATTTCAGCCCGATCCCTTCAGTGGTTTTCGAGAAGTCATTCTGCTAAAACTAGGTCAATTAAGATGGCCGCCAAACCATGGGACCAATCAAGTTCTCTTGAACAAACTTTGTTCAGCTCTTGCCCTAGATCATATTTCATGGGGTTTGTTTCAATGCACCAAGCAGTTTTGGAGAAGATTTTCAGACATTTCTAAAAATTGGCCAAAAATCAAGATGGCCACCATCCAAATTGACCGATCGGCTTCGTTTGAACAAACTTGAATTTCTACACCTTAAGGATGCTTCCTGTCAAATATAATTGAAATCGGCCAAGTAGTTCTCGAGAAGACATTTTAAATTTCCCATTGCTTGAGTATGGGAGCTTTTGGCGGGAAAATGATCCAGAATTATGCCGTTTATCCAACCGTTTTGAAAATTGCAAATCTGTAATCAAAATACCCAAAAACATATATAAAACCAATTTCAGCCTCAAAATCCATCAAATAAAAAAATCCAATATGGCCGCCAAACATGCTGTATTTTGATTGGCCCACTGCGGCCATATTTTTTGACAGATCAACTTCCCTTGAACAAAGTTTAATGGCCCTTAGTCCTTAATCATATCTGACAAATTTTGGCCCGATCCCTTCAGCGGTTCTGGAGAAGTCGTTTTCGCTAAAACTAGGTCAACCAAAATGGCCGCCGAACCATTTGACCAATCAAGTTCCCTTGAACAAAGTTGGTTCAGCTCTTGCCCTAGATCATATTTCATGGGGTTTGCTTCAATCCACCAAGCGGTTTTGGAAAAGAAGATTTTTAAAGATGTTTCTAAAAATTGGCCAAAATTCAAGATGGCCACTGGCCAAATTGGCCGATCGGCTTCTTTTGAACAAATTTGAATCTCTACACCCTAAGGATGCTTCCTGCACAATATAATTGAAATCGGCCCAGTAGGTCTCGAGAAGACATTAAAAATTTCCCATTGCTTTAGTATGGGAGCCTTTGGCGGGAAAATGATCCAAGATGGCCGCCAAACCGTTCATTCGACAGTTTTGAAAATTGCAAATTTGTGATTAGAATACCCAAAAACATATATAAAACCAATTTCAGCATCAAAATCCATCAAATAAAAAAATCCAATATGGCTGCCAAACATGCTGTATTTTGATTGGCCTGCTGCGGCCATGTTTTTGACAGAGGACTTCCCTTGAACAAACTTTAATGGCCCTTAGTCCCTAATCATATCTGCCAAATTTTGGCCCAATCCCTTTAGCGGTTCTGGAGAAGTTGTTTTCACTAAAACTAGGTCAACCAAAATGGCCGCCGAACAGTTTGACGAATCAAGTTCCCTTGAACAAACTTGGTTCAGCTCCTGCCCTAGATCATATTTCATGGGGTTTGTTTCAATCCGCTAAGCGGTTTCAGAGAAGACGATTTTTAAAGCCATTTCCTAAAATCGGCCAATATCCAAAATGGCCGCCGACCAAATTGGCCAATCGGCTTCCTTTGAACAAACTTGGATCCCTATGCCATAAGGATACTTACTGCCAAATACAATTGAAATCGGCCCAGTGGTTCTTGAGAAGTCGTTAAAGAAAAAAGTTGCCGGACATTGAGATTATTCTATTAATTGATACTTAACCCTTATCCACCCCGTGTCAAAAATGTAACTCTTACAGAGGCAGCAAAAGAAATACTTGTGTACATTTGAGAAACAATGTTACTTTATGTTATTTCTATCTTAGCAATACAACTTTTGAAAGTTAAGAGAACAGAAGTTAATCTAATTCACACTATATTATATACACATACCGGTAGATGACTGTAGCTATAACAAGCAAGGAACAAATTTTAGTCGAATTGTTTTCAAAATACAGCATGTTTCACAATGGGCTCATTTGAAAACATATTTTTCAGAATACAGGAAGAATGTGGTCAAGATCAAACTCAAATTGAAGAAAAGCAGGCTGCTATTTGATCCGGTTACCATTATATGCTGGCTAAGTTGACTAGCGGGTCATTCCGTATAAGATGGACCAATGCCCGTCAACTCAGTCACGGATTTCCTTCAAACTTTCTCAGTGTGAGCATATGGATGTTTTAGTTGAGCATGACAATTTTTTAACTGATATGTGAAATACTTTTTGAAAAATGCCCTCTCAAAGACCCCTATGCTAAAATTGACAAAAGTTTCAAGTACAAATCCAATGTTTGAGACATCATATCTCATCCAATATACTGTTTACAATACTAGATCTTTTCATTCTAATGCTCTGGTCAGCATACTTGAGGAAAATAACAAGCAATATGTGTTGACTTGTTTTGGGTGTGTTTTAGGGGTCACCAAAAACATTAAAAACAGCTAATTTTCCTGTTTCAACAAAATTTGGTGATACAGTAAAATGTATATTATAGTTGCTGTAACTAAATGATTTCTACCCAGTTCACTAGAGCTAATATTAGCTTAGTAATATTTACTGACTAACAGCAACGTTTGCTCATCAAAAAATTTGGGGGCCCCAATGCACCACCCCTGTTCACAAAAGAGGGCCAACTTCATCACCTATTAAGTCAAAATAACACCTTTCAATTTTTATTTTATTTTGGTGAATGGTAGATATATGGTCAATAGTTACATGGTTAAAAGTTGCACTCTTACATTTGTTCCCTTTTGGAGCTATGGCATATTAGAAATGTGATATTTTTGTAAAACTTGTACGATATTCCATTTTTGGGGGTTAATAATTTTAAAATTATAGGGCCTAGAGGCATGAAACAAGTGATACAACCAGTTCTCCTGCTATATTAGAAGAACCAATCAGCATTCCCTGGTTATATAATACATAAACATCGATTTTCTAGACCCAAAGACCTGACTCTGTTAAAATTTGACATTTTTCGCGACAATCTAATTTGTTTTAAAAAGTTTAAAATATCTCCACTTTAGCATTTTAGATACTTTTTCATCATAGGTGGACGTTGAATGGTATATTATGGTCATATTAGTACAGCTACATGGACTTCTATGGCCATTAATAGACAATTTTGACACACTGCGACCAGGCCAATATGTGTAATCTCTCATACTAAAGTATGCCTAAATGTCACCCATTTCATGGAATTATTTAATAAACTGAGACAGGCATTGGTTAATACACATGATATAATATAAGTGTTAAGAGATAGTACATAATACTACATACCTCAGCAATAATTGATGATACGGTACATGATCCAGCATATACCGCTCCTCCAAATTATTTAAATAGTCCATTTATAAAGTCGATATCAGTTTGTGGAAAAGTGTACTGCCGGCCAGTTGCTGTCAATGGTGTTGACACCTTACTTAGAATGTCACAAAAAGGAACCCAGCACTGGTCTGTGCGCCTTGGCCAACTAAAGGATCGAGCTGGTCCATGCGGCTTCATAAACGAAATGAGACAGTCCTCATTTTCTAGACTAATTTCTAACACTATGCCAAACCACCAATTTTTGTCATACAATGCACCAACATAGTCACTCAAAGACAGTTCCATAGGGATATTTAAATTCTGAATCTCTGATGACATACCAGGTTGTGTGTTAGAAAATGACCGAGTGTATGAAACATCATCAGTTGAAATTCGCTTTACTGTGATAGAGTTAGTGTCATTTGGAACAAACGAATGGAATGACCTGGTTCCTTGCACTGTTTGGCAAGGAGATACCGCTCTTCCAACATTGTATGATGGCTCTGGATCTCATCTTTACTAACTAAGAAGAACTTGATCTTGCTTATGTTCTGTTGGCTGAATTCATACAATTCACTAGCATTTCGTATAAGCGCTGTTTGCAGACTAGCCCTTGCGGCTAAGCGCTTCACTGTGCCACCGATACCGTCGCAAACACCTTTACCATGGCTGGTAGCAAAGAAATGCCATTCTGCCTTAATATCAAAATCTGAATAATGATGGCAGACATTAATAAAGTTTTTGAAGTTCTTGTATTGTCCTGCACACCCATCACTAAAGTATTTAATTATATGAATATTGGGATACTTTTCCTTCAAATATCTTGTAAAAATCTCCTGAAAACAGTACACAGTATTTGTTTCGTGTTTCAGACACTCAGAGATGAAGCATACATTTTCTTCATTCAACTTTCCATAAGCCTTAACATAAAATGCCAAAGGATGTATCGTGACTTGAGAATTGTTCCAATAAAATCCCTGTACACAATCTTGCACAATAATGCTGTAATTTTCAGCAAAGTCGAGAACAACAATGGCAGTAGTGTCATCTAAATCATGTTTGCACGCTTTCAAGAATTCACTTTGAGATTTCGCTATGAAGGAATGTGGTGTTAATTCTTGGATCCGTTGACATAATACAGAAATAAAATCTTCAACTGATACTTCTCGGCGCATGATTTCAATTCGGTCTGTGGATACCCATTCATTGAATTTAATGATGTCATCCTCATCCATGTGCTCGTAAAGGTCTTGCTCTAAGTAAGTTTTGAGAAATGCAGTTCCTGGACACTTTTCACATCGTTGCAGCATGCAATTTCTAGAACTACTGTCACATACAGATTTGTCAATTAGGTTATGATAGTCTTCAGAGATAACATCCACCATAAACTTTACATTTTGGTGTTTTTCGCATACACAAACATTGTGGCTGCCGCTAGAAGAAACAGTTACACACCATTTGGGTCTTAACTCATTAAATTTAGAGAAACCAATTTTAAGTCCAGTTTCTGTTTTGAAATTAGCATGTACTTCCTTCAAATTTGTCAGGATTAGCCGTTTTTGCTTATGTTCTTTGGTACCACAAATTCTTATAGTAACAAAATCATTTTTCCCGGGTAATAGTCTAGATACAGTATCATCTTGGTAGTAGTTAATAACACTATCTAGTGTACATGCTGATCAAGCTTATTTCTTTTAAAGGTTTCACGATCAGCGAGTATTCCATCATTCTGCGCAAGTTTGTTTCACCATATAACGCGTAACACCACATGCCTGAAAAACCTGAACAGTTTTATCTATCGACCATGATTTAGGTGTAATAGTCAATACTTGTATCTTTTGATTTCGTGATGACACACACAGTTTTTCATTCATGTTCGATACCAAGTAGTCCACATCTAACTTAGAATCACATGTACATTCAGTTTGTGAAGTGTCAGCAACTAATTTATTAGGTGGAAAACCTAGGTGGGATGCCACGTGACTTGTTGTTGCTTCTGCCATTTGTTTGATTTTTCGTTTACCATATGATACTTTCCTTTCTGAATGGACACTCTTTAGGGGAGAAACTCCAACTGCTGAGAAACTAGAGTTGAGGCATTCAGCATTACTGTACAAAGTATCTGCTATGGTCATTGATTCCGGTTCACTGTCACTACAATCTGTCAGGTTATTAATTTTCTGCAAACAATGATGGCAAATCTTTTGGTCAGGTTGTTTTCTCTCTCTAGTTTTCGACTGTATTAATGCCACAATTTCTTGATCTATATTAACTAGTCCCTTTTTAATAAGCTTTTTGTGAACTTTTAGGGGATCACAACATGAAGTGTTCTGCTTCATCATCGGGAATATATGCAGATAGTGTTTCTTGTGGCAACAGCACACTGTTTCTAAACTATCCTCACTCTGGCCGCTTCTCATTGCAACAAGTGTTTTATCTGTAGCCATCAATTGTACAACATCATTTACAGAGCATTCATCCGTAAACTTATGACATTTATCATTAGTGAGACGTCCAACTGAACAAAATGTCTCTGGTAATTCAGCCATTGTGCAACGTGTCCTAGTCAAAGTTTACACTTTTCAAATTAAAAGGCCTAATTTATCATTAAAATGTATAGTGAATTATTAAATTTCTAAAGTAAATATCTAAACATTTGTGTATCAGCAACAATGTCAATGTTTCAAAGCAGTAATTATTAAACACTTTCACTGGTCATGCTGCCTAATCTTGATCACTTAAAATGCTTGACTGAACTATTGTTGATAGCAATACTTGCATGCAGATCTCTGAGAAAAACTGAGACCATGTGACTAATCAATATCACCTCACTACCTATGTCTATTACAGCAATTGACCTAATTATATACAAAGCTCTGAAGGTTGAGTTATTTTCTCTAGATATGAAATCTCTCAGTCTTTATTAACACTGGATAACTCAAGACTGAGTGATGAATTGTTGCAGCTCGACCAGCTTACAGGACAAACTCTGTACCTGGTGTATATTTTGAAAATGATTTGACTGAAAATTATTGATGGCTAAGTCAGCAACAACTTATAGTCAAATTGTTTTTTAAATATTCTCCAGGCAATATGTTATTCCCATTGAAAATGTTGTTGAATAATGACTTGTAGTTTACCCATAAAAATGTCAAATTTTAACAAAGTAAGGTTTTGACATCTCTAAAATCCATGTTTATCTATTTTGTAAAAGGGAAATGCTGGTTGTTTCTTTTAATAAGGCAGGGAAACGCGCTACATCTCTTGTTTCATACTTCTAGAGTGTATACTTTTAAAATTATTAACCCCCCCAAAATTGAATATCATACAAGTTTTTGAAAAAATATCAGATTTTGTATTTGCCATAGCTCTAAAAGGAAACAAATGTAAGAGTGAACCTTTTGGCCCTGTAACCATTGACCATATATATAACATTCACCAAAATATTTAAAAAATTGAAAGGGGTTATTTTGAAAAAAGATGTTATGAAGTCACCCCATTTTGGCGAACAGGGGTGGGGGTATGGCTCCCACAAAATTTTTGCGGAGCATATCTTGCCATTAGGTAATAAATATCACTAAAGTAGCAGTAGCAGTAGCTCTAGTTAACAGGATAGAAATCATTTGTGTAAACCAAATACAAATACATTTTACGGCATCACCAAATTTGGATTAAAATATGAAAAATCACATTTTTTGGCATTTTTGACGACCCCTAATACATGCCTAAAACAGGTCAGCACAAAATGCTTGTGATTTTCTCGAACTATGGTGACCAGACTGTTAAAATAAAAAGACCTAGTATTGTGAGCACTGTAGTCGGTGAGATATGAAGCCTCAAACATAGAAATTTTGTTACAAATTTTTGTCAATTTTAGGCAGGGGGTATTGGATAGGCCAGTTTTCAAAAAGTATTTGACCTTTCACTATAATACTTGGAATTTCCTGTTAATACATACATATGCTTACTCTGACAAAGTTTGAAGGAAATCTGAAACTATGACTTGACGGATTTCAAAAATTTTGGTCCTTCTTATATGGAATGACCCGTCAGTTAGTCAATCACAAAAGCATATTCCGGAAAATATCTAAAACCTACTCGATTTGGCTAAGATTTTAACACAATGAAGGAAGTTGCCATGCGAGAGGATTAGCAGACTGGCCATATTCCAGATAAAAGAATCCGGATCCGGATCAGATAAATACTGGATCTGTGGATATCTCGGAAACAATTGGTCCGATTTGACTCAAACTTTAACACAGAAAAAGGCATGGCCATAAACTAGGATGACAGTACTTTGGGCGTGATGCGAGAGAATCCTTAAAATCTGGAAAATAAACAAATCTGGAGATTATTTCCAGCTTGTTTCAACATGTGGGGGATAGCTATCAACCACACCCAACCTCAAAGCAATATAACCACGATCAGAACACTAGGGTGATGAGGAAGGCTGTTAGAAGATAAAAAGTACAAACAAGCACAGGTGGTGGGTGATGGTGGTGGTGGTGGTGGTGCTGCTACTGATGATGGTACATGGTAGTGGTGGTGGTAGTGGGGACGACAGTGACGGTAACACCGACAAGAGTCTCTGTCGTCATCGTCGCTTGCGGTCATGGTCACCATCGTAGTACCAAGATAGTACTAATAGCAGCAGCAGTAGTAGTAGTAATAGTGGTAGTACTAGATGTGGTGGTGGTAGTAGTAGTGGTAGTGCCAGTCGGGGTAGGGGAGGTGGTGGGCAGTAGGGGTCTTGTTGTTGTTGCTGGTGGTGGTGGTGGTGGTGGTGGTGGTGGTGGAGATGTTGATAATGTTAGTGGACCGATATTGGTAGTCTTAGTGGTACGGGTACAAATAGATCACCCCCCCACACCAAACCACATCATTTTGTATTTTACCAAACTCGCCCCTTACCAAATATAATGTGTGTACATATTACCCTGATCTCCCCTACATTACTGTGCATTCTTATCAGTGGCTCGGTGTAAAAACCTGAAATCATGCATCTTATCGCTTATATACACGTTTTAGAGGTAGTATTTCCGCGACTATATTGTTTAGGGCTCATTCACTTTCATATGCAAATAAACTAATTGGATTGAATTGCGTTGATCTACACATAGATCAATGACGTCAGCGTTATTGATATTTCCAAAATCTCTTGGTGTTTGTGCAAGGCGGAATAGCTCGTCTGAGAGAGAATAAGTACACATTTATATTCAATTTTGAATGGATATTTATCCTGGATGACATCGAACGTAATTATAAACATATTCATTTCATTCTATGTCCACAGTTCGTGATTTCTCTGTATTTTTATGTGAAGAAACTTTGTTATTGGGGTGCTCGCTAGATGTCTTACATACGAGGCATCAAAAAGTGAATGGGACGAATTTAGATTTGACGATTCCTTTTATTAGGCTGGAGGTGTGGGGAAAATAAAATGGCCACCGCAAAACAAAATGGCAGACGATTACTTCACTTACTTTTTGTTTACTAAAAAAATTTCTTAATTTCATAATGACCCTTCAGCTTTAAACAAACTTGAATGGCGTTTAGCACCTAATATTTCCCAAATTTCGGCCCGATCCCTTTGACAGCCGTTTCAGAGATTTTTAAAGACGTTTCTAAAAATCAGCTAAAATCCAAGATAGTGGCCGAGCAAATAGTCCAATAGTCTTCATATGAACAAATCTATGGCCCAATGATGCTTCTGGACAAATTTGGTTCAAATTTGCAGTGGTTCTTGAGAAGTTGCTTAAATGAAAAGTTGATGGACGACAGATGGACAGACAACAGGTGCCAGGTTGGTTAATAACTGTACGCCTCTGTTGAGATGTTCATCTGCCATGCTAGAAGTCAATGGCGCAGAAAAACATATTTTCCTTACATGTAAGTACAGCTACGAATCAGAAATTCAAGGCTTTGACATCACGACAGACAACCTCACACAACTGACCAGACAAAGTCATGCACTTCTTCCTTTACACCAACTCACCATTGCGTTTATATTCTATGCATGTGTATTGTTCAAAATTGTTGCAAACGGCTAGGTGTCCCAAGTAGTGTTGTATTGTTGTCCATGTATATTCTCGGTGTTCATTGGACGCCGGAGCAATTGATGGCACACATGTTCCAATCATAAATTCAGAAGTACCAAATGCCCCTTGTTTCATGAACAAAACAGGATTTTACAGCTTTATGTGTCAATTTGTATGTAAACATCTCGTTCACCAATGTAGTAAGTCATTGGAATGGGTCACCCCACCTCACTAGGATAACTGAGGACTTATATAGGTGTGAATAGTTTCAGAGGGGAGAATTGAATGTTATTTTGTTCAAAGACCCAGTTAATATGCATGTACAATGCATAGCCTCAGATAATACCTTTTCAGCAGCATCAAGCAGAAATGAGATACATTCACTCACACAGATGGACCCGAGGGGGTCTTAGAACGAGAATTTGGTATACGAAAGAGGGTATTTTCAAGTGTCAGTAAAGAAAATAGGCTCTGTTGTATGGTAAATCTAACTCTGTACTCTCAAAATACAAAAGGCTCACTCTGAAATGCAGAGCGAACTTTTTCATTATCCAAACTAGAGCAGAGATTGCAGAACCTCGTCTCATTGTAATGATGCATCAGATTTTCCAGTTTTTATTACTCCCAAAATTTGGGAATCTTAGGTCATATCCTTTTGTGACACACACAGACAGGCCTGACTGCCTGATGGATGGACAGATAGACAAACAGATACACAAAAGCATTTACCCACAAAATGCCCTCTTCTCCTTACAGGCCGAGGGCAAAAAAACCATTATTCCATTTTAACTTGTAGCTATCAATTGATTACTTTATTTCGTTACCTATATTTCACATTTTGCTGAATATAAGGATGTTATATTTATCTCACCACAAGATTTCACTTTAAAAAGAGTAATCCCTAACCAAAGTCAGCCTGATGCCAACACCATTTCTTTTCTGATTGTAGACGGTGTTCCACTTTTTCTTATCTTCTATGATATTTTTACGATTTTCATTTGCTGAATTAATATCATTCCCTCATATTGGGAACAATTTTCACTGCGCTAATTTTCAAACATTGCTCTAAAGGATGCAGCAAATTACTTGCAACATGTTGCAAGTCACTTAACAACGTGCAATAACATGTTGGCTGAAAGGCTGCTACATTCGATGTACCGAGTGAACATGTAACATGGTGCATGTCACTACACATCCATGGTAACAAGTTGTGTCGTGTTTAAGGGATATGCAACATGTTATGCACCAATATGCTGACTGACAGAAATAGAACATCAGACTTTTTATGAGAATGATCAACTACTGTAACTTACAACACGTAACAGATGTGACCTCATTCGCTGTTGCGCACATGTTACAGTAATTTAAATATTATGGAGGCATATGGAGCGGCCACATGCTAAGATTGATCAAAATGGCATTGTCATAACTCACACAGTACCCAGACAAAAAAAGATCCGTCATCGTTTGCGGTTAAGAGATGGATCATTTGTTGTTGGTTTCCAAGTTAGATGGGGGACAGCAAATCAGCTGATTAGCTGTACGAGAAATAGGAATTAAACACGTTGAAGGTTTAGACATGTTGTAGATATGGGATTGTCTTGTGGGAAGTCATGACCCCGCCGGATGTCTTATATTTACGAGTAAGTCCTAATGAAATTCATATTTGAAAATACCAGGTGAGCTAACGAACCGAGTTATTATGTACGTTATTATTTAGATATGTATTACGCTGTACTGGTTGACATCAACCAGTGCTGCTGATGTACAGTTTCGACGAAACCGAATCGAAACTGAGTAAGAATGTCGGATGATGTAATCATCATTAAAGTTAAAAGTCGAAGTAAATGGAATAGGACCGACGGTTCTGGGTTGATGTGTATCTGGCAATAGTTGAGATAAAAGTTGTTGCTGTGGGATCGGCACACACTTTTATAATATTCAGCAGTCGTTTTGGCCAGTAGTTTAAGAAATAATCGAGTGATAAGAATCAATGGGAATCGTACATGACAGACCGACTATAGTTGATGACGATAGACATTCCGACCCTCTACGAGAGCATAACAACACCAGCTGGCGATGAGATCATACAGCTTATGTGCCTATTAACTCTCGTATCCTACAGGCTTGTTCACGAGAGGCAAGGGACAGGACAGAGACATTGTAGCATCCTGTAGGAATTAATAACACAATCAAAATTTGTATATCAACTATATGTCAATCATAGAAAGGCATGCTACAACAACACATTCCATAATGTTGTTAGTTAGCTGACAGATCACATCAAATCAGAACCAGCCAACACCGCTTTGACCCTGTGCAGCAGTAGCTCCATAGAAGAGAAGCCCAGAGTTTGATTAGTCAGGATGACGTCATGATCAATGAGCATCGATCAAACTCTGTGGCAAAGAATAAAGAAGAACATGTTTCAAAGTGAGAATCGAGATGTAATGATCATGGATTGGTCAGGTAGACCAACAGTAACAAGTAGAAGCTTCTAGGAATAAATAAGCAGATGTTGATTGGCGGACTGATTATCCAGACCAATCAAGCTGTGCTTATAACCTACCTAGAAGAATCATTGAAACAAAGAATATATATTACGATATGTATATATATCTATATATCGCAATATGTATATAACTTCGGATACACCGAAATGTATAAATAAGGAACTTTGCCTATTGTAGAATTAATCAAATCACCATCATGATTCCATAAGCACCGTGCTGCTACGTAAGTTGAAGTTGCGATAGTCATACTAGAAAGATATTCTAGGAGTAATCAAAGTCTTCATCGTAAATTGTCTAAGTATTATCAACGTAAAACTGTCTAAGTTATTCTCAAAATATATCAGTATTAAGTTAAGTGTACAGTTAGCGTAAGCAAAATAAAAGCATCCTCTTGCTTAGCAAGACACTAGTTTGGGTTGTGTGTTAGATAGTGAATTCCAGAGCGCAGAGCAACACCGCGCCGAAGCTAGGAATCTTCCGATAGTTAGATAGGCCCGATTATCACATAAAAATATCATCACGCTCATCAGTGATGAGGCGAGCCGATAATCATCTTCTACTGCATCTTTGGTAAGAGGTTGTCGCAGCAACCGCTTACATCATAGTCTTGCCAGAGAAGTAGTAGGAACCGTAGTGACCCGAAGATCCAAAATCTTCAATGTGTTAGATAAACCCATGATGAGTAGATCATGAATTTGGCCCAATGTGTCTAAACACAATGACAATATTTGGTGAGTGAGTGTGAGTGTGAGTGCGTGCGCGTGTGCGTGACGCTAAAGAGATGGTTTCTTCTGCATGCAATTATTATAAGAAATGCTTTTTGAGGACAAATGACTGACAAAGTCAAAGAACCCTCTCGTCTTTCCCCAAACTGCAGATGCCTTCTTCATTTCTTGAGTTGGTTTAGTTGTTATCTAGTCTATTTTCCATTGGCAGGTGTTCCAGGAGTCCATGGTTTACACGGCCATCCAGGAGCAGCGGGAAAGAAAGGAGATAAAGGAGATCAGGGGGACATGGGACATCGTGGAACACCAGGTAAAATCCTCTACATGATTAGCTGATTACCTTCTAGAATATCATCTGAGGTCTCTCACAACAACTAGAAGCACTGCGCTATATCCTGTTTTGGCGCATATCACACATTATATACGGCGGTGCTTTGCTAAATAAGGATTGGCATGGCATGGCGCATGGCATGGCATGGCATGGTATGGCATGGTATGGTGTAGGTCATGACATGGTATGTTTTGGTGTAGGTCATGGCATGGTATTGGTTTTGATGACTTTTCATATCGGTTTTAATCGAATATCAGTTTTATGGGTGACTTCTATTAGGTACCGTATTTATTCTAATTTAACCACCGGGCGGTTAGCAGTCGCGTAAGGGGGCGGCTTAATTAGGGAGAAAAATTCACTGTATGTCGCCGTTATTTTGTCCGGTACCAGTTAGGTGGATCGGATATAAATGTATAATGCTCACATATTGATTACACATATTTGGACAGTACATTCCGAGTTCCCGAGTCCATTAAATTAGGTCTGTAAAACGCAGATGATTCTTCCGAATATTAATCAGCTTCCGCTATAGGCCGAGTTTATGCCGTGTTTCTCATAGCTACTCGAAGATACCTTCCTATGTATGTGGATTGTGAAGTATCTACCCGGGTACTAATATTAGTGCCTTGGCGCTACTCGAGTAACGACCGTAAGTTGTCCTACTAAGCGGAAGCTGATACATCACGTGATACAAAATATTTCACTTCTCGCGTCTCCATTTTATCAAAATCTGGATTACATTTGATGAAATAAACGATGTTTAATAAAGTATAAGCACTATTTAGGCGGTCCCAATTAATAATTTCACTCCCACGATTATGGATATATATGCGCTATACATTAAGCATATGCGAAAACGGTATGAAATATTTAGCGTGGAAATTTTCGTGCTAATCTTTTATTTTTATTTGTCTTCGGTCTGTATTTTTGGGAATTTGGAGCTTAGTTTTTTTTCTTAACAAGTCTCAAAAACAAGGGGCGGTATAATTGGGAGGGGCGGTTAAATTAGAATAAATACGGTAGTTCAGATTCAGTGATGTCAAGTGGTACTTCACTGGCATCCAAAAATTCATCAGTAAAGCTGCTTAACATGGTTTGCGATGCATTCAGCTTTTCAGTGCTTTTATCTAACTCTATATTGAGTAACGAATTCTGGGACAAAAGATGTGAATTCTCCTTCATTAGTCTTTCAACTTTTGATTCCAGTTCCTTAATTTTAAGTTTTAACTCACTTGTTTGTGATTCATTTGCACAAATGGGTTTTTTTTAGCTTAGTGCACTTATAATTCGCTGATAAAGCATTTGCCTTAATTTTCATTGCCGTGCTTTCCAACTCCTTTCGCGTTTCCTCAGTACAAGTGTGTCTAATTTTATACACGGTTCCTAATAATCCCACATTCTGTAGTCTTAATCTCAGAAATATTCTTTCCTAATATGCTCACATAGTTCAATATTGTCTGACATTGTTGACTCCATCTGGAAAAGTAAAAGGGAATTTCATGATTATATTTTAGGCCTGCAGAAATTGCATAACTCATTTTTTTTATTCGCGCAAAGGTTATGCAAATATTTTTAGCAGAACACTTGCTAGAATACATAAGGATTAGAATAATGGAAAATCGATGGATGTGCACCATAGCATAAGCTCAGATTGAGAAATGACTGTTGTGCACCATAACATAAGCTCAGATTGAGAAATGCCGGATGTGCACCATAGTATAAGCTCACATTAAGAAATGACGGATGTGCACCATAGCATAAGCTAAGCTTGAGAAATGATGGATGTGCACCATAACATAAGCTCAGATTGAGAAATGACGGATGTGCATCATAACATAAGCTCAGATTGAGAAATGACTGCTGTGCACCATAACATAAGCTCAGATTGAGAAATGACTGCTGTGCACCATAACATAAGCTCATATTGAGAAATGACGGATGTGCACCATAGCATAAGCTCAGATTGAGAAATGATGGATGTGCACCAAAGCATAAGCTCGGGTGGAGAAATGACGGATGTGCACCATAGCATAAGCTCAGGTGGAGAAATGAAGGATGTGCACCATATCATAAGCTCAGATTGAGAAATGACGGATGTGCACCATAGCTGCGCATAAGCTCAGATGGAGAAATGAAAAACACGTGAAATTTCTTTAGCAATGATGAGCAATTGCAGCTCTACCTTGCATAGAATACGTCTGTGAAGTTTCATTGAAATCTGATGACCCATTGTTGAATAATCAGGCTGATGAGAAACCTTAACGCAAATATTTGTCAAAATATTCCACGTCCAAAAACCACGAAAACCATAGAAAAACAGGTGAAATTTCAAAAGAATCTCCTTAGAAATGATGAGCAATTGCATCTCTACCTTGCATAGAATAAGTCTGTGAAGTTAATTGAAATCTGATGACCCATTTTTTAATAATAAGGCTGATGAAAAACTTTAACACAAATGACACGCCACTGTGGACGATGACATCAAAGGTAACCCCATTGTCTAGCTTTCCCTACACGGTGAGACTAAAACTTTAACATTTGCCTGATTTTTGTTGGAAAATAGACCAAGTTCAAACCCTGAAAAAATTTGAAAATCATTTTGCTGATGATGAAGACTAGATGCCATGATGGTATAGATCATATCTGTATAATTTCGTCAAGATCGGATGCCTTTGACGAATTAAATGTACATTCAAAAACTTTAACAAAAATGACACACCGCCGCGGACAACAACGCGGATGACGCCACCCAGAGTTGCCCGTATGCGTCCTTTTGCGCGTATATACGCATAAAGATGGCAGAGTGACGCATAAAAATTAACCCTCTGCGTCCCCGACGACGCACGAGGGACGCAGTGAAAAAGTGTAACGGAAACTGGTAGCTTTGCGTGTGCTTAATTATCGATAAATCATGTGTGTATATTTATTTGTGCATGTTTTTACTTTAAAAAATATACCCAATGTATTGTGTTCAATAAAAATGAACATACTGCGTTGTTTAAGACTATAATTTGTTGTATGTTTTCTTGCACAACTCAAAGTTGGTAATGCCCATAAATCGCATTCAACCACCACATTTAAGTGTAAACACAATCCCCAAATCATCTTTAGTATTCCATTTCATCTAATTTTTTTTTTTATAAATAATGAGTTTACAAGCCTGATGTTAGTCGCCTTGTTTGGCCTACAAATTGCAAAAATACCCGCCATGTTTCTGTCAGTTGTGCTAAACGTCAGTGTGACATGTCAGTATTTAATTGGATAACAGCGGAATCTCCCTCTAGAGGAACTCACGCTTGAGAGATCCAATACAAGCGTATACAAACGTGTCTGGGCGTCTTAACCCTTTCACAGCTCAGAACATTGGACAGATCACAAAGTTGTTATCACTAATATGCTAGATATTTTGAAATTAATTTGCGCATGCAGCAACAACTTACAGGCAAAATATTTTTTTCTTACGGCGGTGTCTTTGTATTGCTGTTTGAATAACGGTATCAATACGCGCTAAAGCCGTCTTTTATTTAGCAATAGCGGCTGATTGATTGACTGATGGATTAGTGTTTACAATGTTTAACAATACTCGATCGTTGGGTGTTCCCAATTTTTCAACTAAAAAGCTCATCCCAGCAGCGATGTTCAACATTATCGTGGATACGTTAAAATATTGATTTTTTCCAAACAGCGTATAGCTCAAAGCTCCCCGATACAAGCGTTCTTATTGGATACACGCTCATGCGTTATCTATGCTTCAACCAATCAGCAATCGCGTTACATAGTTAGGCTACTCCTATGAATTAGACGTATCCGGTTATTGGCTGATATATTTTCACAAATTACGCATTTTAATCTGATTTATATAGATTATTTTTGATAAATTATTGTTTTGTCTGATCTTAGCCTGTGTATTCCACTATATTTAGTCTTTCAAGTTACATTATAAAAAATACGCGAGCATTATATCGAAGTAGGTCAAGTCGTCCTTGAGCAAACTCGCCCCAGATACTTGTAATTTTTCAATTCATCCAAAGTCAAGTTAGGGTTTTATAGAAAAACTAATGCAGTGGTCTTTGCTAATTACTAATGTAGTGGTCTTTGGACATGTTAATCACACAAGGATGTCAATGTAGGTTGGTCGGTTTATCAGACAACAAACAAGTACAGTGCTTTAAGTTATTGTTCACTGACACGCAGTTCAAATATTATTAGTTAAATATACAATGGCCATTTCAATAGATGAATTTTAGCCACCATTGTAGATCACATACATATTTTTGAAAATTTACCACTGGAATGACTGGCACTGTTTAGAGCCAGTCATTCCAGTGTTAAACTTTCAAAAATAGGTATTTTGGTGATCTACAATAGAGGCCAAAAGTGTTAAGTGCTAATAGAGGCCAAAAGTGTTAAGTGCTAAAGGTTAATAAACTATGCATAGTTAATATTCTCTATATATACATTAACAGTATTTACACAATGTCATAACTAGTGCTTTCAACATGTTTAATAAAGTGCTATATAATTAGATCAATGTGTTGTGTTTATTTTAAGAAAAAAACATGGGACCCTCATATTTCAGATGAGGACCCCATGGGACCCCCATATTTTACAGTGGGACACCCAAATCTGAGTGTGGGGTCCTTGGGACCCCAAAAACCAGATGTTGTGGGCAACACTGATGCCACCTAAGGTAACCCCATTGTCTCGCCCCGTAGGCCGCTGGGCTCTGATCCTTTAAATAGAAAGAGGTAAAAGTTGATTCAGATTTCCAACCTGCGACTTGCATGACGTCGTGCAATGATGAGCCGGTGAAAAGAACGAAGGAGGTAGCCATACCATGAAGGTCGAGAGCCTTGACATGGGCTAAATTGATCTCACCTGGGGAGGCAATCTCATAGCATAATTTTATGGTCTCATAGATCCATCTGGCAACTGTGGCCTTAGAAACTGGTCTAGCCACCTCCTCCGCATACAGAACCCATAAGTGCGAAGAATCAGATCTTTTAAAATTGGTACAACGTTATTAGACTTTTAAGGTCCTGACAGGACACCAGAATCTGTCGGATGGCGAAAAAGACAATAAAGATTTAAGAATAATAAGTTTGGCTGAGTAACGGTTAGACTGGGTCTTCGATAAAACATCCCTTCTGGGATATAAAACTAAACCATTCCCAGATTCAATAAATCTGTCTTTTTCTGCGGAAAGAGCATGAATTTCGGATCTTCTCCTAGCCGAAGTGGCAGCAACAAGGAGAACGGCCTTAAGAGTCAATAGTTTGAGACTGATAGATCCAATTGGCTCAAAATGGTGACCTGCCAAAACTTGAAGAATCAAAGCCAAATTTCAGGAAGACAAAGGCTTAGCCACTGGAGCACGAATATTGCCCAATCTTCTAATAAAACCATTGAGAATCCTTGATATTAGCATTCAGAAGAGAAGGAAGAGAAGAAGCCAAAGAAATCTATAACCCCTAATGGTGATAGCTGATAAAT
This sequence comes from Chaetoderma sp. LZ-2023a, assembly GCA_034401795.1. Classification (NCBI taxonomy): domain Eukaryota; kingdom Metazoa; phylum Mollusca; class Caudofoveata; order Chaetodermatida; family Chaetodermatidae; genus Chaetoderma; species Chaetoderma sp. LZ-2023a. The sequence continues at coordinate 94,280,314 of CM067372.1, forward strand.
GAAATGAAACAAATAAATACGATTAAAAATCTAACACCTAGGAAATAGAAATGGAATCAGGCAAGAAACCATGTTTTAAACACCATTCTCCAAAGATTTAATAGTCGACCTTTGTACAAATTCGACAGGTCGACTCCCTTCTGGAAGAGACAATGATTTTCTGAGATCTTGAAGAAAAGATGATCTCAGAGACCGGACACTCGAAAATTCTCCAAACACACAGGATGAAGAATTCTAGATTGGATGAAGATGCAAGCCCCTTACTTGAGCGAGATCTGATGATACTGGGAGAAGGCTAACAAAATCTTACCAGAAGATCGAGAAGGGTTACCAATCAGATCCTCTTTGACCAAAAGGGAGCTGCTGGAAGAAATTCATTAAACTGGTCCATGACTATCTTCAGAACCATTAGAATCAGGAATATTGGAAGGAACATGAAATCAAACAATCCTGTCCGGAAATGAGACAGAGCGATCATCGCCCAAACCTGACTGTCCGAAAAGGGAGACATGAAAGGTGAGATCTGGGCAATCATACATGTCGCAAAAAGATCTACATGGGGAAGACCCAGAAGCTTGAAACTGTGTTTGGCAACCAACCTCTTAAACTGCCACTCGGTGAGTGAGAACTTGCTAGGAATGAACTACTGGTCCGCAAGAAATATCTGTCTGTCTGGAACATGACTGGGAACTAGAGATTTGGATCTAGTGACATCCCAAGAAAAGGATCCAAAATCCCCATATAAAGTAGTGTTGGGAATTGGTGCTATTTTTGTGATCGATGATTGCTTTTATATACTAACCGATGATCAGTTAATGATTGATCATAGCAGGTTCTTATTTTTTACTCATTTTGATTGCAGTAATTATAGCGTGTTCAAGGATAATTGTACCACTTTCTCAAACAAAGTCGCAGGTATGACAGAGTCTTAATAATTTAAGAAATAATCTGTTGAATATTTTGAAACTAATTTGACATATTATTGGTATGGTTGCTTTGAAATTAACATACTATTTCAGTGCTGAAAGAATTAATGTCTTAGACTAAGGAGTAATACTATATATACACCTGTGCAAAAGTTAAGCACCAGCAAAAACAATAGAACGTAGAAACATGATGGTACAACTAGGCTGCCATACTTTTTGTCCCCGCGTTAGCTGACATAATTCCAAGTACGAAATGCACATGCATGCATGACTTCACGCCGCTTGATGTCCGTGCGTGGCGGGAAACAGCACACGTGTTCAGTTATGTAAAAGTCCAGTTTGAGGTGTAGAACATTAGATACAGATTTAGGCGACAAGATTAGGAATTTTGTATTCATGACCGTGGTTTATTTGTACAGAGAGAATTAGCTCTTGATTGTGAACCGCTATGGCAAGACGAAGGTTAAGTGATCGTGTGAAATGGCAAATCATAGGCATGCATACCACTGGTATGTCATGCAGAGAGATTGGCAGACAGCTGAACATTAACCATACTGTAATCAGTCGTTTGATTGCAAAACATGGGCAAACTAACGAGGTGAAGGACAGGCCTAGATCTGGAAGACCGAAGAAGACTACTGCCCGTGATGATCGAGCCCTAGTACGCCTTGTTAGGAGATCTCCATTCACCAACAGCAGAGTGCTCAGCCAGCAATGGAAAACGCGCAATAGTGTCAATGTCTACCGTCAAAAGGAGACTGTATGCTGCTGGCATGAAAGCTAGGAGACCTGTCAGACGTCCTCTCCTCACTGCACACCACAAAGAGGAGCGTCTGAGGTGGTGCAACGAAAGAAGACACTGGAACATGAGATCCTGGAGACGGGTACACTGGTCCGATGAAAGTCGGTTCCTGCTTCATGCCACAGATGGTTGAACTCGTGTATGGAGGTCCAGACGCACGGCGTACGACCAACGTAACATCATGGAAGAAGTTCCATTTGGTGGAGGTTCCGTTATGATATGGGGGTGCATCTCATTTGATTGTAAGCTGGATCTGTTGACTGTACCTGGAACACTAAATGGACAAAGATATCAAGATTCCATACTGGATAGAGTTGTGGTCCCTCATTTTGTAAATCATGCACCTGGAACCCACCCTATATTCATGGATGACAACGCCCGACCACATCGTGCTAGAGCTGTGCATGAATACCTCCGCCAGAATGCCATCGAAACCCTACCATGGCCAGCAAGGAGCCCTGACATGAACCCTATTGAGCATATCTGGGAAACATGGTGAGAAGGAGGGATCCTCCTGTACAGAACCTACAGGAATTAACAGACGCACTCCATCTTGAATGGCAACGAATACCACAATGGCGTATCAGTCGGTTGGTGACCAGCATGAGACGTCGTGTCCAGGCCGTCATCCAGGCACAAGGTGGATATACCCGGTATTAATAATGACAGTTTCAAACTCGTGCACAGATGTTAAACTTCGTTTTCAGACACCATTAATGACAATCTAGCCACGTGTGTCAACTGTAGGGCAATAGTTGTCAGTTGTGTCAACGTAACCATATTCAGGCCTCGTTTTCAAGTTCAAACAAAAACATACAGTGCTTCCCCACCATCATAATCAGCATTCCTCTAGTTGCATTATTACCTCTTGCACTAAGATGGATGGGTACATAAATGTTTATGCTATTGCTTTCTTCATAGCACATGAATATACCCTCGCATGTGCGTAAAAATAGGGTGGTGCTTAACTTTTGCACAGGTGTATAGTTGAAACAATTAAATTAAAATTATTTTCCAAAAAGTATTCGTTTTCTAGCTTGACCAGTTAAAATATATTAATAAAGTCAATTTATAAACAACTAAAATCCATTTCTGAAATCATGATCGATCGGTTGGTTGAACATGCAAACCAATCAATCACCGATCAAATCAATTAATCGGAACAACACTAATATAAAGAAGGAAAGACCTCATTCCTCCGTCTGAAAATGAAAGCAAACCCCGTTGCATTGACTGATCGAATCGAGATCTTGATGCCTATCACTCGATCCGACCAAAAGTGGAGAGGCTTCTTGACAAGTCACAACTCCACTAAATTGATGTGAGAAAATGACTCCTCCAGGGACCAAAGACTGGCAAAATCAGGGAGTCCCAAACTGCTCCCCACCCCTCCTGTGAAAAACCATGAAATAATCACCTGAGGGGAGGTCTTGACTAATGGAACATCCATCAGAGGGAACTAGAATGTACTGACTGCTTCTAGAAGATCAGGAACATTAGAAAGTCTTCTCATCAATGTCACCCTGGGAATGACATTCTCGATGCTGACCATCAAGCCTAGAATCCTAAGAAAAAATCTTGCCCTGACATAGAAAGCGGATGGCCGGGTGACTGCTGTCAACAAGATGGCCTCTACCCTTGTCGCTGAAGGAAAAAACTTACCCTGAAAACAGCTCGAGGGAGATGCCTCGATGGGAGAAACTTCAGAAGGAACTAGGCTTGACTTATTAAAAAATAAAATTCAACCTAGGCTGCAAGGCGAACTGCAAACCTTTGGAATAAATCTTGAAAGAATTGAGAAAGACCTAGCTTTTATTAACCGATCGTCTATAAAGACATGAAGAAGAACAAGACGACGGCGCAAGACACCTGCCACGAGACCAGACGGGTAAAAAGAAAGGCCCCAAGATCAAATCAAAGGGGATGGCTCAAACTGCCATACCCTATCCTTAAAAGCAAAACTCATGTACCTTCAGAAGTGAAAGTAAAAAAGGCACATGAAATAGGCATCCTAACAATCGATAGAAAAGGATCACATGCCTGAAGATAGACTTGCGATAGGGGAGAAGGACTCCATCCTAAATTTAGGAGATAAAGAAAGAAGAAATAACTTCTTCAGGAAGATAAAAGGATGCCAGCCTTCTAAGAATTGGAGACTATGAAGATCGTTGAACAGAAGACCGGGTCTACTTTCCAAGGTAGAGCCTCTTCTATAGTCTCCTTGACAATCATAGAAAACCAGCACCCCCTCTAATGCTAATATCTTCTGATTGGATGGAACAGAAGACCATTTGGGAGAAGAGACTGTGGAGAAGGGTCCTAGATCCAAGAAGAACATCCGACCCTTTTGATAAGGGCCACCCTTAAAGTTGGGGCAAACTTACTACATACTAAAGAGGACTGCTCATAGAAACCCAGAGTTTACATATGCCATGAATCGCAAACCATAAAATCCTGGGCTATATCCTTATTCTTAACCCTCATGAAAAGTGGTAACTCAAGTTTATTTTGGTTATTTTAATTTTACCGCGTTCTTTGAATGGAGAAAAAAGTATCATAGAAGTATAGCCGTACTTATTAAAATGCTGAAGACCTTGAAAACATTACAGATAATTTTATTTATAGTGATTTAACCAGATTTTGTAGCAAACCGAAAGCCCATAGTAAGCCTATGGGAGGGGTTAGAAGCAAGATACAGCCAAATCCTGTACTTGAAAATCTGCAATAATCCTGTCTGGTATTCGAAAACATCAAATCGTGACTGAATCTAGCAAGATAGTAAAGAAAATGTAATAAGGGTTTCCCAAACCACTGCTCAAATTGTTAAATTAGTCCCTCCAGAAATGGCGTCACTCCAGGGAACTAAGGGAAATTGAATTGTGATTACGTCATCTGTATCACGATTCTATGAATTGAATGCATGATATGGGCTTGTTAAGTGAACTATGGCAATCCTTTGACTGTCTTGGAGTCTGGAATAACCACGATTCAAAATATAAACATGCTTTGCCATTGAAAATAATCTTCATTTTGAAAAGAATTTCACAAAACGCCAAAACTTTACAAAACTCAGGATAAATGCACACACCTTACAAATTGAGTAAGATAGGCACAAAACACCATCAATACCTGCTCATCTACGATTCTGTAAGCTTTACAACTAATCGAGGATGGAAAACACTTTACAATGGAATGTCCACATTGTGATCAGGAGAGACAATCGCTCTTTAAAAAGCTTAATGAGTTTACTAATTTTGTCTCGCTTGATAGGTGTAGCCAATTAAAATTTTTAATGTCATATAATAATGGAGATAGTGATCTAATAAAAATTGTTATTGATTATCTCAACGTTTGCCTAGCTGCTCGGGCTTGTACTTTAAATCCTATGCAATGACACAATTCGTCAGATCGTCATCCTGTACATGATGCAGATTCATATAATGATTGCATAACTGTGTCCTATATTTTACTCAACGTCCATATCAATATCATTGGGAAACTAGCCAACTTCATGAGTCCTGATAAATTCACCATACCTCAGTATGTATTTGATATATTGTTTAATAAGATATCCTAAACAATCCGATATTTATGCCTAGTGGCAGTAAACTTAAATCATAGCCCTACTCATTAAATTTGTAAATTTTTAATTTATTTATTTTTTATATTTATTGTCTTAGAACCTATATTTTCATCTTTGTAAAATGTAGTTAAATGTTTGTACCATGGCATATGTCATTGTGATTGATATGCCAATAAAAGGATTGGTTGACTGATTGATTGATAATGAACCTCCGGGATCAGCTCTAATGTTAAATACACAAAACACTGATTTTTGATTAACAACAAATGAAGACGTCATAAATACGCATTTATGATGAAATAAAGCAAAATACACACTTCTGGGTTGAATCACGCACAGAGATGTCATACCTAATCATGCCCATAGAATGAAATTCAACTGCCAAATTGAAATAAAAACTGAGATTTAGAGTAAAAAATTATGCTAAAAAGGTAAAGGAAGAATCAAACTGACAGATAAGACGACGATCGACAGCTACCGGAAGTAGAAGGAAAACAACAAAGTTTTTAAACTGTACTAGCCGAGAGAACTGATGCCGAGATGTAAGGAAAGAACAAGCTTTGAAGTAAAAGGATAAAACTAGAAGCGAACCAAAAAGATGAAAAACAAGCATTCTGTAAGCATTGCTTTGCAATACATGTCCCCTACCTGGTGATATAAATCTCTAGAGATTGACAAAAACTCCATTAAAAATTGACAGACGCAGCTGAAACTCAAACTTTATCTGTAACTTCTCACAACAAAGCAATAAACCAAGTTTCAGTTATATATGGTGACGGAGAAAGAAAGTCTTGAAAGCTGATGTGTTTGTAAGGGCACATAACTCCATCAAGAAATGATGCAAACGCCTGAAACTCAAACTTGGTCTGTAATTTCTCATAATAAAGTAATGTACCAATTCTCAGTTGAATATCTTGAAAGACTGCGAGAAAAAGGGTCGAAAACTAATATTTTTTGTATTTCATGTCGAAAGGGGGGCATAATTCCATGAAAAACTGACGAAAATGTCTAAAACTCGATCTTACTCTGTAACTCCTTATACTAAAGCGATGTACCAATTTTCCCTTAAATATCTTAAAGGACTGCGAAAAAAGTGCGAAAAGCTGATATTTTTCGTCGAAAGCGAGCATAATTCCATCAAAAATTTACGCATACCCTTGAAACTCATACTTGGTCTGTAACCTCTCATAACAAAGCAATGTAGCAGTTCTCAGTATAATATCTTGAGACTGCGAAAAAAAGTGCGGAAAACTAATATTTTTAAAGTCGAAAGGGGGCATAACTCAATGAAAAATTGACGAAAATGTCTGAAACTAGAATTTGCTCTGTAACTCCTTATACTAAAGCGATGTACTGATTTTCGCTTAAATATCTTGGAGTGCGAAAAAAGTGCGGAAAGCTGATATTTTTCATATTTCTTAAGTCGAAAGGGGGCATAACTCCATAAGAAGTGGACAGTCTCGAAAGTTATGAGTTTTGAATCAATTCCTCCAGCGGTTTCGGAGATTTTTTAGTGTTTCTAAAAATCGGCCATCTTGGATTTTGGCCGATCGGCTTCGTTTGAACAAACTTGAATCTCTATCCCCTAGGCATGCTTCCCGCCAAATATAATGGATATCGGGCCAGTGGTTCTTGAGAAGTCGTTTAAAGAAAAGGTTGATGGACGACAGATGACTGACCACAGACGACACACAGATGACAGACGGTCGCCATCGCATAAGCTCACTTGGGCCAGGTGAGCTAAAAACTGGCAGTAGAATAGGAAATAGGATCCTTAGGACCCGGATATCCAGCAAAACCGGAAGTCATATCAGAAGCGGAAGAGGAAGGACCGGAAACGGAAACCAGACTAGCCCAGGGTCTTGCCAACCCGAATCTACCCAGCACCTACCGGAAGTGCTTGTCAAACCGGAAGCTACCGAGCTTCCTGTCTGAACTAAGAAAGGAACAGGCAATCTCTTGACGTTTCTGGCTACCGGAATCACAGAAAATTGAACTTTGGCATAGGCAGCTGAATCAGGGACTCCCGTCACCGACACCAATGCTTGAGGGTAATGCCCCTCCTCAAGGCTTAGGTGGGTTCTGCCCGGTGACTTACAAGAAACCACCTTTATGGGCTTTTCCGCTTTTCCTTAGAGTCTTTGGGTTTCCCCTATTTGCGGGCCCGCTAACCTTCCGGTTATCGTCCGACTCGGATGACTCTTCCATATCCACGCGAATGCCTGTCGAAATCCATGTTCCAGTTGATAGCCATGGTACTAAAACATGTAGATATAAGTGAATATAATGGATAAGTAATTGAGGGATTTCAAATGATGATGATGAAAAAGTCATAAAAGAGTAATAACACCACAAAATACTCAATAAACATAACTTATGGAGGATGGACTTCATGTTAGGCATAATCATGAATAGAAGAACTCTCAAAAACGTAAGCTGAACACAGCGCAAAGTATAAAAAACTTAAGCTGGAATATTGGCAGACTGTACTGCTTGCAGAATATTTGAAAAGTGACTATGTTTCCTATTTGGGCTCCATCGCGCATGCGCAGACGCGCTTAGTGACAGGTGTCACCAAGGAGTGAGTACAGACTGATGCCAGTCTCTATCAGGGCATAATCTGGGGGTGTACCCTACCAGCAGCTTGGTTGAGGGTATATTGAAATGGAATAGGCATATGGGGGTATGTAAGCAAGCATAAAAATCTTATTCTGGTGGCTAAATGCATTGCAGAGTAGTTGATTTAGCAAGTAGTGATTGAATGGTATAGATGTTTTTGTGGTGTAATAACAACCATTGTTGACTCATGCCCATTGGATAATGGTTTTAAAAAACCGGCGCGTATGCCCAGATTTTAAAGCCAGCAAAAAGGCGGCAATTTAGTTTTAACATTAGAGATTAAATTTTAATTATATAGACTATCTATGATGTTTCCCTATTTTCCAGCAATGGAAAAGCTGAATATTTTGAAAATCATTGGATGGCGGGTGGAGCAACAGCTTTAAGTCAAATTATTTACAAAAGAATCGGCAGAATTATGAAAATTTGGATCGAAAATTTGTAAATTTACTACGAAGTCAATTCTGTGCATTTTTTTTGCGAAATGGCCATATTTTATTTCTATTATGATATATATTTCGCCCGTAGTGCCTATCTACATTTCCAGGCAGCAACAGCTTTAAGTCAAATTAGTTCCAAAACAATTGACAGAATTTTGAAAATTTGCATCGAAATTGTGTGAATGTACTATGCAAAACAGTAATTAACATTTTAACATTTTTCACAAAATGGCCACCAACCCTTCAGCCTATAGCCTTCAAAGGGTGATACTAAACAGTAGCAAACAAATGCTTCCCATCATTGGCGTATCAAGTCAGGAATAGATGTTTATACAACTACCTTGTTAGACCAATCAAACCACCGATGCAATAGCTGTATTATAAGACTAAACACTAAATTATGCCCGATTAAAATAAATAATCGATTTTTGCTAGATTAAATCGATTTTTTTGTTTTTTCAATTATTTTATTTTACACTCAATTATATAATCGCCAGGAAAAATAATCGACTATCGATGAAATATCAATTAACCGCACAGGCCTAATCATGATGTGTGCATCTTAAATGTTTGATAATTTGATTTTATTCCCATGTATCGTGTCCTAGTTCTCTGCCCTAGCAATAGTTTTAGTTAAGTTTTTTACCACAGCTGTGGGTGCTCCAAATCATTGAAGGATTATCCTTATTCAACAACAGCAGCATCATATGTGGTGGTGTCGCGAAATAAGGATCGCTATGGTATGCTATTGTACAGGTCATTGCGTGGCGTGGCGTGGCGTGGCGTGGCGTGGCGTGGCGTGGCGTGGCGTGGCGTGGCGTGGCGTGGCGTGGCGTGGCGTGGCGTGGCGTGGCGTGGCGTGGCGTGGCATAACAAAGGTCCGGGCATTTTATTGAGATCGGATAAGCCATTGATGATTTAAATGTCAATTGACAAACTTTAACATTTTTCTAATTCTTGGTGCAGACACAAGGCGAAAACAAGTAAATACATGTAAAATATGGAAATTCTTATGATGGTGACTGGATGCAATGAAGGCATAGAACAAATCTCTAAAGCTTTAATGATATCAGATAAGCCCTTGTTGAATTAAATGTCCATTGAACAGGCGTCCCAAGGGCCTTGATGCTCAGCCGCCTAATACTAGACTGCATATTCTATAAGTTGCTTAAGAGGATTTCTTTCCTCGAATTGGCTAATAATAATAATGCATAATGTGCTGGCTGAATAGTTTACTATTTATTCTAATAGGATTAACTTTTAACCAATACTCCAGCGTTTTATTAGCCATACTAATCTACCATTGGTTCCAATGGGAAAATTTATCTTTAACCTATGTATGATTACTGTATTCTGCGGCTGTAGTAGTAGAAACATCCTACAGCTGCAATCAGTCTTTCTTCGCTTTTGCCCACTGTGTCTTGTCCTCGGCCGAAATCCTTAGCTTTCTCAGGTCCATTCTTGACTTGAGTGTACAGAGACCTGCTTTCTTGAGGTCACCTTGTAGCATGCTTAGCAGATTTATGCAATGACGTCCTCTCCTGGTTTTGTATTTGCTGGCTCCGAGTAGGGCGAATTCCAAGGCTATCTGTGCTGGTGTCTCTTCTGGCATCCTTAGCACATGGCCAAACATGGACCATCTTTGCTGGGCGACTTTTACAGACAGCGGTGATGTATTACACATCTTGTATAGTGCATCATTGGAAATTATGCTGTCTGGCCATCAGTGTCCAGTGATGGTGCGTAGGTGTTTGCAGTGGCAGGCATCGAGTTTGTCTAGAGCTGCCTTTGGAGCTGCCCAACTGTTACAGTTATACAGCGTCAAGGATACGCAGGTTGCATTGTATAAACGTAGCCTCTTTATCAAGGGCATCTTTGATCTACGAATCCATAGCTTCCAGAAGGACTGGAAAGCTATGTTCCCATGATGCAGCGTGCAGAAATGCCAGCAGTACTGCAAAGCGTGAGCCCAGGATTTTACTTTTCCTCCATGGTTCGCCGCCACGAAGTGGGTCGTCATTTTCTATAGTTTCATGCCTTGTCGATAGGTATGTGTGGGTGAACTCTGTTTTGGATTCATCCATAAAGAGATTCTCAATTTTTAGTTCGCTTGCAGCTATTGGGAGAAGTTCGTCAAGGGGTTTCTTTTCCTCGTCTATGAAGTCCACATCGTCGGCATATTCCATCTCTAGCGGCATGCCCAGTATTGACACCAAGAAACTAGGTCAGACAAGCCTAGTTCTTATAAAGGTGGTAACTCACACCCACAGGTATCCACTAGAGCTGGGCGGTATTGATATTTACATGACGGTATCGGTACCATGAAAAAATACCGCAGTACCACGGTATACCGTCATCTGAGCTTGAGGCATGCCACAAAATTTGAACAATTTTTTCCATTTCCTTTTCACTTCCATCTCCACTCAACGGCAAATATAGGTAAAATAAATAAATCGGCTTCCTGATTTAGAGAAGAAAAACATGGCTATTGCGACTGTTTAGTTTCACGACTTTATTAGGTCACTATTTTTATTGACGTAATATCATTCACGGGAATATCGGTCAAAGGGTGTGGTCGACTCGCTAACTTTAACCCGCTGTTTGAGGCATTGGGGCGCACTATTTTCAATCTGGATTGTTCTTGCTATTAATGCGTGCGACCAGCAAACGGTAAATTTTATTTTGGCAGTCGAGCGCTTTGATAAACAGAGTCCAGACAAAATCTAAGAGTATTTAAACGTGGCGAGTGTTGTACTCTTTTATTTCTGTTACTCGCGAAAACAGGCCTATACACATACATATAACACGACATTAAATATAGCCGATTCCAAAGCTTCTGATAATTACCGAGTACCCGATGTGCAGACTCGTTACTCGCCATGCTTCACGTGAACAATGCGTGTAAAAAGGTATTTCCGCGAACTTCCGACGTGTAGCCAGTCGAAAAATGAATTACAAAAACTAACACTATAATTTTAGGTGTCATTACTTAAACTGGATTTAATCCTTAAAGAAATTTCTTAAAACAAGCCAGAAAAATAAAAAAATAACGACTTCAACGCTGCTCGTTGTTAATAAATTAGCACGTGATCAAAACGTAAATTTTCATTGATAAATTCAGCACAGTAATGTATTTTCCCACGGTCTAGTTCATGAACAACCAATCAGATACCGCTTTACGAGATCGCTGTTGTGTTTGAATAGCACGCAGTTTGTATGTTATTTTGTTATTCTAGCGTGTTTGTTCGGTGACAAAATGCTTGGAGTAATAAATTACAAATAATAGAAACGGGAATAGGGAATATATTATAGTGTAATTACTACCAGCGGACGGCCAGGGAATGTTAGATGTTTTAAATAAAGCAATTTTACCATGAGACTTTCAAGACGTACGTTTGACATACAATTCTGCCTGTCATTATTTTGTAATTGACGTCTTGATGTTTGTTTTTACAACGACCCCTTCACCTCAACTCGGCTAATAGTCAGGGATGCCTGTATTTTTGGCACTATTAGCACTTATTTACCCTTGGTCAAGTCAGATTTTATGAATATATTTCTCAAATATTGCTCAAACATTATGGACGGTATTCACAGTATTTGGAAATGTCAACGGTCACGGTATCGGTTCACGGTATACTGCGGTCCTCACGGTACTACCGTCAGACCGCCCAGCTCTAGTATCCACCCCGCCATGCTATAAGCCAACAGATTTCAGAAATTATGAACTGTGTCACTGAAGTAATATCTTTCTCCATTGGGTAATAATGCAGAAAATTTACAAGGGAGATAACTCAGCTGCTTGGCATAACAACAGGATCATTTTCATAACGGATAAATTAGATGAGTGTAGGAAAATCTTGGCCAAGTTTGATCTAAATCTGTTCGGAAATCCCAAAATGTGCCACCATTGTGACACGCAAGCAGGCAGGCAAGCAGGCAGGCAGGCAGACACAGACAGACAGACAGACAGACAGACAGACAGACAGACAGACAGACAGACAGACAGACAGACAGAGACAGTCAGAAAGACGGACAGACAGAGGACATCGCAGGCAATCAAGCACATAGCCACATAATTGCAATGTACAGTAGACAGCTTTGTCAGAAAAGTAACAGATTTGACAGGCAGGCAGGCAGGCAAGCAGGCAGGCAGACTAATGCTAGTTGTGAGCCGCAACTAAAAACTCACGAGCATCTTAGTCAAATGACGGGGCTAATGCAATGCAAATGGAAGACTCATATGCTACCAATAATGACTTGTATTAAGCAACCACCTGGCCCTTAGACTCTACATTTTGGTGCTCTGTTAAGCAATCACGTAACATTTACCTGTAGCATTGAATGTATGTAAACAGCATAACTCTGTACACAGCATAACTCTATTATATATGTGATAAATATACTTTCAGTCTGTAGATTAACAAGTTTTAGGTAACGGAGTTAACCATTTATTGACTGAATTTGGTCTAGAATATCAGAACATTTGCTTATTAAATGCCCATTTGTAGGCCAAGATAAGACTATTTTTGAAAATTTGAGTTTTTTGACTGGAATGACTGGCTCAGTTACCGGGCCAGTCATTCCTGTCTGATAAATTTTCTAAATATATAGTCTTCTCTTAGTCTGCAAATGGACATTCCTCAAGACCACTGGAGACGCCGGCTTTTCCCCGTTTCGCCATAAAAGGGTTTAATGAAACAGTGACCTTTCAATTACTGGCACTGAATGAAACAATGTGATTTTATTTGTAGGTGCTAATGGTGCAATTGGTCCAACAGGAAGACAAGGATTGCGCGGAAGAAAGGGACGGAAAGGTGAATGTGGTCCTAAAGGAATTTTTGGATCCCCAGGCATAAAAGGTGATCGTGGTTTCATGGGTTTCAAAGGTCATAAAGGTGAGAAAGGTGAACACGGAGAAAGAGCTCCACTCATCGCTTTCTCCGCTGGTCGCAGCATGAAGCTGGGCAAGGTCTTACAAGATACAATTGTCACATATGACAAAGTTTTCTCAAACAGCGGTAATAGTTTTGATGAATATACATCAACTTTTATCTGTCGACGAAATGGGACATATTTTTTCACAGTGCACATTCTTGGACAAAATAAGTTGGACGCGGTCGCCTGGATAATGCTGAATAAGAAACATATGGTTCCGTTGCATGGTGACGGACGGGCGGGGCATGGAACGGGAAGTAACTCAGTAATACTGCACTTAGAGGAAGACGATCATGTTTGGATCCAACTAATGAATGAGTCAGCGCTTTTGAATGATTATTCAACTTTCACAGGTTTTCTTTTGCATGAAGATGACTAACAGTTGATAAATTGTCAAAGCTTCTTGTGAGACAACTTATCTTTTGGTGAACAGATGATGGAGGCAAATTGGCTGACAGATCAAAGAAGCCCACTATTTGGTCGATCCAAATCAAATTTTGACTGACCAGTCTACAGAAGAAAGACTGACCAGTATACACTTTGAAGGAATATTGCTGTAAGCTATTGAGCTGTGGTGCCAGGGTTCAATTAATTATTTGAAAATAATTTGTCTACAAGTTGTTGCTGCCACGGCGCTGGGAACTGTGTCTGTTACCTTGAAACTATTTCTGTGAAAGCTGTTACTGCAGAAACTCTTTCACACCCATAGTTTCAAGATAACAAGCACAGTTCCAGCATCGTGGCAGAAACAACGTGCAGTCAAATTATTTTCAGATAATTAATTGAACCCAGGGACCACAAGAGCACAGTCTATGCCAGCAACAGGTTATAGCAACTGTGCTTCCAAATTTAATACCAGTATCCATATTTTACCCTTTAATGGTAAAAAATGCCAAAAGCAGACTCTGCTGTCTTGAGGAATGGCTGCATCCATGAGTGAAATGGCAGAGACTATTTTTGACAATTTATCACTGGAATTACTGGCTCGCTGTCCGAACCAGTCATTCCTGCAATAAATTTTCAAAAGTTTTATTCTCTTGGCATGCAAACGGATATTTATTAAGCCCAAATTTTGATCTTCCTGAAAAATCTTGACCATTAAATCGCTAAAAGCACTGGCTGTATAAACAATACAGAAACTTTCTATAAAGGAGAGCATTTCTTGATTAAGCTAATCATTTAAGCCACGTTTGACCACCAGACAACTGTCATATATTTGGAATACTACAGTCATGACATGGATTAAGCTTTTATAAGACTGGTGAGCTACAAAGGCCAGTCAGCAGGCAGGGTTCTGCTTAGGCATTTGCTTAGTATGGTTAAATGGCCCACCCCATCTAGAAAACATGGGTCATCTTGTCAAATGTGGGGTCAATTACATATATGGAAGTTAGCTATGGCCATAAATCCTTGGGCCATTGACCCATGTTTAAAGGTAGTAATGGGACATTGTGAATTTTTAGTGCTAAATGGTGCAAGGGCCCTTCCTCGGAAGACCCCTGAGCCGGTCAAGCCATCATGCGTGGAGCTGGGAGGTCTGACGCGTGTACCGTGAGGACCGCTGTATACCATGTACCGATATGACCGTTAACATTTCCAATTACCATACATACGACTCATACCGTCCATAACGGTAGCGCTTAATGAGCCATATTTCAGAAATTAAACCATAAAATCTGAATAGTGCATGGGTATATAAGTACTAATCATGCCAAAAAATACATACATCCCTAACAATTAGCCACGTTGAGGTGAGGGACGCTTTGTACAACCATCAAGACGTCAATGACAAAATATTTACAGGCAAAATTGTATGTCGAACATACGTCTTGCAAGTCACATGGTAAGATTGCTATATTTAAAAACTCATTCTCTGGCCATCTGGTAGTAGTAATTAAGGAATAATATAATTGCCTATTCCTGCGTGTATTATTTGTAATTATTAGTCCAAGCATTTTGTCGACGAACAAACACGCTAGAATAACAACATAACATACAAACTGCGTTCTATTCAAACACAATAATCTTCTCGTAATAACATATCTGATTGGTTGTTCATGAACTAGACCGTGGGAAAATCCATAACTACACAGCATTTATCAATGAAAATTTATTGAAATCTATTTTCCTGAGCCAATTTGATCATGTGATGCTTTGTTGCCCGTGAACAGTGTTTAAGTCGCTAGGTTGTATTTTTCCGGGTTGCATTAACATATTTCTTTAATGGTTAGATTCAGTTTAACCAGCGATACCTAAAGATTATATTGTTTTAATTTTTGTACATGTAATTCATTTTCCAACTGTCTATATGTAGGAATTTCGTGGAAATAGCCTTGTACACGCATTGTTCACATGAAGAATGGCGAGTAACGAGCCTGCATATCGGGTACTCGTAATTATAAGAAGCTTTGGAATCGGCTTATATTCAATGTCGCGTTATATGCATGTTTATAGGTCAGTTTTTGCGAGCAACTGACTATACGACTCCAACAGAGGTAAGCGAGTACAACCCTGGCTTCGTTTAAATACTTGTGGACTTTGTCTGAACTCTGTTTAGCTACACACTCGACTGCCGAATTAAAATTGACCATTTGCTGGTCGTGCGCATTAATAGTCAGAACAAATCAGATTTAAAATCAGCACACTCTCATGTCAAATAGCGGATTACAGTTAGCACACACTCGACCGATATTCACGTGAATGATATTACATCAATAAAAAATTGTGACCTAACATGCCTAATAAAATCGTGAAACTAAACATTCTCAATAGCCATAATATTGAATTCACTCTATATCAGGAAGCACTATTTATTTGACCTATTTTAACTGTTGCTTGGAGATGGAAGTGAAAAGAATCGCTCTAATTTCGTGGCATGCCACCTCATCCTCAGATGATGGTATACCATGATATCACAGTATTTTTCTATGGTACCGATACCATCATGTACATGTCAATACCACCCAGTTCTACTTCTGGGTTTTTTCACACGCTGTGTATCACGCTGCATTTGGCTCACTCTTGAGTTATCGTCCTCCTTGCATAGGTATCGACAAAATCACTCGGCATGATTAGTGCTATGAGTGCGTTTATTATCCATAGTTGTAAATATTAAATGCATATATGGCATAACTAACTAATGCCAAAAGGATATTTTCATTCTTTTCTCTACTGGGAAAACCATCAATTCATGGCATCTAGAAACAAACCGTACAAATTCAGTGTCATCACTTATAATTTTCAAGTGTCTATGATTTACATGCTGATAACTAACTATATATATATATATATATAATATATATATATTGCATAGCATTGGTTAGTATGTGCTCTCCGAAGATTCAAACAGTTGCTTAGTGGTATAGTTACGCACATTTTAACCCACCACCCTTTGGCAGCAACAAACATGTGTCACTAAAGACTGTAATCGACTAAATCTTCAATGGTCAAGATTGGTCGAGAAAGATCAGATTTTTGCACAGAGAACTATATTTGACAATTTACCAGTGGAATGGCTGGCTCAGTCATTGAGCAACTCATTCCAGTTGTAAATTTTCAGAAAGTCCTCTCTTGGCATGTAAATCGACACTCCCCAAGGTCACTGCAAAGGCTGTATCGGCCAGCTTGACCATTAAAGGGTTACCATAAGGAAATTATATTTTTAAAGCATGCCACTAATCACATCACTGGTTCTATTAACCATTTAATGGCCAATTTAATGGCCAACATTGAATCAAAATCATTGCTTAGTCACAGTTCACATGAAGGCCAAGTACAGACTATTTTGGAAAATTTACCACTGGAATGGACGATTTCAGTTTCTCAGTCAATCATATGATGTCATAATCAACTGTGTGACGTGTAGGATGACATAATAATCAATTACCTCATGAATGACATAGCTAAGTTCATCACGAATGCTTAATTGATGATGGACTAAGAGTTGTAGTATGAATTGTATACATGTCTTTACTATTTTATAAACATGCTGTTGCATTAAAATATAAAACTAATTTGACTGGGTGCCGTTGCTGCAACAGCTTACCTATATAGTTTTATGGAAATGATAGAGTTCAGAGCGACGCATGGGTGGAGCTGAGCTAAAAATGGGCATGGCATAGCTAAAACTGGATTCTTCCATTATTGTCTCAGGTGACGAGCCAGCCATTCCAATGGTATATTGTCTCTTGTTCTGAAAAAGGACAGTTCCCAAGAACACTGCAAAGGGTATTGTGGGATGCCATGGTCATTGAAGGACTAAAGAGTCAGCCAATGGTTATATAATTATTATAGACGTTATTTACAGCTTAGAAATTACTTCGGAACCGAGACAACACAAAAACCAAACAAAAACGCACTTACTTTCTCATGCATTATGAATTTCAGACCCGTTGGGCATTGAGCCAAACCCTTTAGAATTGTTTCACAAATAATAATAATAATAATAATAATAATAATAATAATAAGCAATATAACAGTATTAGACTTAATATATTTTGATAATAATATTACTTATATGACTGTTAAAGTAATTGTTGACCAGTTTGTTGGTCTTAATGTTGTTGATGACCTTGTTAATTCACCTTTCCAGAGTATCCATCTATCATCTGACCTCGTATGAAGTCATAATCAGCTCAAACCATGTATGATGACGTCACAATCTTCACGTCACAAAGGGTTCCATATAGACCGTCATCAAATCTCAAATACTCCGACACGTTGTATGAATTGTATGTCTTTGTAATTCTTTGCTATTTAAGAAACATGCTGTTGAATATTTTGAAACTAATTTGACTGGGCGTTGTTGCTGCCTTAGGCAGCAACAGCACCCAGTCAAATAAGTTTCAAAATATTCCACAGCTTACGTGTGTATTTTTTTGGAAATTGATAGGCATGGTGTTCAGAGATTTATCGATCCCAACACGTGCGAGTTGTGGGTGGAGCTTAGCTAGCGATGGGTGGGGTATAGCTAAAATCACAAAGATCCATTGATGTTGTCCTCAGTTTATACCGAGTATTAAATTGTATTTGTATATAA
Source organism: Chaetoderma sp. LZ-2023a (assembly GCA_034401795.1). Taxonomy (NCBI): domain Eukaryota; kingdom Metazoa; phylum Mollusca; class Caudofoveata; order Chaetodermatida; family Chaetodermatidae; genus Chaetoderma; species Chaetoderma sp. LZ-2023a. The sequence goes on from CM067372.1 coordinate 94,298,660, forward strand.
AATAATTGAGCATATATTGTAAATAAGTTGCTCTTCAACTAGTATTGGTACCACAGAGTAACCCCTTGATGATAGCTGCAGATAAGCAATTTAATTAGAAGCCACATAATTGAATGAACACCAGAATTCTGGATGCGCGCACACATGGTTGACATGAGCAGATGGATAAATAAAAACAAGAGGCCCAAGGACCTGTGATGCTCACCTGGACCATTAGCATTTGAAGCATTTGCATTTAAATATACATGATTCATTACATCAAACAAGATGGGGAAAAAATTTTCACAGGAAAAACCAACCAATCAAATTTTTAATGGAAATTCTGCCGCCTATGATCATAGGATCATTTTAGCCAAGTTTGGTTGAAACTGCTCAAAGTAGTAAGGAGAAGCAATTTGACAATTTCCAGTAAGTTTGTAATAAAATGTAACACTAAGGTTTTCATCCAAAAGATTTGGTGAATCAAAATTCTGAATGCAAGTTCTAGAGCCTATGAGCATAGGATCCTTTTGGCCATATTTGCTTGAAATCAGTTAAGTTGACAAGCAGAAGAAGCAATTGGACAATTTCCAGTAAATTTGTCATAAAATCCACAATTTTCACCCAAAAGATGAATCAAAATTCTAAATGGAACTTCTTGAGCCTACCACCATAGGGCCTTTTCAGCCAAATTTGGTTGAAATCTTTCAGAATGGTAAGAAGAAGCAATTTGACATTTTCCGGTACATTTTTCATAAAAATCTAAGATTTTCACCCAAAATATTTACGAATCAAAATTTCAAATGGAAGTTCTAGAGCCTATGGCACTAGTATCCTTTCAGTCAAATTTGGTTGAAATCGGTCAAAATGCTAAGGAGAAGAAAGCATTTTGACAATTTCTGGTACGTTTTTAATAAAATCTAAGATTTTGACCAAAAAATTGAGGAATCAAAATTCCGAATGGGAGTTCTGGAGCCTACGACCATAGGGTAATTTGGTTGAAATCGGCCAAGTGGTTAATGAGTAGTAGTGTTTTGACGCAAAAGTTGACGGACGACGGATGGTCGCCATGGCATAAACTCACTTGTTTTACTTGGCCGAAGGGACCTGTCTCGCTCACCTGCAATTACTGGCCACTGGTACAAACGAACAAAACCAGATGACCACTGGAAAGATTTACCAATCAAATTTCTGTGAAGAAGGTTTAGCCAAGTTTTACTAAAATTTGCACAGTGGTTAATAAGTTGTCTTTTCATGATGATTTTCTCAGAAATTTGCAGAAAATACCAGATGTTCAAAAAAGCTAAATTTTGATTGATTTATGGTGGACATGTTGCTTTGACATATCTACATGGAACAAACTTTAATGGCCTTTAGTCCCTAATCATATCCCAAATTTTGTCCCACCCCGTCTAGCGGTCTGGAGAAGTGGTTTTCACAAAAACTGGGTCATCCAAGATGGCCACCAAACCATTTAGCCGATCAAGTTCCCTTGAACAAATTTGGTTCACCTCTTACCCGAACTGATATTTCATGAGTTTGAAATCAATCCCCCAAACGGTTTCAGAGAAGATATTTAGACGTTTATAAAAATCAGCCACAATCCAAGATGGCCACCAACCAAATTGGCCGATCGGCTTTGTTTGAACAAACATGGATCTCTATGCCCTAAGAATGCTTCCTGCCAAATATACTTGAAATCGGTCCAGTGGTTCTCGAAAAGAAGACATTTTAAATCAGCATACTCAAAAAATTGGTCCAGTGCAGCCATGCTTTTTACCCATCAACTTCCCTTGAACAAACTTCAATGGCCCTTAGTCCCTAATTATATCTCCCAATTTTCGGCCATATCCCTTCAGCAGTTCTGGACAAGTCGTTTTCGGGATAACTAGGGGCTAGGGCATCCAAGATGGCCACTGAACTATTTGACCACTCAAGTTCTCTTGAACAAACTTGGTTCAGCTCTTAGCCTAGATGATATTTCATGAGTTTTGAATCGATCACTCAAATAGTTTCGGAGAAGATTCTTAGACATTTCCTAAAATCAGCCAGAATCCAAGATGGCTAACGGCCAACTTGACTGATCGGCTTCGTTTGAACAAACAAGGATATCTATGCCCTAAGAATGGTTCCTGACAAATATACTTGAAATCGGTCCAGTGGTTCCCGAAAAGAAGACATATTAAATCTCCCATTGCTTTAGTATGGTAGCTTTTGGCCGGAAAATGATCAAAGATGGCCGACAAACCGTTTATCCGACAGTTTCGAGTGGTAAATTTTAAATCAGCATACTCAAAAACCCATAAAAGACCAATTTCGCCTAGAAAATCAATCAATTAAAAAACTCCAAAAAGGCGCTACATTTTGATTGGTCCAGGGTGGCCATGCTTTTCCCCCCATCAACTTCCCCTGAACAAACTTCAATAGCCCTTAGTCCCTAATTATATCTCCCAAATTTCGGCCCCTTCCCTTCAGCAGTTCTGGAGAAGTCGTTTTTGGGATAACTAGGGGCTAGGGCATCCAAGATGGCCGCCTAACTATTTGGCCAATCAAGTTCCCTCGAACAAACTTGGTTCAGCTCTTAGCCTAGATGATACTTCATGTGTTTTGAATCGATCACTCAAGTAGTTTCGGAGAAGATTTTTAAAGACATTTCCTAAAATCAGCCAAAATCCAAGACGGCCACTGGCGAAATTGGTCAATCGGCTTCGTTTGAAGAAATTTTATCCCGATGTCCTAAGGATCCTTCCTGCAAAATAAAATTGAAATCGACCCAGTGGTTCTTGAGAAGAAGTCGTTTAAAGGAAAAGTTGACGGATGACAGACAGACGGACGGACACACGGCGGACGGTACCCATGGCATAAGCTCACTCTGAAAGACCAGGTGAGCTAAAAATAGCAAAAATGCCCCAAAATGAAATTTGTTGTTATGCAGCTTGTATCCCTGTTGAAGAATAAGTTGCTTTAAAAATCTTAAACAAAAGTACAAATATGGACGACGTATCAACGATGCCGCCGCCGTCGGAAATAAAGATTCCTATGTATCGCTTTCTGCTTCGTAGTCGAGACAAAACATTAGATTTCTTTAAAATATGATTATGATACAATAGTCCCATCATCTATGAAACAGCTCCACTTCATGCTATGAATGGATGCTTCAGCTCCACTCTGAATGTGAACTGATGGTAAACATGAAAACAATGTTGCTGTACTGCCCCGCTTGGTAGGGGGTGGGGGGGGGGGGGTGTTAAGAGTCAGCATGATCTATGCCTCCATAATATATACTATAACATACACTAAGAGTCATGTTCCGTGCAGAATGCTGTGGCCTTCGCGCTATCAGAATTGTAATATATATGAGATGCACGATGTGTCGCGGCCATGGATGTTAAAATGTCCTATGGCAAGACTGTCTATGTTGGTTTGAGATCTCCGAGATGCTATTTAAACTGCAGACTTGAAATTCATGTTTCGTTTGTCTGACATTGTATAAGGAACAGAGAGCATCTGACTAGATAGACCGCCTTGCATAGTGCATGCATTCAGTTTTTATATTTATCAACAAGTCAGTTATTTCTGATGTGCGTGTGTGTGTGTGCATGCATGTGTGTGGTGCATCATTTGTCTGTTTACATATATCTGGCCGAGTCTCGCAGGTTCTAGTGGAAGGAGATTCACAAACTTGGGTGAGAAATTGCACTTGAGGTCCCTAAGATTGCTTTTGATTTTAAGGTTAAAAAGATGAAGATCAAGGTCAATGAAAAAAGATGGGCACGTGAGACTGGGAATTCTCTAGAAACAAGGATGTATTAGTGTTTAAGTTAGTTTTTCGGTGTCTGTCTCTCTATCAAATTTCTTATATTCTAAACAAAGCTGCCTATGACGCAACTTTAGTGCATTCTAACCTGTTTTCATATGAGAACCAACCACTGTTTGGAATTATACCTCCTACCTGTATATGGAAACTTACTAGGAATAAGATGGTACATGAATAGGAATAAATCGTAATTGTAAATTCAACTTTATAGATGTTATCATTATTTCATGAACCTGTTTGTGAATAAAGTGTTTGTTAATGTTTAAATTGTGCCTGTTATAAGTTTTACACCAACTCTTTCTACCACCATGGACCCAAATCCAGCAACACCAACCGTTTTCCCAACACCCAGCTAGCAACATACTTTATTGTTCCTAGAAAAACAGGATTCAACGGTAGTACCATTTAAGACTAACTTAGTTTATTGTGCCTAACACTGTAAATCTCCACAGAGTATATGCATGTACATCCTTGAAACTGTCATCCAAGGTGTGTTGCTTATAACGTAACATTTTCAACACTATTGCATATATCGTGTACAGAAATTCTTGTGACAACAGATCACCCGTTATATATTTTTACAAGGCTAAATGCGAGGACGGAGTGCATCCTGTTGTTGTTGTTGTTGTTGTTGTTGTTCTTTACACATTTTTTAAAACTAAAGACAACAACAACAGGATTCAGCAACAGTTTTCAAAATAGACACTTTTGAGCAGCTCGACTGAAAAAAATCTATCAATGGCACTCGTATTGGACAAATTTGTCCTTGTTTAACCTGATTTGACAGACAGTTTCTGCAAACTAAGGCAACAAAGATTAGAGTCAAATTACTTTCAAGAGCAATATTGATAATTGACTGGCTATCAAGAAATGTAATTCTTAGATTGTTGGAATGAATGAATTCTAAGGCATACATTGTGGTGTCTACCTAATTGCAACAGAGCTTAAATCAAGGCTAGCCCACTATTTCGAGGCTATGTGTACTAGAAATTTGCCATGGATTGTTTATTTCTAGGTCAAGAAAAATGCAATCAGTAAGAGAACTACTGTAATTAATTCTGGGCTCAAGATTTATATGACACTGGCACATTGGATTTTTGATCATCATTGATTTTGATTGGTTTCTATCCGAGACTGAGTCCAATAAACCTATGAAATTTCATCCATAAACCAATTGTCAAGATGGCTGATGGTGACTGGCAGCCACAACAGATTTCCGATCATCAACGATTTCGAGAGCTCTTCCATGGACCAAGTCCAATGAAACTATGACGCTCCAAACCGATCGACCAGATCTTAACTAAGTTATCTTTCGGAGACAATTCTGTGTCCCGCCCAGCCACTCATAATACACTGCTAATTTCTTTTTAGCGATATAAATCAGGAAACTGGTGCAATGGATGAATCCACTTTTAGCTATGCCCCAACCACCTCTAGCTAAGCTCCGCCCACACTTTGCCCCCCATGTTGGATCAATCGAACCCTGAACTCCCTGATCTCAATTTCCAGAAAACACTATACAGATAAGCTCTTGAATATTTTCAAACTATTTACTGGGTGCTGTTGCTGCCTACATGTATGGCAGCCACAGCGGCCAGTCAAATTGGTTTCAACATATTTAACATGTTTATTAAATAGTAAAGACATACAATTTGTACAACTGACGTGCTATTCCAGGTTCATGACGGAGTATTTATGTCAATTATGATTGTGACATCAGCCTCTATGTGATGTAATCGAATATAATGCCATATACCTGACCGACATATCAGATTTATCCATTCTCTAGTATATAAAGGCTATGGTAAGAATCAAATCTGCCATGGTGTAACTGGGTGCATGGGCTAGTTGATAATCACTACGGCTAGAGAATCTGCTTGTTAGCCTGGCAAATCAATGTTTATTTTAACCATTTATTGACCTTTAACCCTCATATCACACCAAAATGGCTTTTTACAGTGGTCTTGAGAAATGTCCATTTGCAGACCAAGAGATTGTTTTTGAAAATTTACCACTGAAATGACTGGCTCGATAACCGAGCCAGTCACTCCAGTAGTAAATTTTCAAAAACAATCTTCTCTCTCTTGGTCTGCAAATGGACATTTTCCATGAGAAAATTTTAATTTTCTTGAATAAATTTAAGTGTTAAAGGGTTAATGGTCAAAATTGGTTGGGAAAATACAAATATTTTCTAATTAATAATTTATTATGGCCATTTGAAGAACACGAGAATATTTTTCAAAAAATTACATTCCTGTGATAAAAATTTTTAAATAGTCTTCATGTGTCCTAAAAATAACGACTCCCAAGACCAATATAGAAACCATATTGACTGGCTAGATGATTAAAGTGTTAGACATTGCTAAGCATGGTTACCAAGAGCTACTCACCCTGCTGGTTTGGTCTTACTCGTGGCTGTCTCGTCTTTCTCAGTCTTTACATCCTTAGTAACGGCTTTTGGACCGGTGGAGGAGGAATCTTTTTCCTCAGACTTAGTACACTTGCTGGTACCGCCTTCTGAATGGTCCATTTTCGCATTTTTTATAGCCTTATTAGTAGCAATTGGACTAACAGAAGAATCTTTGTTGTTCTTAATCTTCTTAGTAGATGTTTTCTTTTTACTGGTTGTTGATTGGTTCTTTTTCTCCTTCTTTATCACCTTACTAGTGCTACTTGGAATGACAGGAGAGGAATCCTTCTTCTTAGGCGCTCTGCTGCTATTGATTTCCGATTGGTCCACTTTTTCATTGTTTTCATGATCAGAAATTTTCTCTGAATTAATAAGAAATAATCAATGTAACCGCATTTCATTAGAAATTTCCAAATTAATATATACTTTCAAGGGAGCTAAATATTCTGAAAATGTATTGTCTGACCATCAGACTGACAACATTCATACAAACTGCCTCCAGAATAATCTGCAGATTGTTAACTACACGTATATAAAAGCCCAGTTCTGATCACACATTCCATGGAAATCAGTGGTAATTCAACCAATTCTCGAGCTGAAATGGAGGCAACTCCAGCTAATATGGACACAATCAGCTGTACTTCAATTCCCCATGAGGTCTTGTACTGAATTATCCACTTAACAGATTTGAAGTAAATAGATGCATACCTTCTATTATGCTCAGAAAATAGATTCTTGCTTAATTTTAAGTTTTTCAGTCATCCGGCTCCGAGGAATATGGACTAAAATTCCTCCGTAATGCAATCAGAATGCACACAGGTTTCCAAAAGATTTGCAGTGGAAACCGATCCTGATGGGACCCTAATTTTTATGTCCCCCATCTGCAATGTAAGTGGACAAAAATATCACCTATGTGTACATAAAATGAAATAAGTTAGAACAGAATTAACTGAACTTCACCACTGAAATATTGTTTAAAGTTTAAATTTGGCCATTTTTGAGTTCTCATCCAATTTTCAAGAAGTCAAGATCAGTTGAAAAACATTTAGTCTTGCTAAATAACGATACGAAAGATTAGATAACATGCATTCTACAGTTTCCACATTTGTACCAATGATTTCAGAAATTCTACAAAGGCACCTTTAAATAAAAAGAAATATGCTACTAACTGAAATTTGAATGTGTACAGTACAGCTCAGAAATAACTAACTTGTTTCAAAATCAGAATAAAATGTACTGTTGAATATTTTGAACATAATTGGATTGAAAGACATTACTGCCTAAGGTAGTAATGTCTTCCAATCCAATTATGTTCAAAATATTCAAAAGAACATTTCTTACATGTTCAAAATTGTGCTAACTAACATGTTTCTGTTTTGGAAACGTTAATTTATTTTTCTAGCTGTACTGTACACTGTTTAGTGATGCACCGTACCACATCCCCACCCATATGACCAAACTATAGGACAGGGCCTGCATGTCACGCCCTCTAGGCAATTTGAAAAACTTTTGATGTTCTAATTCTTGGTGCAAAATAAACTCGTCCAAATTTTGTTAATGTATGCAAGAAACTTGAAAATTATAATCTATAAGATGCAGAATGAATACAATGTACGATTTGCATCGCTATAGCGAGCCATCCTCCTATTCGTGTAAGGCGCGACAAAAAATTAACCCTTTAATGGCTAAATTTGGTTAAGAATACCAATATTATTTGCTTATTAAATGTCCATTTGCAGGCCAATTGAAGACTATTTTTGAAAACAAGTCAAAATCAGACCAAGCCAGTCATTCCAGTGTTAAATTTTCAAAAATCGCATTCAGGTGACCTGCAAATGGACATTCCTCAAAACCACTACACTTTTGAATAACTCTGGTTCTACCGGAGGGATCTTCTCCAAATTTGGAGGGAAGTATGCCCGTGAGATCCCTAGCAGGTGTGCCAATTTGGGGGCCTAAAAGGTTACAGCACAGCTTTTAGCAAGTTTTCAAGACATTTTTGCACAATCTTCCACAACCCTGGTTCTACTGGTGCAATCTTCTCAATACTTGGATGGAAGCTTCCCATGTGGTCCTGAGCACATATGGCAATTTTGGGGTCTAAAACACAACAGCAACAGCTTTTAGCAACAGCTCACAAAATAGACATTTTACACGTTCCTCAATAACTCTGGTTCTACTGCTGTAATCTTCTCAAACTCGGGTGGAAACTTGCCCAGATGTTCCTGAATACGTATGCCAATTTTGTGGCCAAAGGCTGAAACGCAACAGCTTTCTGCAACTTGTTTCCAAAATTGAAGCATTTTTCCATATCTGTAATGGAGTGATCTTTTCCGAACTTGAGTTGCTGTGTCTGCAGGGTCCCAAAGACATATGCCAATTTTATGGACAAAAACTAAAATGCACCATCAACAGCTTTAAGCAACATTGTTTCCAAAATACACTTTTGACTTTACGGCGGCACAACTGAAAAATATATCAGTGATGCGGGTATTGGACAAATGTGTCCTTGTTCTTCACAACATGGTTTACAAGTTTGTTATTATACATCAATGTTTCTATTTTATTACAAGCCCAGAATGTATTGAAAACAAGAGGCCCAAGGGCCTGTGACGCTCACCTGGGCCATTATCATTTGAACCATTCGCATTTATATAGATATGATGGATAATTTTCAGAAAATCCAAGATGGCTGTCACCACTCATTCGTTCTATTAACATATATTCACAGGAATCCCTTTTATTGGTTAGTCAGATTTTTCATCCAGTATATGTCAATCCCAGGGGAGGTCACTCTTCCTTCTAGAGCTAGGTTCCTAAGCACAATCATGGCCAGGTTTAACTCAACCACTGAATTTGATCAATTTTATTACCCGTATTATCTTGTTCTGTATCAGGAGACTTTGCTTCCTCACTCTCAGAGTTTGTACTTTCCTGAAGCTCAGTTTTAACATCAGATTTCATGTTGACATCCGAATTGATCTTTCTATAACGTTTGTCGGCTGGACTGTCTATCTTCTGAGACAATGACTCATCTTGTGCTTTCTGTTCATCGGTCTAAAAGAATGAGGTAATATGTAGACGTAGATAAGTCATTCATTCTGTTGAATATTTTCAAATAAGTTGACTGGGCGCTGTTGCTGCCATACAGCAACAGCACCCAGTTAAATTAGCTTCAATATATTCAACAGCTCACCTGTATCATAGTTAGCTTGAAAATGGGATTCTGGGAAGTCAGGGTTCAAAGTATATAAATCGATCCAATGACACTATTATCATAACTGATGTTCAATTTAAAAGGAATTTTAGTGATGCGCTGCAACACATTCCAGGGGTGATTAGATTTTTTATGGTAACCTACAGTAGGTCTCGCAAATGCACATATGGCAACCTCATGGTAGGTTATGCAATAATAAATTTTAGGTAACCATGGTAACCTTTGGTAACCTAATAATATATAGGCTACCTGATCAGCAGTAAATCTGTACTAAATTATGAAATAAATAATATTGAACTTGAACGGCCAGTACCAGATAGGGAATGATTTTGTGCATAAGATAATGTGTAATACCGCCGTATTCTAGTGGCTTATGTCCCGAGAATATGATGATGATGATAATGATGATGATGAACTTAACGTTTGCCCGGGGAAAGTGAAAGATATGAATGGCAAGTCAACCTCATATATATTGAATTGCCCGCCACTTAAACAAATAAAACTCATCCCAAAATTGATTTCTAAATTTAGACCCTTTTGGGACAAAGTTGATCCCATGACTGTAGGTATAACTGTAGGTCTCCCATCCCAGTACCTATATTACTTGCTGGCAGAAGAGATAGATACGCTGTCTAGTATATCGGTTGCACTCTTTGGGAACTTGTTATTTTTGGAAGAAATATCTTTCTAGCTCTATTTCTATCTGTCAATGGCCAGTAGATTGCATTATCAGCTCTGGCACAACTGTCCGGTAACCCAAACATTCCATTCTTACAGAAAGGCACAACCCCAGTTACTAATTTCAACAATACAAATTATGTCATGCATCAGCCTAGAGAGGGAGGGAGGGGTGTCTGCTAATTCACCAGTAATGAGAAATGTCTCGCGTGACTGCGCAGTCATAGTTAATAATAATCGATAATGTGCAGTCGTACTTTATGATTGGCTCGCAGGCCATCTGATGTCATTAGGCATGAATGAAAAATTACCATCGTAGTAAAATTTTGATCAAGTGACTCATTGTCATTCATAACGAATTAATTACATGATTTATTTCAATCAATCTGTGTGACTCTCACGATCAACATTGATGGATAATGGCGTAACAAAAAATCTAGTCACTGTGCCGCTTTTAAACGTAGTAAAGCAATATCTTAGCGCCCCCTGATGGGTTATATGACGCAATATATTATCACTGGAAGGTTCCGAGAGTAATACCACCCGATATTTAAGTCGTTCATTACTTTGGAGCAACCGAGAAAACATGTCTATATGTCAGGAAAACCAGTGCGTAGTAACTTTTATTTCCAGTAAATTGCATTTCCAGTAAATTGTCAGTTTAAAGCGTACAAGTTAAGAAGGGTCAAGCTATCTAGTAAATCCCTTAGAGATGGTTACGCTTTTTATTGCGGGGGACTTGCGGGTTATTGTGACTCACAATAACCCGCAAGTCTGCCACAATAAAAAGCTGTTCGCCGAACATATTTTGACGACACGAATCAATTATTTCATGTAACTATTATGTCTATCATATGAAAACAATTAATATAGTAAGTGTACTTAGTACCGAGAGCCTACTGTGCTGAATTCTTTTATGGCGAACGAAAATAGGTATTTTATGGAGAACGGATATAGGTCTCCAAAAATCATGTTTGCGTAACCTCCATGCGAACGCGTTCAGCCATTTGCCACAAATTTACATGCCTGCATCCCCACCTTATCCCGAAATTCTTTTCCTGTAATGTTGTGCGAACCATTAACCCTTTAACCCTCAAATTTCTTCAAGAAAATTTCAATCTTCTCATAGTAAATGTCCATTTGCAGACCAAGAGAAGCCTATTTTTGAAAATTTACCACTGGAATGACTGGCTCGCTTATCGAGCCAGTCATTCCAGTGATAAATTTTCTAAAATAGTCTTCGCTTGGTCTGCAAATGGAAATTTCTCAAGAGCACTGCAGACGTAGAAGCCGTTTTTGGCTGATCATATGAGTGTTAATGGGTTAAAGTCACAGCATTTTCTCTACTTAGAGTCAAGGGGCGCTCAGGTTTCAATACATACCACGGCAGTGTGTTCTTGTTCTGCGTCAGTCTGCATCTTGCTATTCTCACTATCACATGTTGCTGCCTTATCATCATCAGATGCATTATCAGCATAGCGAGACTTTTTAGATGACGACTCTGTTTTCAATGATGAACTTGTCCTGGACGACGGTGACCTCTCTTCAATTAGTTTCCTTTTACTGCCCATACTTTTCCTCGCTGAGAAATTAAACAAAGCGACAACGGAAGTCTAAAATAGAGGTAATTCTTTCCAAAATTAAACCACAGAATCTCAATTTCAAAGCAACCATACAAGCAAACTGTCAAATATTTTTTAGTCAACTTAAGTTCCAGATATTTAACAGAATATGTTTTATAACCTCAATGTTTTGTTGGTCTTTAGAATTTAAAGGGTCAAAACTGTTAATTGTTAGGATTCCTGAAATATAAAATTTTTGTTTAGTCAATGTTTATTTGCAGGCCAAGAGCTTATTTTTTAAATTTTACCACTGGCTCAGTTACTGAATGCTAAATTTCAATTAGACGCGGGGGCATGCTCATGTTGAACCTTCGGGACACTTTGAACAACTTTAATATTCAAGCAACTTCTCAGACATTGTACACGATTCAGGTGACTAAGTCAAGCCATCCTCCACTTCACCTTGGCCTCGGCAAAAATAGTCTTCTAGGAGCCTGTAAATAGACATTTCTCAAGAACACTGCATATGAGTTTTGGCCACAAGCTTTGTGAAGGTCCCTTCAGTAGAATTTGAGTTATCCTCCGGAAATGCTACTTAAACTCCATAATTGAGTCTTTAACACTCATATCAGGCAAAAACGGCTTCTGCAGTCATCTTGAGAAATGTCCATTTGCAGACCAAAAGAAGACTATTTTTGAAAATTTACGACTGGAATGACTGGCTCAGTAACCGAGCCAGTCATTCTAGTGATAAATTGTCAAAAGCTGCCTTCTCTTGGTCTGCAAATGGACATTTTCTATGACAAAATTTACATTTTATTGAATAAAGTCGAGGGTTAAAGGGTTAAAAGACATCAAATTTGGTTAGTTAACAAGATAACATGATCTGTTAGACTATTTGTCATTTTGGATGTCGATACACATGTATGATTGCCAGTCAGATCTAGTCATAACAAGTCCGAGGTTTTCCCGGTTAAGTTTAGGGGGACACACCACCCTCTGCCTGCCCCCTAGTGATGCCCCTGTTTAGAGGTTATGGAAGTTTTAAATTTATACATGGCTGCAGCTGATGGCCATTTTGGATATTGTATCCATACCAACTTGGAGAGATTTTGCCTGCACCTCACCTGATACCAACCAGTGACGGGCTATAGGCGTGTCTCACCCAAATCACATTACAGTGTGTGCCCAAAATAATGAATGCACTCTAAATAGGCGACTTGAAAGTTCTTGAATTTAGCAAATATCGAAAATCAAAATATTTCCATGAAACTTGAACTCCTGGTGCGTTGACTTTCCTGGGAAATCTAGACTTGAAACCAAATCTTCCAGAAGGACTGGATAGCAATGTTTTCTGTTACACAATGAGTTGCATTGCTGGTTAAACTTCAGAGAAGTGAGCCCAAGATTTTTCTCTTTCTTCTCTTCTCCTCAGCCCGAAGTAAGGTACATTCATGATTTGTTTCCTTCGTGTCAGACAGGGATATGTGTGAATTGACCCTTCCAGTTTATCTATCCATCATATGTCATAACCACCCACGTGACATGTAGGATGATGTCATAACCAATTACAGCATGAATGACTCGATTTATCTATCTTAAACTCTTAATAGTCTGACGGGTTGTACGAATTGTATGTCTGCTATTTAATAAACACGCTGTTGAATATTTTGAAACTAATTTGACTGGGCGATGTTGCTGCCATAGGCAGCAACAGCATCCAGTCAAATTAGTTTCAAAATATTCAACAGCCAACCTGTATAATTTTATGGAAATTGAGATTCATAGAGTGCAGCGATCGATTGATCCCAACACGAGGTGTGGGTGGAGCTTAGCTAGAGATGGGCAGGGTATAACTAAACCTGGAAAAGGACCATTTTGCTTTGGCTTCATTCATGAAGAGGTTTATGGCTTTGAGACGCTTTGCAGCTATTGGAAGCAGTTAATCACTCTTTTTTCCATGTAGTCATCTTAAAATTGAGACACTGGAATTTCAAGGGTTACTGATTCAAGAATTGAGTTGACTATACTTTGATGCTTAACCCTTTAACACTCATATCAGCCAAAAACGGCTTCTGCAGTGGTCTTGATAAATGTCTATTTTTAGACAGACCATTTTTTGAAAATTTATCACTGGAATGACTGGCTCGATAACCGAGTCAGTCATTCGTGGTAAATTTTCAAAAAAACTGTCTTCTCTTGGTCTGCAAATGGACATTTTCTGAGAAAATCTAAATTTTCTTGAACAAATTCAAGGGTTAAACACTGCCCAGCTAGATTTCTTCTCTGTAGTGTATTTTTATTACATATTGTTGTGGTTTGCTCAGAATATACTGCTCTTCTGCTAGCGCTTATTGCTGGCAGAAAAATAGCGTGGAGCTCAGTATTAATTAGGCAAGTCAGAGAAAACGTAGGTTTAGCTTCATCATCAACCACCAGCATGATCGTCAATAATCACTGGATGGGTTCAGATGCACTCCACTGTCCATCAAATGTTGAACATCTGGTATTCTAAGACAACCAGTATGCAAACACACACACATGCAAACACAAATATTTACACAGCTGCTTGAGATGATTATCAGAAAAACTGGTATTAATAAAAAGGTCATCATACTGACCATCGAATATACGCTTATCTAATCATTTAATCAACACCGAGCAACATAATAATAGACCTTTCATACAAAAATCTATGTTTGTTAAATGAAAATGCCAAAAAGAACTATGGAACTTTAATATCTAAATATTTTTTTTTTATAATACGGAATGATTTTTTAATGAATGCATTGAGCCAGTAGCAATTGATTATAGCTAAATCAGAATACAATATATTCTAATCATCAACTACTAGGATATATCAGCGATGAATTACAAGTAGTTTCATAACGGACAGATTAAGATCAGACATCGAGAAGCTATAACAAATATATTGCTGGCAATATGAACAGATTACAGCTTAGGAATTATTACAAATCTATAAATAAACAGTAAAAGCAAAGCTAAATATTTATGCTTAATAATAATTGGAATATTTATAACTCAGTCTCTTCCCACCATTTCATAAGCAGTCACACGAAGCTGAGCTCCACATTTCATCATAGCAATCCAATGGCTGTGTAGCATGCATAAAGAATGAGATTTAATTCAACGTTACAGATTTGTTTGATAACGTCATAATAGAAAGGATTTTCAAATTCTGTCCATACTTTTACGTGGTTTTGACTTAGTTTATTTCTGTGTTCTGAAAAACAAAAAGGCTCAACACATGGCACACAATCGTCTTAGTTCTATGCATTATGTCAGAAAGTTATAAAGCATTCTTTTTACACTCTTTCAATTTTCATCCAATCTCTCTGAAACTTCACACACATCTAGGGATAACTACTGACATCAGTATGTAACCTGATGTTTGATTTACTGCTCTGATGGACTTTAGTAGGATGACTTGAGCTTAAATTTTAAAATCACTCCTCTTCCGTTAATGATGAATATATGTTGATAAAACTTTGAGTGGAATATTCTAGGATAAGTATGGACATCATTATGGAGCCCAGTTTTTTTATTCATCACCCTGATGGGTTTTATAAGGACACCCAACATGCCCCACCCTTAAATATGAAAATCGCTACTCCTCCATTATTAATGAATGGATCTCAATAAGATTTGAGAAATATTCTATGAGTAACTCTTGACATCATGACAGAACCCTATTTGCAATTCACCTTTCCAGAGTATCCATCGATGATCTGACGTCATATTCAGCTCAGCGGCGTGTAGGATGATGTCATAATCATTATGTCATAATGATTCTATTAGGCCCGTCTTCCTCTTAATAGTCTGACACGTTGTAAGAATTGTATGTCTCTACTATTTAATAAACATGCTGTTGAATATTTTGAAACTAATTTGACTGAGCGCTGTTTCAAAATATGTAACAGCTTACTTGTATAGTTTTCTGGAAATTGAGTCAGGGAGTTCAGAGATCAATTGATCCCAATACGAGCTAGGTGTGGATGTAGATTAGCTACAGGTGGGCCATTCCCTGCTGGGTTTTAGTACGGTGATCCACCCATAAATTTTTAAATAGCTATTCCTTCATTATTGATGAACAGAACTTGAGAAACCTTGAGAATGGCCACTCTCAACATCAATACAGGGGCAAATTTTGTATTCACTGCCCTGCTGGATTGTAGAAGGGTGGCACACCCGTAAATTTTAAAACCACTCCTACTCTGTTACTGAAGAACGGATCTAGATAAAACTTGGGGGGGGGGGGGTATTGTAGCGGTAATTATTTACCTTATAACTGAGCCAATTTTTTATTCAACTCATGATGGGGTTTAAGAAGGGCGCCTGACATCATCCCTAAACACGTAACAAATTTATAGAAGTTGGGGAATGTTCCAGATCTTAGCTCATACAAGCTTTTTTTCTAGTTAATAATAAATGGCAGTACCTACACTAATGGAAAATGTACTGTAGACTATTGTTTTTAATTTATGTACATGTATATATACTAAATCTTGAAAAAATCTTAAAGGAAGGGAACAGGGAAATAACAAATGATGTTTATTGGTAATTTCATACACTATTAAATAAACTACCATCAGTAGAAATGGGAATGAATCAGGATTATTTGAGAAAAACATTTACTAAATCTAGGAGCGCTTAACTCGGAGCCAATTAGTGACTTCGCTGGTGCTTCACACTCCACCGTGTCAACTGTGTGTGCAAGTATACTGCATAGGCCTACCTGAATATAATGAAAGCACACCTGAATATAGTTTTGTAAGCGATATGTATAGTATTCGCAATAGGCGCCGATGTAGAGCGATTAATTCACTACTGCTAATTCACTATTGGTCCCTTTGAAAATGTTATATTTGAGTCACTTTTTCTGGTTGAAGCAACACGTTTCAGTCAAAATGAACTGCTAGTTTCCAAGGTCACAATATGATGCCTACTGAATATTTTGAAATTTGTGTGACTAAAGGAAGACCCAGTCTCTGGAAACAACGACTTTCAGTCAAATTGTTTTAAAACTAGACAGTATTTTACCTGTAGGACTTAGTGGCTAATCAGCTTAGCGCGAATATAACTGAGCATATATGACTAGCGGTAGCAGGTATTATTTATTCGCTCGGCATACACCAGAGCGCATAGGTCTAACTTCGTTACTAATTGATTCCCGCCAGAATGCCATAAATGGTATTTAGCTACTTTTTTCTAATTATTCCGATTTATTTGTTTTTCAAAGGTGGGTATAGTTTGATTATTATATAAAACTTATTTGTTTTTCAAAGGTGGGTATAGTTTGATTCTTATATAAAACTGTCATTCAAGAGGATATGTTAGTTCCCTGATTCTTTCATTTAATTTGGAGTCATTCATACTTTTGATATTGTAACCAATATCTGCCATACCACGGCGCCGCTTGTGTCGACCATACATGTATCCGCATGCGTTTGGGTAGTCAACCAAACTTTGAACTACCCCTCTCTTCCGACCAAATCAAACTATTTCACATTTTGTCTTAGTGTTTCTATTTAATTTCTGTTCAATCTAATCAACTGGCAAATGTGAAAATCCATGTATGGTGATTCTCTGATCAGCAAAAGCCTCAATCGATAAGCTACATGTCTGCCCCATGGTGTGTCTCCTCTATGGATAGCGTGTGTATCAAGTAAACTGACAAACACCGCAAAAGGAATTGTGGCCATCGACAAAGTATGCCAAGGAAACATCTCTTTGATACAGTCCATGCATAGCTGCCAGTTGCCTTCCTTACACAGGGCTTTGAGAAATGGGTTAAGTTTTAACAAAAGACACCATGTCAGTTTAATCAACGGGTATTTCCCAATGACATTAAAGACACAGATTGTTGCAGATAAATTCCTAAGCCTTCTGTAAAGTGAAGAATTCATCAAATTCTGTGATCTCTATCTTGATTACTGCAGTAACACAAATAATCCCAACAGGCTGTTAAATATTGCACATTTGTCACAGAATTTTATTCAAGTTCAATAATTACTACCTTCTATTTCAAAACCCACACTCATAAAAGAGGAAGGTGCACAAGGAAAGGGATTGTTTGTGGAAGCAAGGGAAGCATCCTCAGCCCGACCACCATGGAACCAGACCAAGAGTTAGGGCAAATCTAAGATCTACTGTCTAAAAAGAGGAAGCATACTAAACCACCCCCCACACCCCCTGGCAACATTCCAATAGGACAAAGAACTTGGAGCCGGCATGGTTCTTGCCTATGTACAGGCAATGGAGGGACGCTGCATGCGGAGGGGACCAACTGGAGGACCAGATATCCAGAATGCAACCTTGGTGACAGCAGGCCAGGTTCCCATAGAGCCGAGCCCAAGAGAACTGTTCTTTCCGCCACCAGAAGATGTGGAATTCCACAGGGTCTGAAAGGAATTCCAGACCAAAACCGACATGGAATGTGCACAGATGGTAATCCACTACCCGCAAAAATGCTTGGTTAAACTATCACCCATAATTATAGGGTTAAAGAAATGCCTTCACAGAAGCCACTTCCTCAACTCCAGAAGCATTCCAGGAGGTAGAGAGGTGTCACCATCTCAACATGTTCCAAGGATAAACCAAGAAGTAATCTATCCAGAAGTCCCAGAAAGAATCAAGCCACAAGACCATTGAAGCAAGGATGACCAAGGCTATATTTGGCCACCTCACAGAGAAGCTATAGAAGACGCACGAGAGTACCTGCCGCCCCTATAGCTCCACCAGCCATTTAGAAGCCATTCAGCTTCTCAGAAGACTACAGAATAAAGCTTAACTTCTGCAGTTCCATGAAGACTTCCTAATCCTTATATTGTTCAATTTTCTTTTCTCTCAACTATAGTAACAATTGTCATACTAATGGATCAATAAGCGATATTCAACCATAGAACATACGCTTCTATGCCTGTTGTTAATCTCTCTGATCTAGACACGGATACCATCCACAAGTTGTAACTTGGGTTTAACCATTCTCCCAAAGAACAAAATCTTGGCTAACTACAAGAAGTTCTCCAAAGGTTTTAGATCCCTTTGCTTAAAGCACCAAGCACAACACTAGTAAATCTAAAACACCAGGCACTTCAACCTCCAAGACCAAGACAAATCACATTTCGTCCTGCATCATTCATGTCTTGAGACATCTGAGAAGAGATCAGATGTTGACAGGAGGAAGAGAGACCATCTGGATCCATCAACTCCACACCAGATACCTTTGGCATGAAGAAATTCGGATAAAAGGTCTTCTGGCCCTCCATCCTCGCCAACCGCACATCCACCATGTCGTATTCACTATTTCCAAAAATCAATCAAATCTGTTAAACAGGAGAGAAGTCATACATTTATTATGACTAGAATTTGTGCCTGACAATACCTATTTCTCTAAATATAAATTTCTTTATATTTAATACTTTAATGGTCCAATGTTGTCAAGAAAATCTAGATATTTGCTTATAGAATGTCCATTTGCAGGCCAAGAGAGGACTATTTTTGAAACTTTACCACTGGAATGACTGGCTCAGTTATCGAGCCAGGCATGGCTCAGTTATCGAGCCAGGCATTCCAGTGGTAGACTTTCAAACATAGTCCTCTCTTGGCCTGCAAATAGGCATTCCTCAAGACCACTGCAGACGCTGCTTTTGGCCGGCATGACCATTAAAGGGCTAATACTTTGTTTATTTAAAATTATATTTAACACCCGTACAAAAAGTTACATGTTGACTCAAGTTAATAAATTAATTAATTCCTAGACAATTTTGGATGGATGCTGAAGAAAATTGACAAAATTTCTCTACAAGTTTTCTGAAGCCTACAACCCTAGGATTCTTTCAGCCAAACCTGATTGAAAGCGTCCAAGCTGTTAATGAACAGTCTTTTAGCCAAATTCCTAGACAATGTAGGAAGTTCAAAACAGCAGTGAACAAGAGTGACCTTTCTGAATGTTTTCATAAATCCTAGATGGGCAATAGAAAAATTGACGTATATGCTTTGTGAAACCGACCATGCTAGTGTTCTTCCAGCCAAATTTGGTTCAAGTAGGCACAATGGTTAATGAGGAGTAGTTAGTTAACAGATTACATCAACATTTTCGGAAAAGCCAAGATGCCCACAGAAATATTGACCAAATTTCTATATTTAGCTTCTGAAACCTATTCTAGGGTACTTTGAACCAAGTTTTGTTGACATCATCCCAATAGTTAATGAGTAGTCTTTTAACCATTTTCCCGCACATTTTCAGAAAATCCAAGATGATTACAGGAAAAATTGACCAATCAAATCCCCTCTAAACTGTTGAAGACTACCACAAAAGGATCCTTCCACTGATTAAAGAGTAGTTTTAAATGATTTCAGAAAATCCAAGGTGTTGACTGGAAAGATTTACAAATTGGATTTCTGTATAATTTTCTCAAGCCTATAGGAAGAGCCCTAGGATTCTTTCATGCAAACCTTGTTAAAATATGCCAAGAGGTTAACGAAGAGTAGCGCCTAAAAGGAAAAGCAGACAGACGATGGACGACAGATGGTCACCATGCCACAAGATCAGTAGTTGGTCCTTTGAACCACATAAGCTAATAAGCAACACATGCATACCAGTTTTCCGTGTAGGTATGCCAAATGGTGACTTGATCGGTGTCTTTAATCCTGATCCTGGCTCGAGGGGATTGGATGCAAAGTCTTGCGAGACTGCATTTCCCGCTGAATCTTCTGAGGTGGCAAGATCTATGACAGAGTCTTGTGAGGAAACACCAGAATCCTGGTTTTCACCCTGCAATACAATCAACAAACGACTGCGTAATACCATGTGTAGAAACTAGCATGTCCAATTAACAAAATCTAATAAACTAATTGGCTAAAGTATAATGGAGAGGTTACGCATGAATACACGTACATTCACCTAATGATTGGGAGTTGGCGTGTCAACCACAACCTAAGAGTAGAGGCACATTTCGAGCCATTCGGTTATTTTGAGAAACTTTAACATTAACCTAACTCTCAATACCAAGGCACTTCTCTATGGAAAATTGTTGAATACTTTTAAATCCGAGCCATGCAGTCAATGTATTTTCAAAATTAAATATTCAACAAAAGACAACCACAATGTGTAGTGTGATGAAATAAGAAAATTTAACAAATTTCTTTTTCACGAGTGAGATGACATAATTACTCCCCTAACACTCTTGATATACTAGTATATCGGCTCTAAATTCAATAATATTCCGAATTATAAAAAGTTAGGTGCCCCTAATGGGCAGGTGGATGTACACAGTCATGCACATGTCAGACCCCACCTACTGCACATGCCCATACTGGTACTTCCGTTACTAAATATTGGCTGACATAGAAGCAACTATTTAAATAACCAAACCACCAGGCCTCCGTGGGGTGGAGATACCAGGATCCTGTTAGGGAGGTAAGTATGTCATCTCACTTGTGAAAACGAAATTTGGTAAATTTTCTTATTTCACATCATGAGAACATACTTACCTCCCTAACACTCTTGATAAAAGCTAGAATTTGAAAGTCAATATGCGGGAGGGAGTCAAGGTCCTGAAAACCAGCACACCCTCGAAGAGACTAGCTCTTTGAATTGTCAAGAGATTTAAAAACATCTGAAATTGTATCCGAAAACACAAGCAGGAATAGAATTTTGCATCGGTTAATCAGCCGATGAAGAGAGATTGATCAAAAAGCAAATGCACTCCCACCCCCCCCCCCACCCCTCTTTCTGAGGAAGGTTAGGAAAAAACGCTGCTCTAAACGACTAGCACGTTCTCTAATACTTGACGAAAAGTATTACTAGACATTGGAAAAAGAAGAATTGCTTCATTTTAAAAAAACCTCTGAAAGAACCACAATTAAGAGACATTAATCATCACCATATTAAAAATATGACACCATCACCAAGACAAAACAACCAAAATGGTCACATATACATATCCCAGGAGGTTGACCCCCTTCTGGCTCTGGCCATGAAACTGGCTGCTTGCTCAGAAAAGCCCTCCTTAATCGCGGATATTTTGACAACATCCATGTAGTCAATTGAAACATTGACGGATTGTTGTGAAGGGTCTTGCCCTGGAAGATAATATTGTCCATCAGAGGCAGAGGAACCGGATTGCAGACCAGAAGGTCCACCAGATCTGTAAACCATGATAGGCTTGGCCAATTTGGGGCGATCAGAAGCACTTGGCATTCCTCCTGCTTGATCTTCTGAAGAATCCTTGGAATCAGGATTGTTGGAGGGTATGCGTATGCATACATTCCCTTCCAACTGATAGCTAGTGCATTTATTGCGATAGAGCTTGGATCTGGAATCGGAGAAACGTACGTCGTCATCTTCGCATTCTTCTTCATTGCGAACAAATCTATGTTGGGCGTTCCCCAATGATTGAACAGGTGATCCGCCACACATTGATTTAGTTGCCATTCCGTAGGCAGAATGCTCATCCTTCGGCTCAATGAGTCTGCTAACAGATTCAGCCTTCCCGGAATATGAACTGCTTTCAAGGTGATCATATGATCCATCCACCAGCAAAGCAGCTTCCATGTCATCATACAGAGACTGGGCGAATTCGCTCCACCCTGGCAGTTTATGTAACTCACTACTGTAGAGGTGTCTGAACGTATCATCACAAATTTTCGCTCCACTTCTTTTAAGAATTGTTCAAGGCCTAGAATTACAGCCCGTAATTCAAGCATGTTGATATGTTCCTTTGACTGTTCCAGATTCCAAAGCCCTGATATAGTGGCTTCTTCCAGGCAAGCTCCCCATCCCTCCATCGATGCATCCGTAAACATCGTTACTTGAGGGTGGGGAGGGGTCAGCATGACCCCCGCCAGGAGATTTCCTCTCCATCCACCAATGAAGGTGATGAATGAGAGGGTCCAACACGTGAATGCGCGAGTCCAGTGATCCTGAACTCTGCGTCCACTGAGTCATGAGAAACAATTGAATCGGCCGCCTGCGTAAGGCCGCCTGAGGAATGACTGGCTCCATTGAAACCATCAGACCTAACATTCTCAGATAGACTTGTGCTAGAATATAACGACTGTAGCAAACCAACTGAATGCACGAGAGGTTTTCCACTCTCTCCTGGGATGGATAAACATATCCTATCTCCAGATCGAAGAACATACCCAGGTAACCAAACCTCTGGGATGGAGTCAGCTCTGATTTCTGAAAGTTGATTATCCAGCCTAAATCTGTGAGAGCTTTCAAAACTATCTCCAGATTTGCTGTCAAACTTTCTGGGTTGTGTGCTTTCAGAAACCAGTCGTCTATGTAAGTGTGAACAGCTATATTTCTCCTGCGGCCGTATGCCGTGATAGCAAGTACCACTCGAGTGAAGATCCTTGGAGGCGTCGAGATGCCGAATGGAAGAACTTTGAATTCCCATTGGCGTCCCTGAAAAGCAAATCTCAGGAACCGACGAAAACGCCTTGCAATTGGAATGTGGAAATAAGCATCCTTGAGATCTATTGATGCTGTCCACATCCCCTTCTCTAACCCCAACAACACCTATTTTAGTGCCTCCATTTTGAAACTCGGTATATCTATAAACTTGTTTAGAGGTTTGAGGTTGAGAATTGGTCTCCACCCCCCCCCCCCCCCCCACCCCCCCCCCCACCACCCGGTGTTCTTTGTCACAAGAAACACGGTTGAATAGAAGCCTGGACAATCTCGCACCGGTGGAATTGCTTCTTTTAGAATTAGAGATTCTATCTCCTCTTCTATGCACAACCGCTTGTCTGGATCTCTTGGAATTTGAGTCCAAACCGGTACCAGAGACAGATGCAATGGCGGACCTTTTACCTATTCTGGACTGTATCCGCGCGAAAGCCATTGCAAGACTAAGCGGTCCTGAATTAACCGCTCCCACTTCTGAATGTGGCAAGTCAAACGACCTCCCACTGGTGCACCAACCAATGTAGGGCTGACGGGGTGCCCATGAATTTTAGAAGCGGGTGTGTCTCTGGTACGAGTGACAACACCCGAGTGGTACCTGTGGTAACCGGAAAAACTTCTAGCCCGGTTACCACATGCCGTTCCTCGCGCGCCGCGCCCAGCGTCACGTGCACCTTGGTGCGTGGGCTGCTGTCTGGCTGCGCCCGAGGTGCTGGCTGAACCCGGACGGCCTGCTGGCCTCTGACAATGCCAGCACCGCCACTAGCGTACTACTGTGGAGCAGCCGAGGGCTGAACACGCACGTGTTCTTTGCACAGCGCTTCAAACTGTGCGCGCAGCGCCCTCTGGTTATTCACCAAAGTCACGGTCCCTTGGAATTGTCGACAACCTTCACCTCAAAAAAGACCAGGGCCCGCTATCGGCGCTTGCAAACCGAGGCTGCTACTACTACCCCAGATAGCAGCTGAGACACATGAGACATCGCACTAATCGCTGCCCGTGAGCTCTCCTCGGTGTCGCGCAAGGAGGCATTACCAGCGCGCATAGCGCCCGAGCACAACGCTCCCGTGTCAGCACGGGAACCCGGCCGCGTATCTTCTCCCAGAGCGGTGCGGTCCTCAGCGCTCAGTTTGGGCGCTAGGCCATATCGAGCATACTGACTAGCAGTAACCTGACATCGCCTAGCAACATCGCGCCTTTGCGAGGTGACCTTTCAATCTAATCGCCTCCTTTGCCGCCGAGAACATATCTAAGATATGTTCAGCATACGGCAGAGAGAGTCGTGTTGGCCAACGGCTTTGCCTGTAACCATGCCCGAGGGTTACCGGCGGCCGTTTCATCCACAGAGAACTCTGGTCTGACAGCGAGGAGCCACGCGCACGCTTCAGACCAGTCTTCATCCGTGCCGACGAGCAGCGGGCCCTCGTCATCCTCAATGGCATTCGAAGGTAGGGCCAAGGAGGAGGCTATAGACGAACCAGGCTGCCCTGGGAATGCATAACGGCCTGCGAGGGCTGGTATAACATTCTCCATAGGCTGACCGGGCATCAAGGTCGCGCTTGTGTGTGGGGTATCATGCACACCAGCGGGGCCCGGATCGTCCGTATGAGATTCCGCGCTTAAGCGTGGAATCTTATACGGGCGGTCGTCCGCTCCAAACTGGGCCACAGGCTGAATCATGACACCTGCTCCCGAGGGACCAGTGCCATAGGTGCGAGCGGCCGCGCTCCCCATGAGAGGAGTGTAGACGCTCGCATCCATGTCTTCATGATCATCCGGTGGACCGAGCAGGTAGTCTTCATCATCTTCCTGGTCAAGAAAGTTAGACCCTGGGTTAGCAAGAAAAACTAACCCAGACTGAACAGGAGAATGCCCGAAATCAGATGAGGGTACTCCGCGAGTGATCGTAGTCAGGCCCACTGGACGGGTCCCGCCTGATGCTACTCATGCCGCTGGATCACCAGGCGATGCGAACATCAAGCCTGGGTCCACGACGGCCGCCCCTGGATCACTAAACACTTTGTCCGAGCTAGTAGGGCATAATCCAGGGACGGGGGCTACCTTCACCGAGGTCGATGCGCAGGAAGTTGAAACACCTGTGCCCGGCAACATGCCGTGAAGCATGTCAGGCATCAGATCTTTCAAAGTCCTGCGCATCTCACCCATTAACTCAACCTTGAAGGCCTCGAGCTCACCCTTCTCAGAGGCCTTCTTCTCACCCTCCTTCTTTGCCTTCTTGCCCGCCTCAGCCATCCGCTTAGACTGAAAAGCAAAGAATTCAGAGGTTAAATCCCCCCACCCCCCTCTTTACAAATGACACATTTGTTAGACAGCCTACAAACTGAACAAAGATGGCAAGGGTGGGGGAAGAATCTAGTCTTCATGGGCTTAAAGTATGATGGAGACAACTTCTGAAAGGGAAGGCATACGAAGACAATGAGTATTATACTTTGCAAAACCTTGTTATTTGACAATTAGTACAAAACAAGAACAAACTCGAGAGAAGACACTCACTTTTATTACAGACAACCCTGACGGGACAGCTGACTTTTCTTGTTAATAATAACCAATCACAACCAGGATCCCAAATTAAGAATGAGAGAGAGAAAGATTATTGACTATCTAGATATCTCTCCACTTTCATAATAAAGGGAGATAAAAACATCAAAAAGATTTCTCTAAACTAAGATTATGACATCAAGGAAAGAGAAATGAAGGAAATTTCAATTTCTCTTTCCCTGAGATCTAACAATACTCACCATTCTATTACTTCTGATACAGCTGGCCCTGATAGCTTGGCCCTAGGACTATAGACTTAGAAAGCTTTACCGACTCCTGGAACCGGGTACTCGGCTCCCAACTGCCGAGTACCCGTTTGCCATGAAGCTCATATTGTTTGCATAGGCACCAAACAAGAGAAACCCATGGCTTGCCTCCGTGGGGCTGGGAGGCTGGGTCCGTAATAGAATGGCGAGCATTGTTAGATCTCGGAGAAAGGGAAATTGAAATTTTCTTCATTCTCCTTCGATCAATACTCACCATTCTATTACTTCTGATTTAGTCAGTAACCTGGTGGGAAGGGGCAAGCCATCAATTGCTACTTTTGCCCCTTGGAGAAAGAACTAGACTTAAACTTGATTAATGGAGACCTAAAAGGACCATCAAGTTAACGGAACCGAATCACATTCGCATCACTGCCCCCCCCCCCTTTTTTTTCTCCTAAGAAAAGGGAGAGAACTCACGAACATGTATCTCGCCTGAAACACAAATATGCCAAGAGGGTTAACTGCTCCTTGCATATCCACATGTATTAGCCTGGGAATGAGCATGAATATATAAGATGAATGAACATGATATATAGACATAATAGAAAAAACTCTCTGGACTTCAGACGTACCGCCTCCAACCATTCACTGGTCCGGCCATCAGTGACACAATCTGGTTGTCATCCTCTCGCTCGACCATGCCTGCTTTAGATTCTTTTCTTACCAAAGTGAAAAAAGGGTGAAGAGCAGTGTGGTCACTTAACTATCGTCTCAAAACAGCTAAAGCGAGTGGATTGGCTGAGTCTGATACATCCCTCATATAGTAATCCGTAAATGAGGACTCACAGTGCCATTGTGCAACGGCCATAATGTCCTCTAACGGAACACCACTGTAAAGGGCAGTCGAGGCGGCTATTCCTCTAACATCGTGTGCCCTTGCGCCTTGCACCTGGTGCCCAGTCGTCATCTCATGAGTAGTCTGAATGCATTCGACTACCCAACGAGAGATAGTATCCATGGATGCGGCGCCATAAGGCTTCTTATGGCAGATCCACAAATGTCTATCGTTTGACCGTAACGAGTCAGTCCGTTTCCTGTACTTAGTCAAAGCACAGACAGGGCACCAGACACTGGCATCACGATCAAACCTTGTTAACTTCGGTATTATGATCGGTTTGCCGGGATATCTCAAAGATTGATTCTTTGACATAAACTCTGCTCTTGGCAGAAGACGCAGACCCTCTCCGGAGACAATAAATCGGTCCCTCTCTGCCGAAAGCGCATGGATCTCACTGCGCCTTCTAGCTGAGGAAGCTGCCAATAGAAAAACCGCCTTTAGAGTCAAATGTTTTAGACTAGCCGAACGCAACGGTTCGAAAGGGTGCTTGGCTAGTACATTAAGCACTAAAGATAGACTCCAGGCTGGAATGACTACCGGTTGTCTCGGTCGGAGATTGCTCATTCCCTTCACCATCACATTTAACTGGGCCACCTCTGGACTATCCCTGTTGGCTAGACAAGGGATAACTGATGCCAAAGCTGACTTGTATCCAGCAATTGTGACGGGAGCTAGTCCTGAAAAGAACAGCTCACAGAGAAAGTCTGCTATTTGCTGAATAGTGGATTGAAAGGTATCAATACCCTTTTCTTCACACCAGTCTGCAAATCTATTAACCTTGTTTTTATATGACTTGAAGGTTGACCTCCTTCTCGCACCCGCGATGAAATCAGCAGCTTGTCGGGAAAAGCCTTCCGACGTGGAACGTTGTTTGATAACATCCATGAGGTCAATTTGAACATTTCGGGACACTCATGTAGGAAGCGTCCCTTGGCCTGGGAGATTATGTTCGGAATCTCGGGCAACTGCACTGGGTTTTCCCCCAGCAGATCTAGCAGATCCGTGAACCACGCCCTGCTGGGCCAATACGGCGCTATTAGCAGGACCAGACAAGGTTCCTCCCTGATCTTCACCAACACCTTCGGCAGAAGAATGGTGGGTGGGTACGCGTAAGCGTGCATCCCTCTCCAGCTTATCGCCAGAGTGTCTGTATCGACGGCATTTGGATCTGGAATCGGCGAGACATAAGTCATGATTTGAGCATTTTCCCTTGTGGCGAACAAGTCCACGTTGGGTTTGCCCCAATGCTCGAAGATCCTTCGCAGAACTGGAGGGTTGAGGGACCATTCTGTCGGCAGAATTCTCTGTCTGCGAGACAAAGCATCCGCCAGAATGTTCAATCGACCAGGAATGTGAGCTGCTTTCAAAACAACCGAGTAATTCCTGCACCATTGAATCAAGTGCCACACTTTGATACACAGCGTGGGTGACCTGGTCCCGCCTTGGCGATTTATGTATGATACTACCGTCGAATTGTCCGACCGTATCAATATCACCTTGCCCCTGATCATCGGAAGAAATTCTTCCAATGCCAGTTCCACTGATATGCAGCTGGCTCTCCTGGAGAGTGCATGTGCCCGAGACCTGGTGCTCTCCCAGGCAGGCCCCCCACCCCTCCAGCGATGCATCCGTGTACACGGACAGCTAGGGGTGGGGTAGGTGCAGCGAAACCCCTACTAGGAGATTCTTACGCTCTTTCCACCATACAAGATGCGACATTATCGGCTCCAAAACTGGCACCAGTTTTGACAGGGGTTCTGTTCTCTGTTTCCACAGAGACATCAGATACAACTGGATATGTCTTCGCATTAGAGCAGCATACGGGATCACCTGCACCATGGAGACCATCATGCCCAGCATCTGAAGAAACCGCCTCGCCTGAATGTGGTTTCCCACTCGAAAACTCTTGAGGATGGCTAACAGAGACACCACTCTGGGCTCTGACGGGTAAACCCTGCCCTCCTCGAGATCGAATCGCATCCCCAAATAAACGAAATGTTGAGTGGGTGTCAACTCGGATTTCTCCTTGTTGACTATCCAGCCTAGATCTGAAAGTAACCTCAGAGTCAGAGCAGTATCCACGTTCAACCTGGCTGGCGAGTCTGCTTTGATCAGCCAGTCGTCTATGTAGGTGTGTAGCGCCACGTTCTCTTTTCTGAGAAACGCTGTCACCGCAAGGACCACTCTTGTGAAACCCCTTGGAGCTGTCGACAGGCCAAACGGGAGAACAATAAACTCCCATACTTGATTCTGAAACGCAAAGCTCAGAAACCTGTGACAACTCCTGTTCATTGGAATGTGGAAATATGCATCTTTCAGATCGATCGACACACACCACATTCCCTTCCTCAACCCTGCCATTACCGACCTCGGCATTTCCATCTGGAACCGAGGCGTATGAATAAACCAATTTAATGGCCTGAGATTGAGTACGGGTCTCCATCCCCCTGTGCTCTTGGGGACAAGGAACATATTTGAATAGAAGCCTGGAGTGTTCTGGTTCGCTGGTTGTATTGCTCCCTTCAGAAGCAAACCTGACACTTCGTTTTGAACGGCTTCTAACTTGTCTGGTTCCCTTGGTACGGGTGTCCAGACAGGTGCTAAAGACAGATTCTGCGGCGGAAAGTCCCACCACTCCGGCATGTATCCCTAGGATAACTATCCCAGGACCAGACTGTCTGACGTCACAGCTCGCCAGGCCTCGACGAAACGCATGAGCCTTCCACCCACTATAGACGCCTCGATGCCTAATGGGGGGTGTCTGGCCCCTCTCTTAACGAGAGAGAACCATTTTGGTCATGGCTTGGCCGGTCTAACTGGCACCGCTGTTCCTGTCGCACAGGTGCGGTCCAGGCAGATGCGAAGGGAGCTCTCATATCCTCAGGTACGATCCGCTCCCTTCTTTCCGCCCTTTTGAGGACTTACCCTTCCCCTTCCCGCCTCTCGGGCGATCAGGAGCAACATTGGGGAGGGTAGGAGCCTCCACAACCTTCTTGGCTTTCTTCGCCGGAGGCGGCTGAGAAAACCCAGAAGAAGCAGAAGCAGCACCAGGCTTAGCTTTCGCCTTGCCTTTGTGCTTTTTCTGCTTCTTAGAAGGTTGCATGGTCAGCGGCTTAGCTACAGCCCCTAGTGCGTGCGCCTGGCGCACTAGCGCTAGCTGCAGGTTAACCGCCAACCGATTCTGCACAATGCTGGCCGTGTCCTCTAAGATGGCCCGCGCCTGGCCACCAAAGATGCGAGGGCCTGTCAGGGGCGTCCCAAGAAGACGCTCCCTGATGGCCGTAGCTGGACGCATATGGTCAAGAACCATCTGCCTCCTAGACTTGGTTACACGCGCCTGCACCCTTGCCAATGCGTCCATAGACAGCACCAGGTCGTCATTGACGCACGAAAGCGCCACAGGGTGGCCTGCCCCCCTCTTCAGCCCACAACGACTGAAGAAGGTGATAAGAATGGTTGACAGCACTCATTGCTGCCCTCACACCCTCATCACATAGGGACAAGACTTCATCATGGTGTCCCTGAGATTTGTCCACCAGTGCCGGGGCGGGGCCACCCGCTCCAGCACTCTGGACACCCAGTACCCATCGGTCATCCTTGGTGACCGACGGGACAACACCATACCTGTCGTATTCCCCCCGTGGAATACGACACCTCGCCCGCACCTCCATGGAGGACGCAGGAAGCTGGCCCTTGGTCATGAGTTGCTTGCTATAAATAGCATCAAGTAACTAAATAGACCTTGGATCCAGTCCAATAGACTGGATCCGGGCTGCGGGCCAGATCCCCGTCCTAATCGATGCCACCGATGGACAGGGTGCATCCTCCTCGGTCGTGGTCAGAACCACAGACGGGTCTACCCTGGCTAGCCAAGCCAGAGCCTCAGACCAGTCCGTCTCAGAGGAGGACACTCCTGTGAACACGTCACCCGTTGACATGTTCACGGCCCTACCAGCAACGGCCTCCCGGCTAGGAGCCATTAATGATACGCCAGGAACTCCGGTACCGTATGGTTCCGCCGCCACCCCATGGAACACACCAGTCCATGGAGTAGGCCCGCACGGAAAACCGTGTAGACCCGTAGCGGTCGCGGAACCGTGGCCAAACACAGGCACCAACGGCAACCCATGTCTGACCGCCGGACCAGGCGAGATAGGCGAGTACCACGCCTGACCAGGCACACCTGTCACCGTGTCGGCTGGCGGCAAATGACCCATCACGGGACCGGTGCCCGGTACCAGATTGGCCTCAACCACGGGCAGAGCCGCTGCCCTGGCTTGCGCCAAGCCAGACAGATGGAGGGCGGTTCCGTCCAGGACGGAATCGACCTCCATGCTCTCCACCCGCGGCATCACCGGCCGCAGCAACCTCTCCTCCTCGGCCTCCTCATCTTCAGACCCCGAAGAGTCGTCACTAGACGAGGAAACCGTGGAGCCATCCTGGCGGACGGCTCCCATGCCCGACGGACCGGCCACCGCTACTGGACCACCCGGAGGTGGCCGCAGAGAGACAGAACCCGTCGGGCTCTCATCTCCGCCACCTCCGGTTGTAGACGTGGAGCGGCCCCAAGGGCCGAAACGGACGCTCCACGATTTACTTTCGAGCCGCCTGACCCCGCGTCAAACCCTGCCAAGTCCTTCTGGGCAAGGAACTTCGCCATCATGTCGACCGACCACACTGCGCACACATTACACCTATTGTCAAGGTTACATTTCGTACAGCGAAAACAGACATGGTCCTTGAACAGAACCCGAACGAATTTGTGGCACTCGTCACATGATGGCGGGGCTGGTTTGGCCTATAAATAAGCACAAACCTACAATAAGCAAGCGGAACGAAACAGAGATAAAAGGCAGACAATTAATTTTCAAATATTTGACCATAAATTCACTGTAAACCCTCCCGCACCCCACCCCGCAACATTACAGCAAAGATTGCATTGATTATGACGACAAGAACGAAGCAGGCAATAATACACCCATACACTGATCGTCAAGGATGTATAACGGAACCAGGAATCATATCGCATAGCATTCAGGGTATATTTACTAAAAAATATAAATTATACTCCTAACGAAGGCCAAAACGATATGTGAAGAAACAACAAAATGTAAACAAACTGCTGTTGCACATGGTAAAACCGCAGACCACACATCTAAATCAAGAATTTTGAAACCACTGATCATTGCAAACAGATCGTGATAACACGCAAAACTTGAAAATTCCAAAGTTTTCTGGTACCAATTAAAGTACGCAGCACCTAGAATCAGATGCGCAAATTAATGAAACATTTTCTTCACATAAACATCCGAGAAACATGGGTGTGACGTCACCCGCTCGGATTTTACGGAGAACGACGTCAGCCGATATTTGTGTTATAAAACACCGTCAACCAACACCTATTTTCATATCTGCCGATCGCCTGTTGGGGTTTAAAGAAGGCGATCATCTGGCATATCTCGTTGTTAACACACGTCCCAGATTCTTTGTGGTTAGAAATTGGAACATGCGACACAGACGAAATTTCAAAGACCTAAGTCTTTTAACTATGGAATAACATGGAATTATACAACCTGGTTATCATCGGCAGCATCCATGGTAATCCAAATATCCTTTAGAAAGCGCACAAGCTATCACAATTTAACACAGAAAAAAGACTTAGAACAATCTCAAGACTTCCAACTGCAAAAAGCATGTGTCTCTTGTTGCTATGCAAACAAGAATGAGCTTCATGGCAAACGGGTACTCGGCAGTTGGGTGCCGAGTACCTGGTTCCAGGAGTCGGTAAAACTTTCTAAGTCTATAATCCTAGGGCCCAGCTATCAGGGCTAGCTGTATCAGAAGTAATAGAATGGTGAGTATTGATCGAAGGAGAAAAATTCTGGTTGATTATGACATTAAACCTCAATGCAACAGCTCCTTCAAGGAGAGGGGACATCAGAAATGAATGCAAGAAATATCTAGAGGCTAGACACTCATTACTCCCGAATAATATGATATTAAATTCTATATATTCGCGAACCCATGCACACACAAGAGAGAATACAGTGCAATAACAAATGGCAGCAGAAATTTGTGAATATTTTCAAATAATTATGTGCCATAACTAATAAACTCCCTTAGCCTCAGCACAGGCAAAACCATCCTCTTGTGCATGAGAACACATCCATCCATCCGCTGAGACTCTTCTTTCTGTAGATCAGATGAGGGGATGAGACAAAAGGAAGATATTTCTTTTATTCATTTACTATATCTCTAACCCTTAGACATATCACAATGATAAGTAAAAAAAGAGATGTGAACAACCTTCGAGAGAAGAACAGGAACTCTTACTATCCATAAGTTGAACCTGTGAACACAAACGTGGTAACGCCAAAACGGCTGTGAACGAAAACCGGTAACATATAAAAGTTACAAGTCTTAATTAATATATGGAACAATATCACCGTAATGGATGAAGAGGAGGACTCCTCTGACACTTTTGCATCAGCCATTACGAATTAAAGATGATAATAGACAGTGAAAATTCTCAATAAAGAGCTTGGAAAGTTTTACACAAGTTGACTCTCAGCCAATATATTAGAAAACGGAAGTACCAGTATGCGCATGTGCAGTAGGTGGGGTCTGACATGTGCATGACTGTGTACATCCACCTGCCCATTAGGGGCGCTTAACTTTTTATAATTCTGAATATTATTGAACTTAGAGCCGATATACTAGTATATCAAGAGTGTTAGGGAGGTATGTATGTTCTCATGATGTGAAATCGTCAGCCCAAGTTTCCAAGCTCAATCCTGAAAAATTGGTTTCAAAGGAGCTAACTATGAAAGAAATCAGTATTTTGAAAATAAATGAACTGAAAAACAAGTTAAATTTTTCACAATTATCAGTATAGTAAAGTTTTACTGGAATCAGCATTTTCTCTAAGTTTGATGAAATGGTTAAATGACAGCTATATCTGATTCTTTTGTCTTGCGATTTTCCAAACTAGATGCCCCTGCACATGTCAAGCTATCGAGCTATCCCGATCTATCGGGGCATTTTGAAAAATCTCTATGACATGTGACAAGTTTTTTGGGCGATATTTCTGCACTCAATGGCTTGGCAATCTGCTAATCTTCTTAAAATGACTTCAACACAGTGATGACGTATTTCACCATGTAAATAAGCCTGTATAACAGAGCCTTCTAATGGCTAAAGCTAGAACACTCTTCGACTTGCGGAATACACTGGAATAACTTTGCCGTGAGTGCCATTGGTAAAGTGTGGGCCAGCCTCGGCATGTACAGGATGGAGGGAACTGGCTAGCCTCGGCCTGTGTAGGCATGAAAGGATTAATCTATGCGTCATTCCGAAAATAGTGTCCATTGGTATGGTTCATAGGCAGACCTGGGGTAAAATGCAAATGCATTTAAATACTTTTTTTCAAGTATTTGCATTTGCATTTGAAGATTTCAAATCGCAACTATTTGCATTTGCATTTAAATACTCATATGTACATTCTGGAAACAAAATTCCTGTAAACTGTTGATAGCTAATTTGACAGCAACAAATTTCAAAAAATGTCAAATGTACACCAGACATTCGTCTACTGACCCTGTATCAATTATATTTGCCATTAATGTGATAATGGTTAATATAATAGCTATAACATATGTGTCAGTTTGTTAAATCATAATCAAAACAAACAATATTAAATACAATCTTTAAAATAAATACATGTAGTTACATTTTCTATATTGTTTTTTCATATACAGAATTTGGGATGTAATGGGTTAAATTGTGCATGTGAGATGTTAATTCCCACTAAGGGAACTATCTAGAATCAAACCAAACAGAAACCTTATCTTGAAGCAATTTGACTGGAAGCCAGTACTGCTTTAGGCAGCAACAACCACAATGTAGCATGCAAATTAGTTTCAAACTATTCACCAGAAATTGTCCTACATCATAAGGGCTTGTGTCAGATTTATGTACAGAAATGTTTGTCTATAGGGTCAAATGATTGTATGAAGTAGTTGAGCATATACCAGGGTGTGATTATAAGTTATCAGGTGTTTGTGGGAGAATGAATAGAAAACAGCAGGATGGCGTTGAAGCAATGAAAGTACACTCCAGGTGTGGGTGCATAGATTTAAACAGCTCTTAACTTTTCAATGATGCAACTAATTTCTCATGACAGCAAATATTCTGTTGAATATTTTGAAATTTATTTATTTATAAGCTGCTGCTGCATATTCCAGTCAAGTTATTTTCAAAGTAGTCAGCTGCTTTTCTGCGTGCTTGCTTTGAAAATGTGATTTAAAGTAGTCCATCCGTGAAAGGGATAATGGAATAAATTTCTCAACAAGGTGAATTTCTCATGAAGAATGTACATTTGATGACAACTGGACTGTATTGGTTCCTGTGGGACAAATTATTTTCTGTCAAATAATTTTTGAAGTAACAAAATTTTAATTACTACAAGAAAATGCATAGTTTGTTTAACCCTTTCACCGATGAAACTGGCCGTTAACACAATTTGATTGTAACCATACAGGAAAGCCGTTGGATATTTTGAAATTAATTTGAATGGATGGCATTGCTGTCTTAGGCAGCAACAATTTCCAGACAAATTAATTTCAAAATAGTTAAGAAAAAGTTCTAATTAAATGGGTTAAACAAAATTTCAAAATTAAAGAAAATATAAGAGAAGGGTAGTATAGGTGGAATAATGTGAGTTTAGCCAGTGCTGGCAGATGTGATTAGAAGTGGCATGGATGTGTGTGGGAAAATGAATACAATAGATGAATGAATACCATAGGGCCTATCATAGCAATAAAAGGGGACTTATGGATTTAAACTATACAAATCAGTGTTTAATCATTTAATGGAATAAATTCGTCAACAATGTAGAAAATTTATCATAAGGAATGTCCATTTGAAAACAAGTTGACTGAAAGGTATTTATTCCTAATTGAGAAATTACTTTCAGTGCAATCATTTTCAAACTAAAAAGATCTTAGCTCTAAGAATGTGTATAATTTATTTAAACTTCCAATGCTAAGATATTTATTACCATAATGAATAAGTTGCTGCCAAATCTGCTTTATTGACTACCTGTTTATAATATCCAATACAAAATCTGACCATCTAACGCAGCAAACAATTCCAGTCAAACTGTTTTCAAAATTTTCAACAGCTTTCCTATTCTAATATTTTGAAAATAATTTTCCTGGAGTGAGCCTCAGGTAGGCTAGC
Organism: Chaetoderma sp. LZ-2023a; assembly: GCA_034401795.1. NCBI lineage: Eukaryota > Metazoa > Mollusca > Caudofoveata > Chaetodermatida > Chaetodermatidae > Chaetoderma > Chaetoderma sp. LZ-2023a. The sequence continues at coordinate 94,334,663 of CM067372.1, forward strand.
TTTTCAAAATCTGAGAAAAGAATATGAAGGTCACAATTTAAAATGTCACCAGCTACCTGCAAGAAATATATAGACACTTATAAACCGAATACGAGGGTTTACATCCACTAAAACACACAATGTTCCAATGTACCGAATACAAAATATGATGTTTCTTCAGAGTTAGTGCATAATTCCATGTTACATGTATATCATTCTCAGTAATTCCTTTTTGTATATAGACAGCTTTCTTCAATTTGCATCTCCACTTTTAAAGCAATACTTTTGACCCTCTACGTAATAAGAGATCATGCATTAACTCTAACCCTCAAAGTTGTTGAAGGAATTTTCAATTTTCTCATAATTTATCACTGTAATGACTGGCTTGGTTACCGAGCTAGTCATTCCAGAGGTTCAGAATTTCAGTGTTAAAGGTTTAAATGAGAAGCTCTATTCTCCTTTGGATGGTCTGTTAATACGGGTTTGACTCACTGTTTAACCCATTTCCTCTCAGAAATCATGAGAGTTATATGGCTAGTAATGAAAAGCATTTGAAAGTATTTGAAATACTTTTAGAAAAGTATTTGCACTTGCATTTGAACAAAGTTGAAAGTATTTGCACTTGCATTTCCATTTGAACCAATGTGAAGTATTTGCATTTGCATTTAAATACTTTTGAAAGTATTTGACCCCAGGTCTGTTCATAGGCTTGCACGATTTTTCGCTTTAATCGTGAAGTTTGATTTATTTTAAAAATCGCGATTTTACAATGTAATTGAGGAAAAAATCGGAATATCGTAAAATATTTTATGCTTGTTTATTAAGTGTTTACTTTTCCATCACATTTTAGCAGTACATGAGTACAGTTATAATCGATTCACGCCTGTGTTCATTATGTTTATATTCCGCCGTGCCATGCATGTGTCGAATAATTACTAATCACAACACAAAGCGATAAACAAGCTAACAATAGCGAGGTAACACCGTTGCCATTGAGAAAACCAGCTAGTTACTCCGATCACAATATAATTTTCATTCTTTCGCTGCAGACCCCGAGTTTGTCGTGAAAATACCAAGTTGCAAAGTGTTAGGCAATAATCAGTGAACATAATTCTTTTTAATTCTAGAGTTAGCAATTAAAGAAAATAAAGCAACATCATTCCAGATTGTTGTATTTTGATCTCTGCGTTCTGTCAATTACTCTTAAATGTAAATCGTACATTCTGAAAGCAACTATAAACTGCACTATAGGACGAGTTTATGGCGTAGCTACTCGAAGCTGCTATCCTATGTATGTGAATTGCGCAGTATCTCCCCGTGTACTAATATTAGCGTCTTCGCGCTACGCGGGTAATGACCTAAACTCGTCCTACAAAGGGAGGCTATAAGCGGAAGCTGATACATCACATGATTTATATTTTTTCTCGACATTTTATGTCAAATTTTGATGAAATAACGATGTTTATTAAACTATACACAATATTTAGGCGGTCCCAATTAATAGTTTCATTCCATCAATGATGGATATAAGGTATACATTAAGCATAGACGTAGGATGGTAAGAATTTGTCGCATGAAATTGCGTTCTACTTTTGTGCTATTTTTTTATCATTCCAATTTTTTCTAGAAATTCCAAGTCCCAGTTTTCGTGACTTATAACATTAACCCGGTTTATAGTTTTGGGAATTTAGGCATACAATTTAATCGAAAATCGTGATTTTTTTTACAAAATCGATTGCGATGTTTCAAAACAAAAATCGTGCAAGCCTAATTGTTCACGTTCAAATTTAACATTTACATACATGTTGCATGAAAAAAAACCGTTTTGAGTTCAAACATATGAGCATTACAAAACAATGGAACTTTCCAGTTTTAGATACTGCCTGCCCACATCTAGCTTAGCTCCACCCACACCTTGCTTGTGTTGGGATCGATTGATCGCTGAACTCCCTGACTATCAATTTTCAGAACACTATACAGGTAAGCTGTTAAATATTTTGAAACTAATTTGACTGGGCACCAGCAACAGCGTCCCGTCAAATTAGTTTCAAAATATTCAACAGAATGTTTATTAAATGGTAAAGACATACAATTCGTACGTGTCAGATTATTAAGCATTAAAGACGGTCTATATCGAGTCATTCATGACCCGCAGATAGTTATTAGTCAACTATAGTAAACTACCATTCACACGTTGAACGTCTCTGTATTCCATCCTCGCCATCTTTACCAAATCTACCGTCAAGCAAACTTTTAAATTACAGCTCACATGTCATAATTTTATCAACAGCAACGCAGATATGAATGTGTATTTCCAATGGCATCTGTCTTTACTTAATCAATATAGTACCTGCGTATTTGTGTACCAAACACCGCCGACGGTAGCCGTTACATCATCTTTTACAATTCCAAGTCCCAGTTTTCATGACTTGTGACGTTACTCCGGTTTATACTTTTGGGAATTTGGACATACGATTTAATAGTAAATTGCAATTTTTTTACCAAATCAATCGCAATGTTTAAAAGCAAAAATCAAGTGAAAGCCTACTCTCCAGATTGTGATAGTAATGTCAGTTATAATACAAACGATTTAATTGAATACCATTGACAGGGAATCAAACCCACAACCGAAAAAAGCACCAGGCATCATATCCCACAAATGCTTCCAACACACCAATGCCACAAGTCCATTCATAGAAAGAGAATTTTCAAAAATAGTCTTCTCTTGGCGTGTAACTAGACATTCCTCGCGGCAGATATAGAGGGCGATTTGCGCCAGCTTAACCATTAAAAGGTTAACTTATTTCCATATTATTTGTGAAGTAAGGGAAAGTAGATAATGAGGAAGGTTAGCAAAATTTACACATCACTAGCATGTCCTCTGGCTAGTAGTACAATGAAGGTTAATATCAAGTCATTCAAGCCCTACACTAGGAATGCAGAGATGAAATTGACAATATAATCTGTACCTTCTTTTCTGGTGATGCATCACCATTCACTTTTACAACCGCGTCATTGTGCGATATAACTTCTTCCGTTAATCGTGTGCTTTCAGTCTCGGCAGGTTTTGTCGATGCCGTCATTTCCACCTCATTTTCACTCTCATCATCACTCTCGATTATACGTTTTGTCCGTTTCCGAGATGACCATGTCTTCACCGGTGAATCAGCTTCGATGACAGGTTTTTGTCTATTACTTTGCTTAAATGGAGATTTACTATAAATAAAAATAATATTAATACACAAATTGCTGTCACTGAAAGATTTCATGTATATCTTTTAACCAAGGCTTCAAAATATTAGATCAAAAATCTCTCCTCGATCGCCTAATAGAATTTCAGGAGAACAATAATTTAGTCTCCCAGTTTCTGTTGATGGATCAGAAAAAACCTGATAAACCTGTTCATGTTTCATAATAGTAAGCAGCAATGCAAACATTGCCAAACCCTATGCTGTTTAACCCTTTAATGGTCATGACTAGTCACAGAAAATTTTGAATAGTCAATGTTCATTCGCAAGCCCGCAAAATCTATTTTTTTTAAATTTACCACTGCAATGGCTATAATTATATCGAGACAGCCATTCCAGTGGTAAATTTTCAAAAGTATATTTCTCTTTGTACCTGAAAATGAAGGAAATGTCACTTTCCCTTTCTCCGAGATCTAACAATACTCACCATTCTGTTACTTCCGATATACAGCTGGCCTTGACAGCGGCTCTAGGATTATAGACTTAGAAAGCTTTACCGACTCCTGGGAACCGGGTACTCGGCTCCCAACTGCCGAGTACCCGTTTACCATAGAGCTCATATTGTTTGCATAGCCACCAAACAAGAGAAAACTATGGCTTGCCTCCGTGGGGCTGGGAGACTGGGTCCGTAACAGAATGGTGAGTATTGTTAGATCTCGGAGAAAGGGAAATTGACATTTCCTTCATTCTCCTTCGATCAATACTCACCATTCTGTTACTTCTGATATACACCAGATTTGATCAGTAACCTGGTGGGAAGGGGCAAGCCATAGATGCTAATTTTGCCCCTTGGAGAAAGATTTTAGACTTCAAACTTGACTAACGGAGACCTAAAAGGGCCGTCAAGTTCACGGAACCGAATCACATTCGCGTCACGGCCCCCCCCTTTTTCCTCCTAAGAAAAGGGAGAGAACTAACGAACATGTATATCGCCTGAAAACACAAATATGCCAAAAGGGTTAACTACTCCCTGCATATTCCATGTATTAGCCTGGGAATGAGCATGAATATATAAGATGAATGAACATGATACATATACATAATACAAAAAACTCTCACTATTGAATTACCTTATGATAATTGGACTTCAGACGTACCGCCTCCAACCATTCACAGGTTCGGCCATCAGTGACACAATCTGGTTGACATCCTCTCGCCTGACCATGCCTGCTTTAGGTTCTTTTCTTACCAAAGTGAAAAAAGGGTGAAGAGCAGTGTGGTCACTAACTATCGTTTCAAAACAACTAAAGCGAGTGGATTGGCTGAGTCTGACACATCCCCCATATAGTAATCCGTGAATGAGGACTCACAGTGCCATTGTGCAACGGCCATGATGTCCTCTAACGGAACACCATTGTAAAGGGCGGTCGAGGCGGCTATTCCTCTGACATTGTGTGCCCTTACACCTTGCACCTGGTGCCCAGTTGCCATCTCGTGAGTAGTCTGAATGCATTCGACCACCCAACGAGAGATAGTATCCATGGATGCGGCGCTTTTTATGGCAGATCCACAGATGTCTATCGTTCGACCGTAACGAGTCAGTCCGTTTCTTGTACTTAGTCAAAGCACGGACCGAGCACCAGACACTGGCATCACGATCAAACCTAGTTAACTTCGGTATTATGATCGGTTTGCCGGGATATCTCAAAGATTGGTTCTTTGACATAAACTCTGCTCTTGGCAGAAGACGCAGACGTTCTCCAGAAACAATAAATTGGTTCCTCTCTGCCGAAAGCGCATGGATCTCACTGCGCCTTCTAGCTGAGGAAGCTGCCAATAGAAAGACCGCCTTTAGAGTCATATGCTTTAGACTAGCCGAACGCAACAGTTCGAAAGGGTGCTTGGCCAGTACATTAAGCACTAAAGATAGACTCCAGGCTGGAATGACTACCGGTTGTCTCGGTCGGAGATTGCTCATTCCCTTCAACATCACATTTAACTGGGCCACCTCTAGACTATCCCTGTTGGCTAGACAAGGGATAACTGATGCCAAAGCTGACTTGTATCCAGCAACTGTGACGGGAGCTAGTCCTGAAAAGAACAGCTCACAGAGAAAGTCTGCTATTTGCTGAATAGTGGATTGAAAGGTATCAATACCCTTTTCTTCACACCAGTCTGCAAATCTGTTAACCTTGTTGTTATATGACTTGAAGGTTGACCTCCTTCTCGCAGCCGCGATGAAATCAGCGGCCTGTCGAGAAAAGCCTTCCGACGTGGAATGTTGTTTGATAACATCCACGCAGTCAATTTGAACATTTCGGGACGCTCGTGTAGGAAGCGTCCCTTGGCCTGGGAGATTATGTTCGGAATCTCGGGCAACTGCACAGGATTTTCCACCAACAGATCTAGAAGATCCGTGAACCACGCCCTGCTCGGCCAATACGGCGCTATTAGCAGGACCAGACACGGTTCCTCCCTGACCTTCACAAATACCTTCGGTAGAAGAATGGTGGGTGGGTACGCGTAAGCGTGCATCCCTCTCCAGCTTATCGCCAGAGCGTCTGTATCGACGGCATTTGGATCTGGAATCGGCGAGACATATGTCATGATTTGAGCATTTTCCTTTGTGGCGAACAAGTCCACGTTGGGTTTGCCCTAATGCTCGAAGATCCGTCGCAGAACTGGAGGGTTGAGGGACCATTCCGTTGGCAGAATCCTCTGTCTGCGAGACAAAGCATCCGCCAGAATGTTCAATCGGCCAGGAATATGAGCTGCTTTCAAAACAACCGAGTAATTCCTGCACCATTGAATCAAGTGCCACACTCTGATACACAGAGTGGGCGACCTGGTCCTGCCTTGGCGATTTATATATGATACTACTGTCGAATTGTCCGACCGTATCAATATCACCTTGCCCCTGATCATCGGAAGGAACTCTTCCAACGCCAGTTCCACTGCCATCATTTCCAACAGATTGATATGCAGCTGACTCTCCGGGAGAGTCCATGTGCCCGAGACCTGGTGTTCTCCCAGGCAGGCACCCCACCCTTCCAGCGATGCATCCGTGTAGACAGACAGCTGGGGGTGGGGTAGGTGCAGAGAAACCCCATATAGGAGATTCTGACGCTGTTTCCACCATAGAAGATGCGATATTATCGGCTCCAAAACTGGCACCAGTTTTGCCAGGGGTTCTGTTGTCTGTTTCCACAGAGACATCAGATACAACTGGATAGGCCTTCGCATTAGAGCAGCGTACGGGATAACCTGCTCCATGGAGACCATCATGCCCAGCATCTGAAGGAACCGCCTCGCCTGAATGTGGTTTCCCACTCGAAAACTCTTGAGGATGGCTAACAGAGACACCACTCTGGGCTCTGACGGGTAAACCCTGCCCTCCTCGAGGTCGAATCGCATCCCCAAATAAACGAAATGCTGAGTGGGCATCAACTCGGATTTCTCCTCGTTGACTATCCAGCCTAGATCTGAAAGTAACTTCAGAGTCAGAGCAGTATCCACGTTCAACCTGGCTGCCGAGTCTGCCTTGAGCAGCCAGTCGTCTATGTAGGTGTGTAGCGCCACGTTCTCTTTTCTGAGAAACGCTGTCACTGCAAGGACCACTCTTGTGAAAACCCTCGGAGCTGTCGACAGGCCAAACGGGAGAACTGTAAACTCCCATACTTGATTCTGAAACACAAATCTCAGAAACCTGTGCCAACTCCGATTCATAGGAATGTGGAAATATGCATCTTTCAGATCGATCGATACACACCACATTCCTTTCCTCAATCCCGCCATTACCGACCTCGGCGTTTCCATCTGGAACCGAGGCGTATGGATAAACCAATTTAATGGCCTGAGATTGAGTATGGGTCTCCATCCCCCTGTGCTCTTGGGGACAAGGAACATGTTTGAATAGAAGCCTGGAGTGTTTCGGTTTGCTGGTTTTATTGCTCCCTTCAGAAGCAAACCCGACACTTCCTTTTGAACGGCTTCTAACTTGTCTGGCTCCCTTGGTACGGGTGTCCAGACAGGTGCCAAAGACAGATTTTGTGGTGGAAAGTCCCACCACTCCGGCATGTAACCCTGGGATAACCATCCCAGGACCAGACTGTCTGACGTCACACCTCGCCAGGCCTCGACGAAACGCATGAGCCTTCCACCCACCATAGACGCCTCGACGTCTAACGGAGTTGTCCGGCTCGCAGTCCGCTCCCCCCTCTTTCTTAACGAGAGAGAGAGAGAACCATTTCGTTCTAGGCACGACGGGTATAACTGGCACCGCTGTTCCTGTCGCACAGGCGCGGTCCAGGCGGATATGAAGGGAGCTTTCGTACCCTCAGGTACGCTTCGGCCCCTTCTGTCCGCCCTTTGAGGCCTTACCCTTACCCTTCCCGCCTCTAGGGCGGTCAGGAGCAACATTGGGGAGGGTAGGCGCCTCTACAACCTTCCTGGATTTCTTCGCCGGCGGCGGCTCCGAAAACCCAGCTGAAGCAGAAGTCGCAACAGCCTTAGCTTTCGCCTTGCCCTTATGCTTCTTCTGCTTCCTTGAAGGTTGTCCCGTTAGCGGTTTCCCCACAGCCCCTAGTGCGTGCGCTTGCCGCACTAGCTCTAACTGCAGGTTTACCGCTAACCGATTCTGCGCGATACTGGCGGTATCCTCGAAGATGGCCCGCGCTTGGCCACCGAAGATGCTAGGCCCTGTCAGGGGCATCCCAAGAAGACGCTCCCTGACTGCCGTAGCCGGACGCATATGGTCAATGACCATTTGTCTCCTGGATTTCGTCACTCGCGCTTGCACCCTTGCCAATGCGTCCATAGACAGCAGCAGGCCGTCATTGACACACGAAAGCGCCACAGGTGGCACAGGGTGGCCTGCCCCCGCTTCAGCCCACACCGACTGAAGGAGACGATACGAGTGGTTGACAGCGCTCATAGCTGCCCTCACCGCATAGGGACAGGACTTCATCTTGGTGTACCTGAGACTTGTCCACAAGTGCCGGACCGGGGCCACCCGCCACGGCACTCTGGACGCCCAGTACCCATCGGTCATCCTCAGTGACCGACGGGACTACACCATATCTGTCGTATTCCCCCCGCGGAATACGACATCTTGCCCGCACCTCCCTGGAGGCCGCAGGGAGCTGACCCTTGGTCATCAGTTGTTTGCTATAAATAGCATCCAACAAATCCATGAACCGTGGATCAAGTCCCACCGACTGGATCCGGGCCGCGGGCAAAATCCCCATCCTGATCGACGCACGGAGCGCATCTTCATCGGCCGTGGCCGAAACCACAGACGGGTCAACCCTGGCTAGCCACGCCAGAGCCTCTGACCAATCTACCTCTGATGAAGACACACCCGCAAACACGTCACCCGTTGACGTGCTCACGGGCCTGCCAGCCACGGCCTCCCGGCAAGGAGCCACGGCTGACACGCCAGGCACTCCGGTACCACACGGTTCCGCCGCCACCCCATGAAACACTCCGGTCCATGGGGTAGGTCCGCACGGAAAACCGTACGGACCCGTAGCAGTCGCGGAACAATAGCCGGACACGGGCGCCAACGGCACCGTTCCCGTGACGGCTGGTGCCAAACCAAGCCGCACGGAACCGGTGCACGGTACCAGATTGGCCTCAGCCACAGGCGGAGCCGCTGACCTGGCTTGCGCCAAACCAGACAAATGGAGGCCGGTTCCGTCCAGGACGGAATCAACCTCCATATTCTCCACCTGCGGCTTCACGGGCCGCAGCAACCTCTCCTCCTCGTCTTCAGACTCCGAAGAGTCGTCACTATACGAGTCAACCGTGGAACCGTCCTGGCGGACGGCTCCCACACCTGACGGACCGGCCACCGCTACTGGACCACCCGGAGGTGGCCGCAGAGAAACAGAACCCGTCTGGCCGGAGCCAGGCGGGACTGCCAGGGGGCCGTACGAGATGGCCCACTCGGTAACAAGTCCAGAATCCTGTCCGAGGACAGGATCCGTACCAGGCATGGGGAGAAACTGCTCCCCCCCCCCAACCTTTGGTAGCAGGGACGACACCAGCGTGGGCAGAACGCTATGCAGAAAACCCTGCATAGCCGGACCAAACCACGCCGGCGGTGCCATCTCCGCCACCTCCAGCTGGGGACGTGGAGCACCCCACCGGCCGAACCGGGCGCTCCACGATTTACTCTCGGACCGCCTGACCCCGCGTCAGACCCAGCCAAGTCCTTCTGGGCAAGGAACTTAACCATCATCTCAACGGACCACACTGCACAAACATTACACCTATGATCAATATTACAAAGGGAACACCTAAAACAGACATGGTCCTTGAACACGACACGGACAAACTTATGGCATTCGTCACATGATGGCGGGGCTGGCTTGGCCTATAAAATAAGCACAAACCTACAATAAACAAGCGGAACGAGACCCGGATGGAAGGCAGACAATTAATTTTCAAATAATTTGACTCATAAATTAACTGTAACCCTCCCGCACCCCACCCCGCCACAACAAAGATCGCATTGATTATGACGACAAGAACGAGGCGGGCATTAAACACACCCATAATAGATCCTCCAGGATGTGTAACGGCTCCAGGAATCATATCGCATAGCATTCGGGGTATATTTACTAATCAATATAAATTATACTCCTAACGAAAGCAGCACGATATGTGAAGAAAACAACAAAATGTATAACAAACTGCTGTATCACACGGTAAAACCGCAGACCACGCATCTACTCAAGAATTTTGAAACCACCGATCATTGCAAACCGATCGTGATCGCACGTAAACTTGATCATTCTAAAGTTTCCGGTACCATTTTTAGTACGCAGCACTCAGAACAAGATGCGCGAATTAATGAAAAAATTTCTTCTTCACATAAACATCCGAGCGACCGGGTGTGACGTCACCCGCTCGGATCCTACGGAGAACGACGTCAGCCGATATTCGTGTTAGAAATACCGTAGCAAACACCTATTTTCATATCTGCTGATCGCCTGTTGGGGGTTAAAGAAGGCGATCATCTGGCATATATCGTTGTTAGCACACGTCCCAGATTCTATGGGGTCAGAACTTGGAACATGCGACACAGCGAAATTTAGAGACCTAAGTCTTTTAACTATGGATAATAAAGAATGATACAACCTGGTTATCTTCGGCAGTATTCTCCATAGTATCCTTTAGTTAATCCTTTTCAAGAACACACAAACTATCACTACAGATTAAAGACTTAGATTTTCTTTCACAAAAAAACACTAAAATCCTCAATGCAGAAAGCATGTATTGCTCTTGTTGCTATGCAAACAAGAATGAGCTCTATGGTAAACGGGTACTCGGCAGTTGGGAGCCGAGTACCCGGTTCCCAGGAGTCGGTAAAGCTTTCTAAGTCTATAATCCTAGAGCCGCTGTCAAGGCCAGCTGTATATCAGAAGTAACAGAATGGTGAGTATTGTTAGATCGAAGGAGAATGGGCATTTTCACAAGACCACTTCAGAGGTCGCCTTGATCATTAACGGGTTACAGTGAAATTTATTCATTCATTTAAAAACTACAATATTACATGGACAGTACAGCTCAGAAATAACAAAATGTTTCCAAAACAAAATAAAATGTAGTGAAATTAAATCACCTGGCAGTGATAGCTGACTATCCAAGCACAGGATTCTCTACAGCTAACCTTTCTAATACAGTAATGAAGCATTCAGAATCAATCACAGAACCATGTGCAATATAAGGACTTTCGTGATGTGTAATTAACTTATATATACCTCTTGTTGACATCAACTGGTTTCGGATCTGCTGTCACTTCTGGAGCATCATGTTTGGATCTAGGTCCACCAAAGAATGACCTAAATAAAATAAAACAGAAATACCAATGATGTTCACTTAAATTAAACTTCTGTTTTCATGAGAGAGTAGTTACTTACGATCATGAATACACTTTGATATATGCTACCATATTTCGCTTAATTGTAGCCTATGTTCTAATAGAATCCCACCCCTAACTTTGACATATGAGCTCCAATGATTTCTTAGCAGTTTCAAAAAGGCAAAACTCTGTATTAAAAGCTCACCCCCTAACTCAGTAGATTTTATAAGAAAATTTTTTTTAAGAGCAAATTTATAAGAATAGCGTGTATAATAATAACAATCATGTCACACAGGGTGTGTTTACTTCAGACCGATCTCTGCCCTGATACATTTCCGGCCCCTCTAGAAGTCAATACAGGTGTCGGATTTGTAAATCTCGACCATCTATTAGATTAATACTAATAATAGGCCACGTATGTTCAAGATATAATAAGGTTTATTCCACACTCTTGTAGTCAAAATGTGCATAAAACAGTCTTGGCATGATTAAATACCTTCCTTATAAATATATTTTAAGACCAAATTTATGTACCAAACTAGCACGGGAGAAAACGTGCATCAATTTTGTAACACCGATCAACATTAAATGATCCAAATTGAATTATTACGAACGACAATATAACAGGCTTCTTAAGTTGGCGAGCCAGCGGCTCTTTTGCGATGGGAGGCGTGTGTTCTCGCGAGATAGTATACGCTAACTGGAGCGGCATGGTCGTATTCGTGATGGTAACTACTCACTCATGAAAAAAGAAATCCTAGATTTTATGTATTTCACTTCAACGGTATACTTACCATCACAAATACTCTGATATAACCAGACTTTGTAAGTGAATTCGGAGGGAGGCAGGCATGGTTATATGACTCGTTGTTCTCTGAAAGAGTTCTTTTGCGTTTGGAAGCACAAAACCATCTGTAATCGCTGGAACAAGCGACCAGGAAGTAAATAAACGATTCTGACAAAATAGCGAGATAGTCGCTTCGCCAAACGCGCTACCCTCCCTCTTATTAACAAGCATTTTGTAAGTAAAGCAATACAAGTCCCCTACCAGGTGATATAAATCTTTAGAGATTGACAGTCAAAAACGCCATTAAAAATTGACAGAAGCAGCTGAAACTCGAATTTGATCTTTAACTTCACATAACAAAGGAATATACCAAGTTTCAGTTACATATGGTGAAGGAGAACGATAAAGTCTTGAAAGCTGATATGTTTGTATTTCATAAGTCAAAAGGGGACCTAATTCCATCAAAATTGACGCAAACTCAGAAACTCGAACTTGCTCCGTAATTTCTCATAACAAAGGAACGTACCAATCCTCAGTTGAATATCTTGAAAGACTGCGAAAAATAGTGTGGAAAACTAATATTGTTTGTATTTCATAAGTCGAAAGGGGGAATTAACTCCATCGAAAATTGATGAAAATGTCTGAAACTCGAACATCCTCTGTACCTCCCTATAATAAAGCAACCTACCAATTCTCAGTTGAATACGTTAAAGGAGTGCGGGAAAAATGTGGAAAACGGATATGTTACATATTTCAAAACTTTAGTAACTGGCTCCCAAATACAAATATATTTAAAGTATTCACATCCGAATTTGAGAAAATTTTGAAGATAAAGTTAAGTAACTGGCTCCCAGATACGAGTTACTAAAGTTTTTATATCCGAATCTGTGAAAACTTTGAAGAAAAAGTTTAGTAACTGGCTCCCAGATATCAGTTACTAGTTTTCAAATCCAAATTTGAGAAAATTTTAAAGAAAATATTCAGTAACTGGCTCCCAGATACCAGTTACTAGTTTTCAAATGCAAATTTTAGACAATTTTTAAGAAAATGCTTAGTAACTGGCTTCCAGATACCAGTTATTAGTTTTCAAATCCAAATTTGCGAAAATATTGAAGAAAATGTTTAGTAACTGCCTCCCAGATTCGAGGCACTAAAATTTTTGCAACCGAATTTGAAAAGATTTTGAAGAAAATGTTTAGTAACTGCCTCCCAGATAGCAGTTACTAAAGTTTTTGCATCCGAATTTGAGAAAATTTTGAGGGACATGTTTAGTAACTGGCTCCCAGATAGCAGTTACTAAGGTTTTTGCATCCGAATTTGAAAATTTTTTGAAGATACAGTTTAGTAACTGGTTCCCAGATACCAGTTACTAAAGTTTTCACATCCGAATTTGCGAAAATTTTGAAGATAAAGTTTGGTAACTGGCTCCTAGATACCAGTTACTAAAGTTTTTGCGTCCGAAATTGAAAAAAGATTTAAGAAAAAGTTTAGTAACTGGCTACCAGATACCAGTTACTAAATTTTTCACATCCGAATTTGCAAAAATTTTGAAGAAAAACTAAGTAATCTTGAAAATATTGAAGATTAGCTAACTCACACAAATTTAGTAACTAGTTAGGATCTAGGAACTAGTAACTAACTTCGCAATGTTTAGTCGCCATTTAGTAACTAGGATCTACTAACTGACTTCACACCAAAGTTTAGTAACCATTTAGTATCTAGGATCTAGTATCTAACTTCCCATCAAATTTTAGTATCCATTTACTAACTAGGATCTATACTGAACCAAAAAAGTTTAGCAATTCTGTACAAAAATGAAATAAATACAATCTCATAAAATATTTATTTTATTTAGTCATATTATTTCATTGACAGAGCATTTCTTAATGAGAATATCAATTCATTTTTGTCACAATATCAACGTTGCTCCTTTAACGTCACTTTATTTAGCGCAGGGGTCGAAGCGCAAAAATGGTGGCAACGTTTCAATAATGTGTGTGACCACCTCCGGCATTCATAACGGCAGTACAACGTTTTCTCATGCTTCTGATGAGACGATTGATCTCAGGAATAGCGTTCCATTCCTGAATCAGAGCAAGTTCAAGGTCACAGACATAATGAATATTGGGATGATTTTCTCGTACCCTACGACCAAGAATGTCTCACGCATGTTCAATAGGCGATAAGTCAGGCGACCTTGCTGGCCAGTTTAACACCTGAACATTGTTCCACTGAAGAAGTTCAGTGGTAAGCCTAGCCGTATGTGGTCGCGCATTGTCCTGTTGAAACAAGAAGCCTGGATGCTGCTGCATAAATGGAATGATAACCGGTGTGATAACTTCGTTACAATAACGCAGAGCATTCAGGTTTCCATGAACGATAACAAGATCTGTTTTTCCTGTACCATGAATCCCTGCCCAAACCATGACGATGTCACCGCCGTATCTGTCATGCTGGATGATGTTGTCAGCCTGACAACCATTCTCCTACTCTCCTCCATACGCGGCGCCTACCATCTGCAAATTGCACACAGAATCTGGATTCAACCGTAAATAACGTGTTATTCCATTGTGCAAGGCGCCAGTGCTGGCGAAGTCGGGCCCATCTTAAACGTTCCTGAATGTGATATGCTGGTAGTGGAACTGCAATGACCGGACGACGTGCGCATAATCCAACAGCATGGAGATCTTCTTTTCGTTCGCTGATCATACCGCCAGTCCTGTAAGTGACTATCGACATGATCATAAGCGTTAAGTGCGTGGATCCATGGTTTATTAGTGCGCCATGCGGCCTGGAACCTCCGACTTCAGCACTCGAGGTTTCTGTCAGGGTTACCTCCTTTAGTCACCTCTTACGACACGCAGAGAATACGGAAGGTGTATTCTAAGCCCCACCTACAGGGCAAACAGCATGGAGATGGTTTCGAACAGTTTGTGCGTGAACTCTAGTGCCAGTGGCATTATGCAAATTCATGGCTAAACGTGGCGCACTTTCGAACCTGTGACGTCGAGATGACGTCACTAAATACCGATCTTCCCTTTGGGTTGTTGCTCGCGGTCTACCAGAACGTGGTCGATCCCGAACTTGTCCAGTCTGCTGTACACGTTGGCGGAGACGAGAAATGGTACTGGCATGCACACTGAATTGCCGCGCTGCGTCGCAAACGCGTTGGCCAGCGCTAAGTCTTCCCATTGCTTCATGACGCTGATTTTCAGTTAAACCTGGACGGCGACTCATGTTGACATGTGAAAGTTTTGCGATTGTTTTCAGTTCAAGCTGGCTACCTGATTGGAAATGTGATGCCATTTCACACATGCTGCATGTGAATTTCGAAGAGGAAACAAAGTGCACTAGCACGTGCAAATACAGGCAGGACAAGCGAGTAAAGTTGATTTCATGACAAATAATGAGTGACCATTTTCCGCCAAAAACAAAGCAATATTGATCATGCTAGCTTGCATATTTTTTATATGACAGGCAAAGATCCAGGATTGCCAAACTTTTTTGGTTCAGTATAGTAACTAACTTAACGGACATACCCAACGTAACTAATTTTATATTACTCAACCACACGTAAGGTCAACATTGGGCCAACAAAACCACACATTGGGCTAGCATAAGGCCAGCGAGCAAAACTATGTAAATAAATGTTACGTTGGGGCAGCGAAACAATATTTGCTGGAATACTGCCTAAATGGTAGACGGCAAGAAGCAGAAGAACTGAACCCTGCTGCAGGGATGCCAGATGTTAAATTCATCCAGATTTATACAATAGATAATTTAGTTACGATTATCTGTATTAACTCAGTATGACCCACCGACCCGACTATTTATTGATATTCACGTAAATATATAGTCTCTATGAAGAGCCGGTCTACAACTGCGTCTCTAACATCTGCCTATCGATTCCTGTCTGGATTTTCCGCCGAAACGGTCCATATTTAAATATTTTATTTTAAAATTGTTTAATAATAATAAATAAATGAATAATATTAATTATATCAGTAATAATCATAATAATAATCAACATAATAATAATCAACATAATAATAATAATAATAATAATAATAATAATAATAAGAATAATAATAATTTTGTTAAAATCAAATTATTCTTATTTACCATACTTTTCCTCCTCCTCCTCCGGCGTTGTCTTCTTAGTATTATTATTATTAGTTTGTTTTTTTGTTTTTTTTAAATCAAATTATTCAGAATCATTATTATTCTTATTATTACTAGTATTATATTTTTTTTTTTTTTAATAGAATTATTCTTATTTATTCTTCTTCACTATTTTCTCCTCCTCCTTCTTCTTCTTATTATTTAATTTTTTTAAATCAAATTATTCTTATTTACTATACTTCTTCTTCTTCTTCTTCTTCTTCTTCTTCTTCTTCTTCTTCTTCTTCTTCTTCTTCTTCCTCCTCCTCCTCCTCCTCCTCCTCCTCCTCCTCCTCCTCTTCATCTTATTATTATTATTATTTAATTTTTTTAACATCAAATTGTTATTATTTATTTTACTTCTTCTTATTTTTTTCTTTTTGTTCTTTTATTTCATTTTATAAATATATTCATTATTATTATTATTATTATTATTATTATGTTGATTATTATTATGATTATTACTAATATAATTAATATTATTCATTTATTTATTAAACAATTTTAAAATAAAATATTTTCAATCCGACCTTTTCTATTCAACCTCGTAGATTGTTCAATCTACAATCGGGCACCGTCCGGTAACGCAATACGTGATCCGTGTTTCAGCGCGGACTCACTCGTCACGTGAGTCATCAACCGAAGCGAGAAGATACGAAAAAACAGAATGTACACGCAGACAAACGTGCCTGTTGTTTACTTTGAATAAAACGAAGACTGAATCGTTTAAAGAGAATAATTCACTAAACTATTTATGGCAATCTGATGTGGCCGATATATTTTTATTGACTGCATAGTTCGTTTCGCACGTATATCCAGTTTTCGTATAAAAAAGGCGTGTTAAATATGGACCGTTTCGGCAGAAAATCCAGACAGGAATCGATAGGCAGATGTTAGAGACGCAGTTGTAGACTGCGGCTCTTCATAGAGACTAGGAAATATATTACTTTCACGAAAATATAGGAATTTGGCAAGAAAATGAGAGAAATTTCGACGTAATATCATAACATGACAAGTATAAGATACTTACGTAATGGATTTCTGCATTGTTAATTTTAACCTAAGTTTTGACCTGAGTAAGGCATTGACAATTACTAGTGATTCTTTCATTCATCCATCTACAAAATACAACAAGGCTTAGCGCCGTTTCCTCTTGTTGCTGTTGTTGTGTTGAGTAAATCCCGTCAAACCGCAGCGCATTCATCATCATCATCATTACGACGTATGATGCCTGTATGGCCTTTTGTCTGTTAAAATACCTAAAAACCACAACCACTTGTCACTGTTTCCGGTGCAGGAACTTTTTGTTGACATGTAATACACGACGGATACACACACACACGCACACCACACATACACATGTAATTAAACTAATGGGTGCATGACTGTCGGCTAAGTTAGCACATGGAAATTGAAGCCGCACATTGCCAGTGTGTCAATAAAATAAAAATACATATACTGCCAGAGCCGTGCTGGAGTCAGAGTACAATAGGCATAAAAGCCTAGGATTGAATTGTGGCAGGTGCATCCACAGATAGTCCCATATGAATCGTCAGTGTGTCAGTATATCAGACATGTGAAAGCAGGTCGGCCAAGCCTTGACTTTTTAGTCTTGGTGCGGTGGTCCAGTGGAAAGATGCTTGGTTGCTGGTGCTATGCAGAGTTGCAGAATGGCGGTTC
The DNA here is from genome assembly GCA_034401795.1 of Chaetoderma sp. LZ-2023a. Taxonomy (NCBI): domain Eukaryota; kingdom Metazoa; phylum Mollusca; class Caudofoveata; order Chaetodermatida; family Chaetodermatidae; genus Chaetoderma; species Chaetoderma sp. LZ-2023a. Next base: position 94,352,325 of record CM067372.1, read on the forward strand.
GATCCCCCGACCGGGAGATGGTGATCAACAAATTAAACTAATGGGTGCATGACTGTCGGCTAAGTTAGCACATGGAAATTGAAGCCGCACGTTGCCAGTGCGTCAATAAAATAAAAATACATACATACATACATACATACATGCATACATACATACATAATATACACACACAAACACTCACGCCAGCTCCAGACAAAAATGCCAAAACATCCATCTATACTATAGTCACAGGAGCAAAACCGGCTATACAGTATACTAGATACTGACAGGGCAATCCCTGCCAGTATCGTATATCAGTATCGTGTATCATTCATATCTTGATCTTGATTAGTTATGCAGAAGACTCGAAAACAGAGATACATATTACATTTCTAGATGCACAGAAAGCTTTCGATGTTGCCTGGCATGACAAACTGTTTGTGGCATTGTATGAACCTGGAGTAGGAGAGCTATCGTGTAGCAGAACATTACACAAATAAAACCTCAATTACAAAGTCACAGCCGATAGAATACGACCTACAGAAGAACACACAAGCAGATTGTTGAGAGAGAGTGTCAGCGAAATAGAGGACAGAGAGCGAAGAAAACTAACCCTAATACTTTTCAATGTAACAGAAAGCAAGTCAGATGACCCTTTAGTGAGGAAAGTCGATGACGTCAAGGCAGTGGAAGAACTCCAAGAAAGTCTCTATCTCAAACATGAAATCACTGTAAGTAGACCAGTACGCTTGGAGAAAAAATGCACCGACTACAGTCCAAGACCACTTCGAGAAACTGCAGACAATATCACCTCAAAAAACGAGATATTGAAAAGTGCACAGAGACTTGGGGAAAGCGAAGATGACAACATAATGCAGATCTTCATAAAACGAGACATGACACGGGTCGAACAAGAAGAACTCTCAATCCTGAGGAAAGAAAGAGACCTGAAAACACAGGAGCCTGAGGCAAATAAGGCAAACGTGAGATGGATTATCACCAAGGATGGAAGGCTAGTCTGGACGAACAAATGCCCGGAGAGAAAGTAAACAACACGAGTAATGTTCACCATGTAAATATGTTTACAAATTTGGTCAATGTAATATGTGCAACTCCACCAAGACTGGATTCGCATGTGTATACTTAAATGCAGACTCTCTCCTAAACAAACATAATGAACTACAGGTACTTATCACAGAGATCAACCCAGACAGCATTGCAGTAACAGAAGTGTTGCCAAAACACACCAAAGATCCAGTCGCAGAATCAGAACTGAGCATAGATGGATATGACTTGTTCAGCAACATAGAATCCACTGCAAGTAGGGGCATCTGTATATATGCTAAGCAAATGCTAAATTGTCAAGAAACACGCTTCAGTACAAAAGAAACACAGGAATCTGTATGGATAGAAATACAACTTTTCAACACAGACAGCCTTTCTAATTGGATGCATGTATAGATCATCAAACAGCACTATCCCTAATGACACCAACATAAGAGACATGTTGAAACATGCTTCACAATCTAAACATAGCCATATCCTCCTAATGGGAGGCTTCAACTATCCGGAAATAAACTGGAGGGATGGGACTTGACCTCACAACGAAAATCACTCTGCTAGTAAGTTCCTCGATTGCATACGCGACTGCTTCTTGTACCAACATGTGCAAACCCCTACACACCATAGAGGCACTCAGCAACCTAATATCCTACACCCCGTCTTGACAAATGAAGAGAGTATCCAACGCTTACCACCACTAGTGAAAAGCCACCACAGCTGCCTAGTATTCAAGCTTAAATGCTACACAGATGATAATCCAACTAAGACTACAAAATTACTCTATGACAAGGGTGACTATGATAAGATGAGAAGCGAAATGGCAAAAATCAACTGGGACAGAGAGCTAGAAGGCAAGAACACCGAACAAAAATGGACAGTCATCAAAACCGATGTTCTTAACTCAGTCAATAGATGTATCCCGCTCAAGACCATAAGCAATAGGCATTCACAGAACAAACCGAAAAGAAGTCCCTGGATGAATGACAGCATTAAAAACAAACTCAGAAATAAATGGCTAGCATTAGACAAATTCAGAGAGACGAGAGAAGAGAAGTATTATAAGGAATATGCCAAATACTGCAACCAATTGAAGTGGGAGGTGAGAAAAGCAGAGAGAATTTGAACGTGAAATTGCAAGGAAATCAGAAACCAACCCCCAAGCTTTCTATGACTATGTAAGATCCAAACTAAAGACAAAGACCGGGATTGCAGCCCTCACAAGAGCCAATGGCACAACAGCAAAAACTGACACAGAGAAGGCTGTAGAACTGAACACATACTTCACAAGTGTATTTACGCGCGAGGACACAAGTAGTATACCACAGCTTGCCAGTAACTTAACTAACAGTCAAACATTGGACCAAATCAGAATCATAGAAACTGATGTACAAAAAGACTCAAGAAACTTGTAGTGTCAAAATCCAAAGGACCGGATGAGATCTCACTGAGAATTCTAAAAGAGATCAGCGATTTCATCGCCAAACCCCTGACAATGCTATTTAACCGATCCCTCACTGAAAGAAGGCTCCCGCAAGACTGGAAAAATGGACAGATCACACCAATCTTCAAGAAAGGTAGCAAATCATCAGCAGACAATTACAGGCCAGTAAGCTTAACATCACTAGTATGCAAAATTATGGCATACTTCATCCGAGATGCACATAACAAAGCACATGTCCAGCTTCATGTCAGACCACCAACACAGTTTCTTAAATGGCCGGTCCTGCATCACACCGCTCGTAGATACACTAGATTACTGTACTAAAGCTGTTGCCGATGGTGATGTAGTTGATGTCATCTACCTTGATTTCGCTAAAGCGTTTGACACTGTTCCATACCAAAGACTACTGAACAAACTCCGCAGCTATGGAATTAGTGGGCGACACTCTAGGATGGATACAGGCATTCCTAAGCAACAGAAAACAGCAAGTATCCATCAGTGGATCTTGCTTCAATTGGACTCCAGTGTTAAGCGGAATTCCACAGGATAGCATGCTTGGACCCTTTTTATCTACTTCATTAATGACATGCCAGGACTAGTAGAAAGCATGATCAAGCTCTTTGCAGATGACACCAAGCTGTTCACGCGAGTTAACTCCAGAACTGACCATGATGTGCTCCAAAAAGACTTGAATAGCTTTAAAAACTGGTCAGATACACGGCAGCTCCGTTTTAATGCAACTAAATGCAAAGTTATGCACCTAGGCAGAACTAACGATAAATTCCAATACAGCATGCAGGAAAGTGACCAGCCAGTTGTACTAGAGGAGACCGTATGTGAGAAGGACATAGGAGTGTATGTAGACAATTCTCTAAAGTTCAACCAGCATGCAGTAAAGGCAGCCAATAAGGCCAACAGATTAGTTGGCCTGATTAGACGATCATTTGACTACATAGATCCTGGCACATGTTTCCTGTTGTATAAGACCCTAGTCCGACCACACTTAGAATATGGCAATGTCATCTGCTCCCCCTTCTACAAGAAAGACATCCAACTACTGGAAAATGTTCAACGTCGAGCCATGAAATCTGTTCTAGGACTCAAGCAAATGCCATATCAAGAGCGCCTCAAATCACTCAAACTGCTGAGCCTAGTGTACAGACGTCTATGGGGTGAGTTAATAGAAATGTAAAAATATCTACATGATGTGTACAATGTGGACCATGAAGCCATTCTACCGCTCGATAAAGGCGACAGGACAAGATGTCACAGCTTCAAAGTGCAGAAACAACGTTTCAACACAGACACCAGAAAGCGTTTTTTTTCACTATTAGAGCGACCAACCACTGGAACAGTCTACCAGAGTCAGTAGTGATGGCTGCGTCCATCAACTCATTCAAGGCAAGGTTAGACAGACACTACAGTGAGGCCACATAAGCAATCGATTCCCCGATCATGCCTGCCCGCACCAACATACCAGTTCAACAGGTGCAGGATCCGGCCGTCAATGAAGATAGTGAAGACATGCTACAGGCTGCATAGCCTAACAAGCAGAAGAGGATTATGTAACTATGTAATTATGTAACAAAGTGGAATGGAATACTGACGGATCCAATACTTAGTAAGCAAGAGACCAGACAGGGAAGTTCACTTTCAGATGAACTGTTCAATATATATACTCACACAAGACCGTACATATTTTTTAAGAATCAGGATTGGGATACGAAGTAGGACATGTAAATGTTGGCAACCCAACATGTGCAGATGATATAGCACTGGTGAGTGGAAACGCACACAATATGGAGGGAATGGTAGGACTAGTAGAGCACTGTGTTAACTACAATAGATAGAAAATTAACATGTCAAAAAGTGCTTGTATCACAGGAAACATAAATACTAACAACCTTGGAGGGGCACCAGGCTATTATCAATTGAATTGAAATAACAAGCTGCCAATCAGCAATCCACCTTGGAATTAATAGAGACTCAACAGGAGAAGTAGCAAAGAGAACACTATATCAGTTGATGGTGGCATGCCTACATGGAAGGAATGGGATGAACCCAACGGTTAGTGTCACCATCCCAAGAATGTTGCATGGGCTGGAAGTATTGAAACCATCTAAAGCAGATATTTGTGCCATGGAAAATTTCCAAAAGAAAACCTCGAAACAGCTACAACATCTTCCGGATCACTGTGCAGACGTTGTTGCTCTATTGCTCATGGGAGATGAAAAGTTAGAATCAATTATTGATAAGCATGTCATCGGCCTGTACCTAAATATATGTCAAAATACAGAATCCATAGAACATCTGTTAGCTCTAAGGCAGCTAGTGACCAAACCCCTCAACAGCAAGAGCTGGTTTTCACACATGAAACACCTACTCAACACGTATGACTTGCCATCTGCAACAGACCTACCCCAAAACTCACTATCTCCAAAGACTTGATCAAGAGACATGTTGACAATTACTGGCGCATTATCATGCTAGCAGAAGCAGCCAAGAAAATGTGTAGTAGGTTCTTGAATCTTCAATCATGCAAACTCAATAAGCTACACCATGTATAGACCACAGTCGCATCAGATGTCCGAGATGCTGAACGTGTATGTGTGAAAGCTAAACTGCTTACAGGAACGTACTTTCTGCAAGCCAATAAAGCACGCTTCAACCAGAATGAGGTGGATCCAACGTGTATCCTGTGTACTAATGCCCCAGAAGATCGTGAGCATTTTCTCTGCAGCTGCAGTAAATTCTCATCAGAAAGGGAAGTATGTAAACAGAAGATGATAGAGATCCTCCTGCAACCTAACAAAGGTGTCCTAGCACACAGGATTCAAATTACAAACTAAGTCTTTCTGCAGATCCTGTTAGATGCAACGTTCCTGATAGATGATAAGTTGCCCGAACACCACATGCAATTAGCTGCAATAGAAGCAACATCAAGACGATATATTCATAAAATACACCAATTACAGTCCTTTCTTCTCACATCACTTACTTTGTAACTGTTTATCAGAAAACATCCGAAGAGGGTGCTCCCAATTTTATGGGAGGGGCGTCCAGCAACCAACCAATCTATGGGGAAACATCCAAAGAACATTGTTTTCACCACACATTCATCAAGTAGCTGGTTTAGACATGTTTTTCCCCTCTGCTAAAATTGGTAAATTTATTTCTGGGATTTGCAAGAGTTTTCTGAACTGCTTAGAAGATCTTCTTCAGTATACTGTGGGGATCCAATTTGGATTTTATTCCACAATGGTTGCGATGTACAAGATGGATTAAACATTTGGACAATTTATTAGAATCAGTTATTTACATTTAGAAATTAAAAGCTGTTGGCATATAGTATGTACTGGTTAGGAGCTCCATCCCTTAAGACAGGTTTTGAAGCTCTCAACCATTGTGGCTGCCACTACATTGCTGGGAAGGCTGTTCCAGATTCGGATTGCTGTTGGAAAGAAGGAGTGAAGCTTTGTTGCCGTTCTGGAATATGGTACCATTAAGTCTATCATGTATTCTACTTTGATGACGGTATTGCACAATCCTTGGAAAGTTGTAGGTTGACTCTATAGGGTGGACTTCAACAAGGCTGTTTATGATTTTGTACATCATGATAGCCTTGGCTTGGTCCCTGCACCTGTGGAGTAGTTCAAGTCCTAGTTTTTCAACAAGAGCTGTGGTACTTGAAGTCTGGCTGAAATCGCACAATATTCTGTGTGATCGTAGCTGTGCCATCTCCATGTCTCATATGGATTCATTGTGATGAGGACTCCATACAGTGGATGCATACTCTAAGCTGCGATGTACAAGTCCCTTGTAGCACAGTGTCTGTATTTTGGCTGGGCAGCCCTTTAAGTTCGTGTATACAAAGGCACTTGTCCGGGTGGCTTTGGCTGTGATTGACTGTATATGTTTTTTCCACTTGAGATCATTTGTAAATGTCCGGCCGAGGTACTTGGCATCACTCACAGGTTCCAAGGTGTGGCCATGCAGTTAATATTCTGTCTTGATTGGCTTCCTATGATTTGTGATGGTTAAGCTGTTACACTCGCCTATATTAAATTCCATTTGCCAATCTTTCACCCATTGTCCCAATTTATTGAGATCTGATTGTAATCTGGCGGCGTCTGTTTGAGCGTTTACTTCCTTGTACAGTATCTTATTGTCAGGAAACAGGCACACTGTGGAGTTGATTCCATCACACGGATCACTAATATAAATAAGGAACAGTGTTGGGCCCAAGACTGATTCTTGTGGAACGCTTGATGTTACCTTTCCAACTAAAGACATTTGACCTTCTACTGCCACCTGTTGTGTTCTGTCCTCAAGGAAGTTTTCTACCCACGTGGCTATATGTCCTCTGATTCCGTAGTGTCAGAGTTTGATGAGAAGACGTTGTTGTGGGACTTTGTCAGAAGGCTTTTGCGTAGTCAAGCTGTATGTTGTCAGTTTGGCCTCCAGAATCAATAGTTGAGGCAAGGTCATCAACTGTCAGTATGAACTGTGTCTTGCAAAATCGCTGTTTACGGAATCCATACTGGGCATCAAAAAGTATGCTCTGTTTGTTGAGGTGATTGCTGATTCCACATCTTCTATGATAGTTTGTTCCAATCCCTTATCGTACTGGGAATAAAGCTGAATTTAAAGACATCAGTTCTTGCTTAAATTTGGTTGATGTGGCTGTTGTGCATGTTTTTGGTTTTCCGAATTGGAGTCTGTAGACTGTCTAATGATATCTTTGCTTGTTGCTGTAGACCTTTGTAGGACAAATAAGGCAGTTTTGTTTCCTTCTGTCTGACAACAGTGGAAGTTTTAGGGTTTACATTATATTTATCATACTGCCTGGTTCATAGCAATAGTTTGAGGTGATAAATCTAGCTGCACATTTTTGCACATTTTCTAGTTTGTCCAGAAATGTTATCTGATGAGTGGCCCAAACTGTACTTGCATATTTGAGAACTGGTCCACACTATCTACATTATGGAGAGATAGGGGTGGAAAACGAACTGGTTGAAAGGATTTTTACTGTAACTGGCGATTGATCGACATAATGTAATTTGATTCTCTATCTACAAAGTGATTTTGGACAAAGTGCATGGTTCTTTACAATATGTTGTGCAGACAAAAGTTCTTGTGAGCACTAGGTGTGGAATGATAGGACAATCCCCAACAAAAACAGGCGGAGGGATATGAAGTTTATTTACAATAATAATGGAGGTGCAATGCAATAATTGGCTTGCCAGCTCTTTGTGGGATCTTAGCACAGACGGACAGGACAGTCCCTACCAATCTGCCATTCAGTAAACAGTTGCTGAGTGTGAAGAGTGTGGAAGCAAGATAATAGCTAGTAGGATTTTTGGAGTTCACAGTTGTGAAGCTCAACTAAATAATGTCATCAATGATTGATCTTCATCCATTGATAAACGGAAACAAGTGGCCATTTTTATTCTAGACTTTAAAAAGGCTGTCATTCAGTCTGCAATAGTCATAAAGTTCTGTATGATTTTCTCCAGATCTCAGTGATGTGTTTGTTCCAGCTTCAGTCATTGTTGATGTTGACGCCCAAGTACTTTACTGATGAAACAAAACGTAGACTTGTTCCTTTTAGTGTGTAGTCGAATTTGATGGGGGGTTTTTTCTGGTTAGGCTCACCATGTTGCACTGGTTGGAAGCGCATTCCGCAAGTGGTCGCCCATTTACCTAGCATGTTTATGTCTTGTTGGAGTACCTTACAGTCCTTGGGGTCATCAATTTCCTGGTAGCATACACAATCATCAGCGAATAGCCTGATCTCTGAGGAAGTGTCCTGGACTATATCATTTATGTGGACTGAAAACAGTAACAGGCTTAAAACGGTTCCTTGAGGTACTCCAGACACAGCATTTGATTTGGCACCATTGACTACTACGCAATGGCTGAGTGAAGGTTCCATTTTGGGTGCCACCGTGGATACCATAGTAGCCCAGTTTAATAGACAATCAACTTATACACCCATGCCTGTGCTTTAATCATTAGCTATTCAAATTTTGAATAATTGACCGAGGTACATTAGTTGACTAATCCTGCAGGTGTGCGACTCAATATTAAGTCCATTAGAACTTATTAAAAAACTCATGAACATGTGAACCCATTAACGGTCAATAACAGAGCCACCTACCCAATTTTTAGGCTAAAATACAGCCAATGTAGACTCCTTAACAGCTTAAAATATAAAGAAGCGTAGTATACAGATCTCGTCATTTAACATAAAGTCGGTAACGCAAGCAACTTTTTAAAGTTTACTGAATTATAAGAACGTGTTTATACGCATTCGATTAGTTCCCTGTATCGATTTTCTTTAACAGACATTTTGACCCTTTATAAACGCCTAACATCGAGGGGAAAAATCGTTCAAATTTTGTTTTCAATCTACACGCTTTAAGCATTATCGCAGAAGTTATTTTAAAGTTTTTTGGGGAAAATGGAGAGTTATGTTTTCAACAATAATTCTGAAGTTGGAGACATAGTGTCCCCTCCGAGAGTTAGTAGATTCGCAGTATACAGAGTCGTCCGGAGTATCTGGTAAAAATACAAGACTCGCCACCCTCTATTGAGGTTACTATTAGGGGACCAAGCTGGTGCTTGGCACCCTATTGTTTTCTTGTTTATTTTTATATTTATCTTTATTATTCTGTGCTTTTATTTGTTCGCGAATAGCGTGAAGACAAAAATGCCGATGAAATTCAACCTTTGCATGGCAAGAGGGCCTTATAAGAGCAAACCTTTTACATGTTAATGGATATGATTTTCTAGAGCGGTTGGCAGCCATCTTTAATTTCCGGAAAATTTGTCTGCATTTTAAAAATTCTTCTTCTCCAGAACCACTGAAGGGAATGAGCTGAACTTTGGTGAAAATCATCGGAGAGTGGGTCTCATAAAAGTTTGTTCAAGAGAAGTCGCTAGATCGAAAAACACGGATTTGAGTATGGACCAACCAGAATCAAGCAGTCTGGTGGAAATATTGAATTTTTTATTTGATGGAATTTAAAGCCCAAATTGGTCATATATAGATTTTGGGGGTCGAGAAATTCAAATCTGGCATTTTCGAATTTGTTCGATCGACAGTTTGGCTGCCATCTTGGATTCGTTTCCCGCCAATTCCCCATAGTAAAGCAATTGGAAAGTTAAAATGCCTTCTCCTCGGAAACCACTGGGTGGATTTTAATTACATTTTGCAGGAAGCATCGTTAGGTAATAGAAATTGTATTTTGTTCAAACAACGCTGGTCGGCCTATTAGGCCGGTGGCCATTTTGGATTTTGTAGTATTTCGGGAAATGTTTTTAAAAATCTTCTCCGAAACCACTTGGCGGATTGATTCAAAACTCATGAAATATCATTTAGGGCATCGGCGGAACTAAGTTTGTTCAAGGGAATTTGATTGGCCGAAAACTTGGTTGGCCATCTTGAAAGACCTAGTTTTCATGAAAATTACTTCTCCAGAACCGCTGAATGGATCGGGCCGAAATTTGGCTGATATGATTAAGGAGTGAGAGTCATGACAGTTTGTTCAAGAGAAATCGATACGTTAAAAACATGGCCGCCATCGACCAATCAAAATTCAGCATGATTGGCGGCCATTTTGAATTTTTTTATTTGATGGAATTTTAAGCCCAAATTGGTCATATATAGGTTTTGAGGCTCGAGAAATGAAAATCTGGCATTTTCGAATTTGTTCGATCGACGGTTTGGCGGCCATCTGGGATCGTTTTCCTGCCAAATTCCCCCCTAGTAAAGCAATTGGAAATTTTTAATTCCTTCTCCTCGGTAACCACTGGGTGGATTTCAATTATATTTTGCAGAAAGCATCATTATGTAATAGAGATCTGATTTTGTTCAAACAATGCCGGTCGGCCTATCAGGGCGGCAGCCATTTTGGATTTTGTAGTATTTCGGGAAACGTATTTAAAAATCTTCTCCACCGAAAGCACTTGGCGGATTGATTCAAAACTCATGAAATATCATCTAGGGCAGCCGCTGAACCAAGTTTGGTCAATTGGCCAATTTGGTAGATGGCGGCCATGTATTTAATGTATTGATTATTAACGTATCGATTGGCCAAAAACTTTGGTGGCCATCTTGAATGACCTAGCTTTCATGAAAACGAGTTGTTCTCCAGAACCGCTGAAAGGATCGGGGCGAAATTTGGCTGATATGATTAGGGACTGAGGGACCTTATAGGTTGTTCAAGATAAATTGATATGTAAAAAGACATTGCCGCCAGCGACCAATCAAAATTCAGCATGACTGGCGGTCATTTAAAAATTTTTTATTTGTGGAAATTTGAAGGTTTTACATAGGTTTTTGGGTCTTCTGATTCCAAATTTGCCAGTTTCAATACTGTCGGACGAACGGTTTGACGGCCATCTTGAATCATTCTCCCGCCAAAACTGCCAATGCTAAAGCAATTGGAGAATTGAATTGTCTTCTTCTCAAGAAGAACTGGGTCGATTTCATTTTTATTATTTTTACTGCCATTGTTGACACAGGACTGTTTGTTTTACAAGACCACAATCAAATATGGGCAGACTGGGCGGATAGATTCCTACTGTAACCTTCTCACATAATTCAATAAAATTGACAGCATTAATCCAACTTAATCAAATCTAAGAGGCTATTTAGGCTCTAAGCCACCTATAACAGCTGGCTCAGATAAGGTTCTCGTCTTAGCGACTGGGATGCTAGCCACTTGCAACCCCTCCCCCCTCCCCCCCCCCCACCCATCGGATGAAATGCTTCATTTCGTATACTCTCTGATTGAACTACATAAAACACGAACCATCACCATATTAGTACGCAAAACATGACGAAATAGAACATCACAAAATATAGGACTAACCTATTTTTTATGTGTCCTCCTCTTTGCCACTGGTGTTGAGAGGTGCATTACTGAAAGCGGGGATATCCCCTGTCAAAATGTACTAACTGCGAGTAATAAAGTCCTTTATGACATTATTATCAAATATTTACATTTAAAAATGTAATATTCATGTAAAATCTATAAGGCAAGTGGATTGCTCGTGTCACAGAGATAATGGTCGGTAAGACTGGAATCACAGTGCCACTGGGTTACTGACATAATGCCATCCACTGCCAATCCGTTAAACAGAGCCATGGAAGCCATTACGCCATGGACACTGTGAGCCCTGGCAATGTCAACTTGTTTACAAACCCGTAAGGGCTGGCATGCCTTGCGCTGTGGCTACTCTAGGAGCTGGATCCATGGCATCGTGAGGGGCTAAATACATGATGTTATGGTCCGGGCCTTCCATAGTGTCTCTCTCAGCAAGCCGAGGAATACGGTACAGCCAGCCATCAGCTCCGTTCCGGTCTAGCCATTGAGCCATGAAACCTACTCCCAATGAAGTAGTCCCACAGAAAAGGAGGCCCGTGTGCCCCCCCCCCCCCCCCAGGGTGAGGACAGATTTCCATCTCCATGGCCATCGGCAGGCCATAGCAGTGTCCTCTTCTTCCTGCCCAGAAAAATTAGATGCCAAGTTTGAAAAGGGATCAAACCCAGCCTGGGCAGGAGGGGTATCACGAAGGGGTAGATACTCATAGCCTTTGACTGCTTTAAAGCACCCGATAAGTTGGTGCCCGAGGCCATGGCTTTCGCTCCCGGGCCCACGGGCGAGGCAAGCCTCAGCCCTGAACCTGAAAACTGGTGGCCTAACAGAACCAGACCAAGCGATGGGAACCCTCTGCCGGGAGCAGATGATAAGATGGCAATGAACTCAGACCGGGAAATATGCTGCGAAGCAACTCCGGCACAAGATCCGTTATCATCCTCTTCATCTCTTCCATTATCTCAATCCGGAAAGCTTCCATGGCTGGCATGCCAGACGTGGAAGCCTTCCTTTTCTTACCAACAATACTTTCCTTCTCCAGTCATGGGCCATGACTCGCAGACAGAACATTTTAGCAATGGCCCACACGTACTGCACCTAGTGCAGTCATGAGGGTAGTAGCATTCCTTTACAAAGCGATGGCATGAAGGACACTCAACGACCTTCTGAAAGACACAAGACGCAGACAATTAGATTTTAGTCTTTGTAAGAAAAGACTAAAAACTCACTGAGCGGGAGCAACTAAAGGATAATCGATTTTGAGCCTTTAGTAAGGGAAGTTGCTACAAGAGAAAATGCCATGACTAATAGATGTTAATCAAATAACATGGCTGATTATGACGCCAAATCTCTACTACTAGCTCTCCATTAAAAATCTATCAAGACAAGGTGGGTAATTAGTATTTGAACGATCGTCCTCTCGACGATGGATCAGGCTTAACACTCAATGTCATAGCTAGATTAGACTTGAATTTAATCAATGAACCTATACATACCATCAGAGAAAACAGAGGAATAAATCTCGCAGTCAACAACAATGACTATTTTCAAATATTTGAATGCACTTCTGCATAACTCTCATATACCTGGACTATAACGTATAAGTTTACCACCGGAGAAGCCGGCGAGTGAAGTCCACTGGTCATCAACTGCTATACCACGTCTTTATATCCACGATTGGGCAGAAGAGGCAGAGAATGTGAAAAAATTACTTCTTAGTTAATTTTTCTCTGTGCAAACTCTGGACATATTTTTTGTAACAAATCCCAAGTAAGGGAGATGAACCAAGTATAGGAAAGGCACACCACAAGGCAAAGAACATTTAAAAAAGCTGAAAATACAAAGCATAGGTGGTTAGCTAAGAGTTAAGAATCCCCCAAAATAACTTGGCATAATATAGACGCCTCCACGTGTAAACGTGTATCATGGAAACACCATATGATGGCTAGGTCCAGATCCATCACCAGGTGACTTGTTGATGTCAGACATCATAAACACTCAAATTTAAGTTCAAAAGAGCTAAAAAAAACACTTCACAAAAGAGCCAAAAAGCAAGAGAAAATTCATTTAGCAAAAAGGCGCGTTGTAATGGAAGTTAATAATTTGAGAAGAGGACGTGACAGACCCGTGCATGTGCGAGTTTGGGCGGCGCATCTGCCGGATTGTCAGTTGCCTCACCTGCCCAGTAGGGGCAGTTTCCTTTTAATTCTGAGTCTTATTGAAGCTATTTGGGAAATATCATAGAACATCAGGCTGGTAAGTATACGCTTGATGTGAAAAAGCTTTAATGGCCATTAGTCTCTAATCATATCTCCAAATTTCGGCATGATCCATTCAGCGGTTTTGGAGCAGTCATTTCTGCAAAAAGTAGGTCATCCAAGATGGCCACTAAATCATTTGGCTAATCAAGTTGTCTTGAACAAAGATGGTTCAGGTTTTTGCCTTGGATGATGTTTAATGAGTTTTGAATTTACACCCCAAGCAGTTTCTAAAAATCGGCCAAAATTCAAGATGGCTGCTGGCCAAATTGGCCGATCGACTCCCTTTAAACAAACTTATACGTCTGCCCTACGGATGATTCAAATTGGCCTAGAGGTTCGTGAGAAGTTGTTTAAAGAGAAAGCTGATAGACAACGAATGACAGACAGGCGAGAGACGGGTGACAGACCAACTCAACCGCAGGATTTACAGCATCAAGATTAATGATTGGCCTAGAAATGTGACTACCAATTGATTGAATGGTCAGACGGTCATCTGATCTAGTCAGTAATTGTGGCCAGTATGCTAAGAACCTGTCCGAGGACATAGAACAAACTTTCAACATGGTCAGACAGAATTGTCAAGGTGTTCAGCGTTATCAAAACGACTGGTATGACAGAGGAATGGTGGCGACACCATACAAAGTAGGTGACGAAGTTATGCTCTACAACAGCAGTAAAACCAGGCTAAGCTCCATGTTCCACATACTGGCCCTTACAAAATCATCAAAGTCATGAGTGATCTATTATATAGGATCTAGCTTGTGGGGGGGGGGGGGGTGGCAAGAAAACTAGAAGGGTGGTACATTTTAATAACTTAAACAGCAGCAAAAAATTAGTAGCAGCCAACATAGTTGCTAAGTTGAACTAAATGCTAAATGTTAATGTTGAAAAATATGTGATTCCCTCTCATTATACGTAAGCATGTGTCCAAGTTTGTGTCCTTTATCATTAACCAAAGTAGAGATATGAACTACTAAGTTGAGCCAAACGGAAAACATTAATGTTGAAAAAAACAGTTTTTACCAAGGTTGCTGTGACCTTGCCCATTGACCTTTTGGCCCAAGGTCATTGTGTGATGCTGTGTCATTATAAAGAATCATGTGTCCAATTTTTGCTCCAGTGTGATTAACCAATGTTGAGATATGAACTGCTAAGTAGAGCCAAACGGAAAATGTTAATGGTGAAAGCCCCCAGTTTTTACCACGGTCAGAGTCACCTTTGATTTTTTTTACCACACGGTCAATGTGTGATGCTGTGTCATAAGGAAGCATGTGTCTAGTTTGGGTCCAGTATGATTAACCAAAGGCAGAGCTGGATTTACGCAAGGGCTGGCGGGGCTGAAGCCCTGGGGCCCCAACTGTTTTGGGGCCCCTAAAATGTGCACTACATTTTCTTTGTCCATTGTAATTATTTTATAATAACAATATGTAACTTTAACGCTAGGGAATGTGTCCCTGTGAATCGATATATGGTAACAATAGCAGGATATACTGCTAAGTGACTAACGGCTGTGAAACTTTGCAAGATAACTCGATTTGTTCATTGCTCTCAGGCTGAATATTTCATTGTTTGCGTGGGATACAGTCCCACAATCCACACAATACTGTGACAATTAGGGTTTGGAATCATGAACTGGAGACAGCATGGAGGACTTGCTTAGTTGCCATTGTCACTATCAGTATATTAGCCCACCCAACCCTTGCTCCACCACTGTGATCTATAGGTGGATGAACGATGGGCCCTAGAAAGTTAATAGCCCTGGGCCCCTAGTAGGCTAAATCCGTCTCTGACCAAAGGAGATATCAACAGAAACGTTCAGCTAAGCGTAAATTGGCCGCCGCCGGGTGGCCGTGCAGGGTATCACAATAGCCTGTTTTACTTCGTAAAGTCGAGCTAAAGATAGCGACCAGATATAAGTGAAACGAACAATTAACTTCCACACATCAAGCATTCAGGTTTTGCTGAGAACAATTTCACAAGTCAGTCCAGATCCCAAGTGTTTACTCCATAGTTGTTATTACATAACATTTTCTCGGAATGTTCCTAAATGTTTTAACACAGAACCCCTATTATTTCCATGTAAAAGCACCTATATAGATAGGTTGTTGAATATATTAAAAATAATTTTACTGGAGGTGCTCTTACTGTCAAATTAGCTTCAAGATATTCTTAAACGAGAGGTCCAAGGTTCATTGACATTTAAACCATTTGCATTTAAATAGACATAATGGATGATTTTCGGAAAATCCAAAATTGACCAATCAAGACTTTTAATATGTTGAAGCCTACTGTCATAGGATCGTTCCACCCAAGTTTTGTTGAATTTGGGCTTTTGATTGAAAGAGTACCGTTTTTAAATGGTTCCGGAAAACTTTCAGAAAATCAGAGATGGATGCCGAAACATTGACCTATCAAAATTCTGAACACAATTTCTAGAGGCTACGACAATAGGATCCTGCCAGCCAAATTTGGGTGAAATTGCTCAAGCGATTAATGAGGAGTAGCCTTTTAAACTATTTCCCAAAATATTTGTAAAAAATCCAAAATGGCCACCAAAAAAATTGACCAATCAAAATTCTATATGCCAGTTCTAAAGCCTACCGCCCTAGGATCATTCCAGCCAGTCTGATTGAAATTGGCCAAGTAGTTAATGAGTAGACGATTTTCAGAAATTTTTCTGAAAATTCAAGATGGCCACCGAACAAATCACTAATCAAAATTATGTATAAAAGCTCTGAAGCATACCACTTTAGGGTCCTTCCAGCTGAGTTTGCTTGACCGCGTTCAAGTGGTTAATGAGCAGTAGCCTTTTAACTGATTTCCCAAAATTTTCAGAAAATCCAAAATGGCCGTCAGAAAAATGGACCAGTTAGAATTCTGTATACAAGTTCTGAAATCGACCAGCCTAGTATCCTTCCAGCCAAGTCTGGTTGAAATTGCTCAAGCAGTTAATGTGGAGTAGCGTTTTAAACGATTTCTAATTTTTCAGAATCTCCAAGATGGGCGACCAATTTGTGAAAAATTTACCAATCAAAATTCTGTATACATATTCCGAAACCTATCACCCTAGTATCCTTGCAGCCAAGTCTGGTAGAAATTGCTTCAAGCAGTTTAATGAGTAGCGTTTTAAAGCATTTTCTGCCATTTTTTGGAAAAATTACAGATGGCCGCCGTAAAAATGGACCAATCAAAATTCTGTATATGTGTTCTGAAGCATACAACGCTAGGGTTCTTCCATCCAAGTTTGATTGAAATCGGCACAGTGGTTATCGAGTAGGCTTTTAAGAGATTTCAGGAAATTTTCAGAAAATCCGAGTTGGCCGACGGAAAAATGGACCAACTAAAATTGTGTATACAAGTTCTGAAAGCTAGCAGCCTAGCATTCTTTCAGCCAAGTCTGGTTGAAATTGCTCAAGCAGTTAATGAGGAGTAACGTTTTAAACAATTGGGCGTAATTTTTTCGGAAAATCCAAGATGGCTGCTGGAAAATTGACCAATCAAAATTCTGTAAACAAGTTCTGAAGCATACTAGGCTAGGGTTCTTCCAACCAAGTTTGATTGAAATCGGCCTGGAGGTTATCGAGGAGTAGGCTTTTAAGTGATTTCCGGAAATTTTCAGAAAATCCAAGATCATTTATGTGGACTGAAAACAGTTACAGGCCGAGAAAGGTTCCTTGAGGTACTCCAGACACAACGTCAGCAATGTTTGATTTGGCACCATTGACTACTACACACTGGCTGAGTGAAGGTTCTCAGCTATATCACGTCGGATGCTGCTGATGCTGCATCATTCAAAACTATTTGCTGCTGGTAGCCATTAAGGAAAGAGTCTGTCCATTTTTGGGTGCCACCTTGGATACCATAGTAGCCCAGTTTAATAGACAATCAACTTATACTAGTCCAGTCAATCTAGTCCAAAAATATTTTAACCCGGAACAAATTGCAACAGAATTTTTTTACCTCGCCCAGTGTGTAGGGGGGGGGGGGGGGGCCATCATGTACAACATATCAAAAGTCCTCCAAAATTCCAATAGGGGAAAGGGTAAAATTTGCATAATTATTACCAGATTTGGGCCATTTCACCTGAAAAATCCATTTTTCTTTATTTCTTTAAAACCGGTATGTAATATATGTGTGACTGGGTATTTTTGGACTTTTTTTAGTAATAAATGAATACGATTGACATATTCTCCACAAATTAAATGTATTGTGTTATGCCACTTGCATGAATTTACCTAATACCATCATTGATATTGATACAATACATATTATATTTTATTATGTCACGGTATTGTGTGTTTCTAAGCTAAGCTAAGATGAAATAGTATGGCATAGTTACCTGGTTTCAACTAATTTCATCTTGCATCAATTATCCAAGTCATCTTCCTCAATGAGCGTTATTGAATTCGAGCAACTGAGACCCTAACAGTCTTCGCAGGTGGATGTGCAGCTGAGGCCATGTTTTCTACAGGTGCATCTCTTTGATTCACAGCCAGTTTTGCAGCTGCATCTAAATGAATACAGTAAATCGTCAGGTGCTGCCAGCATGTCAGTCTTAACAGGCAGCATTTGGTGGTTGAGAACTTTCCAGCCCCATTCTGTTGGATCCATATCTCCAGCATCTCCTCCCCAAACTTGAATTTGGTAGTACACGCGAAGACTGTGAAACTTTGTGGATGCGGGTGTTGGTGGTAAATCTCGTGCTTCAACATACTTGGAACTTTTTGCAACCTTCTCCCTGAATCGCTTGTACCGCAAAGCAACTGGACTATCCATTGAAGTGCCATTGTATAGAATAAGCATTGCCTTCTCACCTGCTTTTATCACGTCATCTTTATTCGCATTACTCATTGTAAACACTTCAGCAATTTGAGAGAGTTCTTTGCAGCACTGGATTTTGCTAAGGGATGCAGATTTTCCAATTCCATAAAGCCTAGATGTTGAGTCACAGCCAAGGATAGCATGGATAAATAACAGCTGTGAGCACAAACAGAACCCGAGTTTTTCCTTTGCCATTTTGATATTCCACAGTCGGGGTTTCTTTGCATTTTGCTTTGGCTCTGGTCTGAAAAATAGCTGACAGCCATTCATATCAGTATGGTATAGAAGCAACACCAGTAGTTCGGTATCGTCTCCAACAAGAGCAGTATTTGTTGACTTTGAAGCCAAGATAGCCGTTTGCGTAATTAAGACATCAGCATCACCGCTTGCCTTTATCGTTAAGCATCCAGCCTGTTCGAGAGATGAACTTAAGATTGATATGAACCGATGTTTGTTCTGCTTGTTACTAAGAAAATCAGGCTTACTCAGAGTTACAACTGTTTGCGGAGTCAGTACAACAGTTGCGCCTGATCCACGAGTTCGCCTCTTATGTGTTACATCTTTTATGTCTGGGCCTTGGTCATAACCATCAAAAACTACTGTTGCCTTTCCATATTTGCTTATGCAATATTTTACATATCTTTGACAAACATTTGCAAATGTCTCTCCACGCTGCCGTGGAACACGGTGTAATAGAGCTCCTCCATCAAGCACATAGTGGACAGAATCTGGAAGGACTGCATCTTCATTTTGAATTAATTTCCACAATGCATCAGCAAGTGCCGGCTTATTTGCTTCCCATGGAAGAGATGAATTATCAAAGAGTGCGGGCGGATGAGTGCACAACTCATACTAAAAATAAGATGATGGATTCCCTTTTGATCCATTTGTAGCAATTAAACTGAGTCTTTGAAATAGGAGTTGTGGATCAATTTGTACACATTCATCATCAATCTTGAGAGATGTTTTGGATGCTACGGTAATAGCTTGTCTCTTTCTCTGGAACGAAATGCTTGATACACATTGGCCACACATCGAATTAATAATTGATTCTCCAATATCTTTAGCATCGACAACATTGACTGATTCATGTGCAGACAATCCACTAACAAGTCCTCTAAGAGAAGGGTCTGGTCCAAATGGATTCAGTTCACTAAGGATTTTGAGAATTTTGTAAGTATCAGCCATATCACGCTTTATTCGAGATTGTGTGGAATCTTTGTGTTGTTCACTTGAATCACAGTTTACCCCAGAGAGCTCTTGCATTGCATTACACACATCTGCACATGCGGGCATAGACAACAACCAAACAAGATGCTGAAGTTCTGTCATTCCACGACCTCGTGTTAGACCACCACTTGACTTTACACTTCTCATAAGGACCTGCTCAACAACTAGATCAGTAGATAACCCTGCCCAATACCTATCACTTCGATGAATGACATGATGACCATTGAGGAAGCTGGTGTGTATATCTGGATCACTTTCAGGTATTTCTAACATCTTTTGTAAGTATACATATGCAGACTTGGCGTACAGATTATGCCTAGCGGCTGCAAAATATGGAAACATCTCACGAACGGTCTGAAGGTGCAGGTTCCAATCACCAGTTCGTTCTGCCTTAATGAATTTGCGCAGAATGTCAACCAACTCCATATACAAAAGCCAGAGTCGTGCAGTCCTCTTATCTTTCATGACCACCTTCTCTGAGTCTAGTTTGTCCTTGACATCATGTAATGCATTTTCCAAGGACAATCTTGTAGCTACATACGGATTTTTGATAATGTCATCATAGAGCTCTCCAACTTTAACCAGACTTTTATTTAGGGAACTTTCAATCGTTTCATGTCCTGCAACATTATCATCATTGTCAAACAATTCTTTTGAATGCATTGCAGCGGAATATTCTACTGTGTCAACTTCAGCATCTGCAATTGTAGGTAGTGGTAGGTTGTATGCATTTGCAATCAAGATTGTACTGAGAGAAGCAAAAACCATGAGGTGTCCTCGAACTGCTCGAGAAATTGCCTTTCCACTAAGAATGTGTTTGACAGCATTCTCAGCGTAGACTACCTCTAGAATAGGCGCAAGACCACTTCCTGCCATTAAGTGACCAATGCAGCCAAGGAAGCATCTCCATATGAAGACCTCCGAGTCTTAGAATAATTTGCTTTAATGGACTCCAGCTCGGCTCAATCTTTATGATAGTCATAGCTTTCCAAAATAAGGGCTGATCAAATGTAATCACGGGTGCACCATGGTATCGGTTTACCTGTTCACAAACATAAGTCAAAGTGGAAAAGATGCAGGTCATGTTACTTGGATCTAGATCTATCATCGGAAGGAAAATAACAGACGATTTACCTGGATAAACTCCTTGGTGAACAGTTTGGATCATGCCAGACCATGACTGTCTCCTTGAACGCAGAAATAAAGAGAAATCCCAGAGGATGTCAATGTCAGCTGTTGGGTCTGTTTGTTCCATCGCAGTTAACTCCTTAAAGGTCAATGGGAAGTTCCTGGTATGCTGAGACTCAAAGTTCCTGTTACAGATCTTGCCAACTTGCTTGATATCTTCAGATGTTACATTTTTCCTTGGAATAAGTTTGCACGAAAGGTTTCCTGGTGTAACAGATGCAATGATTCCCATTCCATGAAATGTATTATGCCCATCTATTGTGCAAATATTGTGATCCACATTGTCGGCAACAAACTGAATGAACTCGCCTGATAATGGCTGTGGTAGATCTCCACCATGAAGTGATGCACTGCGCTCAAACCTCTGTATCTCCGCGTATGAACATCCAAATCCGTGCTTGTACAAGGTGTCAACAATAAATCTAGATCCAAATTTATGGTGCATCTCACATGACAGCCCGAACTGCAAATGTGCCAAAATAACTCTAGGACGAGTTCCTTGCCTAATAGCCTGTCCAACTGATGCCTGTTTCATTTCTGTGTCTTTTCCAGTAAACAAAATCCGCAATAATTCCCGCAGTGTCTCTGGTAAATAATTCAATGCCTTTACTGGGTCGCTCATTTTCTCCCTTGATGGATAGCTTTCAGATGATGTGCATGAATCAATAAACTTAATATCGTGTCTAAGCAGTTTGGCAGCTGTCTGGATGATTAGCATGCTCTCTGATTTGGAATCCTTTCTCTTCTGTTCCTTATAGAAGTCAGTCAAAATAGTAGATGCTTTAGAACGAAAGGTAACAACGTTTGGCTTACCATTCAGTGCTAATAAATATTTCATCGCCATAATTATCGTTTATTTTATCCTGCATGTATTTTGTACTGTATGCTTTATTCTCTTTATCATCGAGATACTCTTGCATTTTATTAACGAGGTCGTGCAGGGTCAGCTGCTCATCATCATTATTTTCAAGAAATGCCATTGTCGCACTAAATGCTCTTACTCTGTCCAAGTCTTCTGGCCTTCCATGTTTTTGGGATGAGCAAGATGAGTGCAGCTGAGGGATATTTTTCATGGTTCGAAAATTACTCTGCAGCTTTGATGGTATACTGCATTGACAACGCATAAATCCGGCGTGAAGGCAAGCCGCCCAGCTACAAGTTTGCCCCATTCGTCTTTTCTCTGCTCACAGGCCTCGGCGATACTACATTGAAAGTCATGAGTACTTACTGGATAAATATCATAGCCACGTTTCTTTCCACCTTGAATTTTTGCAGGGTATCCGCATAGCAAACAATGTTCACTAAAATTGAATGTTGGACTTTCTGAACGGAGTGTTCGCATGGGTGGCGGAGATTGTTCAATTTTCTCTGCGTCACGGGCAATCCGCTTGGGATCAATGAACTCCCGTCGACATTTTACATGAACCCTCTGTCCTACTTCAGCTATGACATCGCTTTCACGGGCTCTGCTAGCATTGTTAATACCGTCACAGCCTTTAACTCGAAGCTTAACAGTTTGTGAGCCATTTTCTAGGCTCTGGTTACAAATAACGCATGTATCTAAATCCATGTCCATATTCTGATTGAATTGTATAGAAATTTATTCAAATTGTGAGATAAAAGTGAAAATTAAAATGCAATTTATTTTAGATAAAATTTTAAAAGCGAAAAACAAAATTAAACTTACTTTAAATAAAAATTTTTTAAATTACCCCGGCCCTGTGCATACAACCATATTTAATCTGTGGTTTGGAGAATTTGTACAAGTGGTTCAAGGCAATATTGCCAATTGCTTACTGTCTTCCGTGACCATGAAATTCAGAGCTTAGACAACATTTCTACATCGTTTATTTGCGGAATGAAGCAGGTAAGGGAAGTTTCATTATTCGGATAATGGCGGTAGCTAAATATGCGAATTTACCCACTTTCCCATCGAGGGATTTTGGAGGACTTTTGATATGTGACACCTGGCAGTCCCATGAATGCCGCAGAAAAGAAATAAATTCTGTTGCAATTTGTTCTAGGTTAATTTGTAGTTTTACTGGACTATACACCCATGCTTGTGCTTTAATCATTAGCCATTCAAATTTTGAATAATTGACCGAGGTGCATTAGTTGACTAATTCTGCTGGTGTGCGACTCAATATTAAGTCGATTAAAACATATTAAAAACATTCATGAACATGTGAACTCATTAACGGTCAATAACAGAGCCAAGTACCCAATGTCTGCGGCTAAAATACAGCCAGTTTTCTTTATTCAGTTTTCTTTATTCACCCAGGCCATTTACACAGCATATGGGGTCATGTAGACTCATTAACATCTTAAAATACAAAGAAATGTGTTAAACTTCGCTAAACAATGGATCTCACGCGTTTTAAAAACACATCTATAAGCATAGTATACAGATCTCCTCATTTAACATAAGGTCGGTAACGCAAGCAACTTTTTTAAGTTTACCGAGTTATAAGAACGTGTTTATGCGCATTCGATTAGTTCCCTGTATCGACTTTCTTTAACATACATTTTGACCCTTTATAAACGCCTAACGTCGAGGGGAAAAATCATTCAAATTGTGTTTTCAATCTACACGCTTTAAGCATTATAGCAGAAGTTATTTTTAAGTTTTTTTTAAAGTCCAAGAGTTAGTGGATTCGCAGTATACGGAGTCATCTGGAGTATCTGGTAAAAATACAAGACTCGCCAGCCCCTGTGGAGGTTATTATTATTATTATTATTATTATTATTATTATTATTATTATTATTATTATTATTTGTATTGGACTTTTACTTTATTGTGTGGGGTGGGGGGGGGCTTGAAACACCCCCCACCCCACCCCTAGCTGTATTCGAACTCATTGCCATTCTTTGAGTTGCAAACCTGAAGATGTCTCGCACTGCTTAAACTGCAAAAAATAAAATAAAATAAAAGGTGTTGCTAGGTGTGCATACGCGTTGTTTCCTAATGAACGGTTGTTGGCAGGCATTAATATTGCATACCGTATAAGTTATGGATGGGTATTGGTAATTACTTGGAGATTAGTTAGAAGCTTTTGAAATAGAAAAATAATGCAGCGTCTGAAGATAATGCTATCATTCATCCAGTTTGTTGAAAGCGACATATTCCTAGTAAATAATGAAAATAGAATTGCTTAAACCTCTAAAGTATACAGTGTAAACAATTTTATTTTATTCTTTTTTGCTTCGAATATGTATCTTTAATTGGGTTTTTACACCTAGATGCATTTGAAGCATGCCAATCTTTGATGAATTCTCCAGAAGGTTGCTCTAAGAAAAACGTTTAAAATTGAAAAAATATCAAAATTAGGCTGAAATATGATTAATGTACGGACTTACTCAGAATAGGTTTGAAATTTTTTTTTAAATCATTAGATTAATTATTAATGTATATTAGATCCTAATCTTTAGACGTTAATAGCTGAACAACCGCAACTCAAAAGTTATTACGCCATTTAGATGTATAATGTTCATTTAAGTTTTGTTGGTTTTGAGGGTTTTTTGGGGGGTTAGTTTAAGTTCAAGTTTATTGATTTTTTTTAACTACCTTTCAATCTCGGAACAGCATAGCTACCTCCCTTGGCATGCGATATATTTTTTTTAAACAGTTGTCGTTTGTTTTAACCTTTAGTCACTTCCTGAGAATTCCGGTGACACACTCAAACGTTCGGTCGATGAGATGTTTAGAGCACGATACGAGTCAATGAAAATTGTGAAATTGCGCTCAGCGGCTGGCCCGGTGGGAGGGATCCGGCCAGTGTGTCGACAGCATCAATGTCATTAGAATTAATACAGTGGTAACTAGTGACAACAGGGAGAGCATGCTTGACAGATGACTCGGTTTGGAGGGATCCCGTCAGAACGCCAGCATCACGATTGTCACTAGAGTTGGCGAAATCAGAGCATGATGGAATGTTGGAAATGTGTATCAGCCTGTAGGTGTTCTGCAAGGAAGCAGGTGAACTTTATATGGGTGGGAGAAGCTGGCGGTGGTCTCATAGGTAGCGCAAACCAGAACATGACCTACATTTGCGTTTGGAGCACAAACATCTGAAGTTGCGTATGAAACACAACCAGGAAATGACTTGGACATCGGCTAACACGACCAATGTTGAGAGTAATGATCGTTTAACATGCGCTCCCGTCCACAACACACACCACACCCCCCCCCACCAACCGTTCCCCACCCCTTCTTCTAAAAGAAGATCACACACGGTCATTCCTCCAGCATAATATCCGTTCCTGCCCAATGAAAGTCAAGACACAGTGCTACATCACATTGGTGAGACCAATGCTCGAATACACATCGATAATATGAGATCCGCATTGCCAGACTAACACTGACAAACTGGAAGCAGTTCAGACGAAATTAGCTCTCTTCATCAAGAATGTCTACTGCCGGTACAGCAGTGTCACTGCAATGCTCCAGGAGCTAGAAATCCCAATTCTTGAAGAACGCAGTGCTAAATCCAAAGTCACCATGATGTACAGGGTTGCCAATGACCTGATTGACATTCCAAGCGATCAACTTCAACCAGCTAAGTCAGCTTCCAGGAAGGCTAACAAAACAACTTTTTAGTACTACACAGCAGACTGACTATATACCTACCTACAAAGCATGAAACAAAAGAAAATGACAATCCTCTTTGTGGCGGCGAACCAATGAGGAAAAGAAAAATCCTGGGCTCACTGCTTTGCAGTACTGCTGACATTGCCGCATGCTGCGTCATGGGGAACATAGCGTTGCAGTCCTTCTGGAAGCTATGGATTCGTAGATCAAAGATGCCATTGATAAAAAGACTACGTTTATACAATGCAACCTGCATATCCTTGATGCTGTATAATTATAACAGTTGGGCAGCTCCAAAGGCAGCTCTAGACAATCTCGATGCCACCGCAAACACCTACGCACCATCATTGGACACCGATGGCCAGACAGCATAATTTCCAACGATGCACTACACAAGATGTGTAATACGTCGCCACTGTCTGCAAAAGTCGCCCAGCAAAGATGGTCCATGTTTGGCCATGTGCTAAGGATGCCAGAAGAGACACCAGCACAGATAGCCTTGGAATTCGCCCTACTCGGAGCCAGCAAATACAAAGCCAGGAGTGGACATCATTGCATTGATCTGAATGAGTAAAGATGCTGCTCCTGCAATATCAACTAGTGTGCCAGAGGGACCACAAAAGCGACTGGAGACCAGGTCTTTAACGCCTCAGAATGGTGTTATAGAGTGGTTCCTGAGGATGGTGATGGTGGCAAAGTGTCGGCGGTGGCAGAAGCCTCTATTACTGCTATGAAACATTGACAACAGAGTTTCATTCTCAAGGTAGTTGCACCGTTTCTACTGCTGGATTGTCTCTTCTTGGCAGCTGATTTCCATGGATATACTTGTAATCCTTTTTGATGGAAAGGCATTAAGTGGGTGACATAAGATACGTTACATTCACAACCTGATGGAAATCTGTGTGGACTAAGGATCTTGCAGTCCATTAAGGCGTAAGGCAGTGAATAATAAGTCGATGATTCGATGGTATCTTGATGGGAATAGGTCAGACAACGCCTCTGATTAGCATGGTGGTGGATCATTTTTCATACTTTTGAATCAGTGGCACGTTCAAGTTGGATAGGATGTCCGTGCTGCTCACTGCCGGAAATGTAATAGTTTAATGAGAGCGATTGTCCGTCTTGCTGTTGCCAACTCAGACAGTCTGGCTCAGATAGAGGAGCTGATGTAGTTTCAGACTGGCAGTGTAAGGCTGGTTGACAAGATTGGTCATCATCTGCAGGCAACTCATTATTGGGATCCTGATAATTTCTCACCGGTGGCTGCTCGATAATGGCGTTTGTTTAACGTGGCTGGCCACATCTTTTTATTCTTGTTAGGGCAGTTGACACCCTAATTTCCAGTGTTGTTACAAAAGAAAAGTAACACTTGTCATTCGTTGTTCAGTAGGGTAAAAATGTTGCGATGGTTGGCATTCGGGTTGCTAGTATTCTGCATAAATGGAGGTTCTGATTTGCCAGATAATTTAATGATGGCTTCTTTCAATAAAGCCATGGTTCCTGTGAGCTCAGATATCCGGGCATTGAGCTGCTGAACTTGCCCGTAAAATTCTGGGTGCGGTCTTGTTTCTACTTCCTCATTCCTGCACTGTCCCTTGTGTGCTTTCTCTTGGTTCTCGGTATTGGCGTTGCTGCTGTTTCTGCCCTTATTCGTGGCTTGGAATGCTGGTTAACAGCACAACAGTTGAAACCCGAACCCATCTCCATACAGCCTGAGGAAGCGTTGTTGCTTCCTATACTTTATCGACCAGGCAGAGTCTACGATGTAGGTCCTTGTCTCTCAGACTGAAGCTCTGAGTCTGCAGCTCGCGGTACCCAGTGCGAGCTTCCAAGAATGTTTATGTACGTAAGGATCCATACGATTGATGGTCCATGAAATACATATGCCCTAGACGCAAGTCGTCTTACTCGTGCACCCAATTCCCATGTATACATGGAACGAATGAGAAAGCAGCTCTTGGCGTTTTCATCTTCTCAACCAAATTGTGACACAGGGTGTCATAAGGCGGCATGCCGGGGTAGTGCAGATCTGTTAAAAGTTGCAACACTTCCTTTTACTCTGAAAACTAATACTGCCCCTTGTGTCATGGCTGTCCAACTATGATGATGTTGAATTGACAGCGGTAGTTTTCCCACGCTGTCTTCCCATCATACTCTAGTGTAGTAATTAATGCCTCTTCTCAGAACGGACGGATGGGGGTCATGTGCTATATTGTACAGGTGATATCTTAGCTGATCATATTAGAATTCCTGCACTGAGGAATCCTCCTCTCAAAGTGAAAACCCTTGATGATAATCACATGGTGGTTGTGGCAGGTAAGGTGTTTAATGGAGTGCTTCTCGGCACCTATACAAAGGTTGATGGAAAGGTTATTGAGGTGGTGCCACTGGCCATTGGTATACCGGTTATTCCATTCTACCATGTGGTTGGTTCGCTGCTTGATAGTTTGTTGATTGCACAGGTGGCTGTTCATGCTGGTCATTGGTTGTCCTGTCAATTGGTGGTATTGTTCTGTTGAACAGTTGTTCAGGTAACCAGTAAAAAGCTGTTTCAAGCAGTTGACTAGGTGGCTGCATTGGCTTATGCGGTTGACAAGATGGTTGGAGTGGTGGATGATCCATTTGTGGTTGGACTCTAGGTATCGAAGTCCAGTCCAACGGTTCTGGTTGATATGACTTATTCATGTCTTGAATCTCGTAGTCCAAACAGCAGATCTCTTAATATGTTATGAGCTGGACCTGCTTGGTCTTCTTCCGAAGGCACCACATTCGGTGCCAGTGATCGCGACTGTCAGCCAGCTCTAGTGTGATTCTTGGTGAGTGGTGTCGGGCAGCATCCCTTGGGCAGTGGCGAGCGCTGTCCCCACGAGCTGGCAGCGGCTGAATCGGGTGATGACGAGGTTATGCAGCATCAGGCATCGAGAGGTCCAAACCGGCTGATGAGAGGATGAGTTTTGTCTCGGGAAGACGGGCAGACAACCATTGCTTGTGTCTCGAAGGGGAGGGCGCTTCCTCCCTACAAACATTTGCAGACCAGAGGCGGCTGCAGTATCTATGATTGCTAGTGGGTCCTTCCGCATATGAATGGAGCCGAGTCCTTTTCTCATGGTTAAATTCGATGGTACTGTCGGGATCTTCATCAGGGGGTGCCACCTGGTTAGTGGCGGCGGTCTCAAGATTATTGATGCAACCTAATGGAGTGGGTAGACTGAGGCATGAAGTGTTGTGTGCGAGTGTTTGGTTCCAAGCGTGATTTTAAGCACCTTTATTAGTGTACAATAGTTTAACATCTATAACTTCTTCTCTAAACTGATGGTTTAGGCAGCTATATGTTGAAGGGATCCTATCAGTAGGTTTAATTCCATATGAAAGCATGAGTGTGACAGAGCTTGGGGCGGTGTTGTTCTAAGGCGGGTCTGAAACTATATTGCTTTAGCTGGCTTTGTACTCTTGACATGTTTTTAGAGGTGCATCCACGCATAACTTTTGAAGAGAAGAGAAAGAAGAAACAGGTGGCTAGGGCACTGCTCTAGTTGCGGTCATTGACGGCTCGAGGTTCCAAAAGGTGTAGAGGAAAGAGACAGACATGTGGTCTGATGGTTTTAATGGTCTTGCCCCAGAATTTAGACTGGTGGTTCAAAAGCGGTGGTCGAAAAATGAACATTTCCTACCTAACTGTTTGCGTAGAGGGAGAAAAGAAAATCGGTAGATGCCGCTGTTGATATCTCGTAGGCGGTACTTCTGGGCTACACATCGGCGACTGTTGGCTTTTGTGTGCCTAAACTAGCAGTTGGAATGTTCTCGGCTCGGTGGGTGCTTTGTCTCAGGGCTTAATGGCTAGCCACACTATTAAGTTAGGAGTTAGTAGGCAAGCCTCTTGATAGCCTCAAATGCCCAATTAAGTGAGCTAAACCTCTCTAAGCGAAGTTACGGTCAGCCGGAGGGACTGATACACACAAAGGGGATGCTCGGACAATTACATAGAAGCGGAAAGAAAACCTGTCAAAACCAGAACTGTCTCAAAAAGCTCACAATCAGTACTCCTCCTCGAGCACCCAGAATGGGTGGCCCCTAAAAAATGATGGATCGATCAAGGGGTAACCATGATGAATACGGAGCACCGTTGTGTTTACTCGCGGTAGCAGCAGGTGTCCTCGGTTGAACAAACCTGGATGCTCTAAGGATGATTCCTGCCAAAAATAATTGAAATGGGTCCAATGGTTCTCGAGAAGACATTTTAAATCTCCTATTGCTTTAGTATGGGCTCTTTTGGCAGGAAAAAGATTCAGGATGGCCATCACACCGTTTATCCGAGTTTCGAAAATGGCAAATTTAAAATCATACAAAAAACTTATAAAGAACCAATTTCAGCTTCAAAATCCATCAAATACAAAACCCAATATGGCCGGTAAACACGCTATATTTTTATTGGCCCACAGCGGCCATGTTATTTGACGCATCAACTTCTCTTGAACTAAACGAAATCAAAGAAAACCTTTTTCACGAGAGTTGATACTTACCACCCTGATACTCTATAATATTTCCCAAATATCGACCTAGCTTCAATACGATTTAAAAAGAAACCGCCCCTACTGGGCAGGTTAGGCAACTGACCATCTGGCGGATGCGCCGCCTAAACTCGTGCATGCGCGGGGCTGTCACTTACTAGTCCAAATTATTGGCTGACAAATTGCAACATTTAACGCAGAAAGGATGAGCCTCTGTGGGGCGGAGAGGCCGGGATCATATCAGGGTGGTAAGTATCAACTCTCTCGTGAAAAAAGATATCCTTGATTTCGTTTATTTCACATCTAGAGTATACTTACCACACTGATACTCTATGATATAGCCAGAAATCGTAAGTGAATTTGGCAGGAGGGAGGCGAGGGCAGAAGACCAGCTCGTTCTTGGAAGAGCAAGCTCTTTTGCGTTTTGAGGACAAACATCTGAAGTTGTGTATGAAACACAACCAGAAAATGACTTGGACATCTGCTAACACGACCAATGTTGAGAGTAATGACCGTTTAACATGCACTCCACTCCAACCCACCCATCCCCCTTCTTCTAAAAGAAGAGCACACAAGGTCATTCCTCCAGCATAATATCCGTTCCTGACCAATGAAAGTCAAGGCACAGGGCTACATCACATTGGTGAGACCAATACTCGTGTACAGATCGATAATATGGGATCCGCCTTGCCAGACTAACATTGACAAACTGGAAGCAGTTCAGAGGAAATCAGCCCGCTTCATCAAGAATGACTACAGGCGGTACAGCAGTGTCACTGCACTGCTCCAGGAGCTAGAAATCCCAATTCTTTAAGAACGCCGTTCTAAATCCAAAGTAAAAAATGATGTACAGGATTGCCAATGACCAGATTGACATCCCAAGCGATCAACTTCAACCAGTTACATCAGCTACCAGGAAGGCTAACAAAAACAACCTTTTAGTACAACACAGCAGACTGACTACCTTCCAAAAATCATTCTATCCAGATACAATCAGATTGTGGAATTTACTGCCTGCTGACTTCGTCAAGAGTCCAGACCTGGACACCTTCAAGCTGAAGGTCCAGTCTGTGCGGTTAAGCTAATACATAATTAGCAACATCATGTTTTTAATTGTAAATACAATTTTTTTAAGCTTCCCTCTGCTGTGATGCCTAGTACGACTATTCTCAAGCTATGAGTGATGTACTGTAATAGAAGAAGGAGGAGCGATGCCCTCAATGTCCTATACGCTCTCTATGTACTCGTGCTAATGTACTTTAGGACATCGGACGAAAGGCTTCATTTCGTTTACTCTCTGATTGAACTACAGAAAACAGGAACCATCACCATATTAGTACGGCAAACGTGACAAAATAGAACATCACAAAATATAGGATTAACCTATTTTTGATGTGTCCTCCTCTCTGCCACTGGTGTTGATAGGTGCAGTACTGAAAGTGGGGATATCCCATCAAAATGTACTGACTGCGAGTAATAAAGTCCTTTATGACATTATTATCAAATATTTACATTTAAAAATGTAATATTTATGTAAAATGGATAAGGCAAGTGGATTGCTCGTGTAACAGAGATAATGGTCGGTAAGACTATAATTACAGTGCCACTGGGTTACTGACATATTGTCATCCACTGCCAATCCGTTAAACAGAGCCGTGGAAGTCATTACGCCATGGACACTGTGAGCCTTGGCCATGTCAACTTGTTTAAGAACCCGTAAGGGCTGGCATGCCTTGTGCTGTGGCTACTCTAGGAGCCGGATCCATGGAATTGTGAGGGGCTAAATACATGATGTCATGGTCTGGGCCTTCCATAGCATCTCTCTCGGCAAGCTGAGGGATACAGTACAGCCAGCCATCAGCTCCGACCCGGCCTAGCCATTGAGCCATGAAACCTACTCCCAATGAAGTAGTCCCACAGAAAAGGTGACCCGTGCAACCCCCCCCCCCCCCACAGGGGGCGGACAGATTTCCATCTCAATGACCATCGGTAGGCCAAAGCAGAGTGTCCTCTTCTTCCTGCCTAGAAAAATTAGATGCCAAGTTTGAAAAGCCGGCCTGGGCAGGAGGGGTATCGCGAGAGGCGTAGATACTCATAGCCTTTGGCTGCTCTAAAGCACCGGATAAGCGGGCGCCCGAGGTCATGGCTTTAGCTCCCGAGTCCATGAGTGAGGCAAGCCTCAGCGCTGAACCTGTGGGAGTCGTCTCTGAGTCAAACACGAAAACTGGTGGCCTAATGGAACCAGACCAAGAGATGGGAACCCTCTGCCCGGGAGAAGATGATAAGATGGTAATGAACTCAGACCGGGAAGCATGCTGCGAAGCAACTCCAGCACAAGATCCGTTACCATCATCTTCATCTCTCCCATCATCCCAATCCGGAAGGCTTCCATGTCTGGCATGTTAAACGTGGAAGCCTTCCTTTTCTTACCAACAATACTTTCCTTCTCCAGTCATGGGCCATGACTCGCAGACAGAACATTTTAACAATGGCCCACACGTACTGCACCTAGTGCAGTCATGAGGGTAGTAGCATGCCTTTACAAAGCGAGGACACTTCTTATATCAACGACCGTCTGAAAGACACAAGACGCAGACAATTAGTTCTTAGTCTTTGTAAGAAAAGACTAAAATCTCACTGAGAGGGAGCAAGGATAATCGACTTTGAACCTTTAGTAAGGGAAGTTGCTACAAGAGAAAAGGCCAGGACTAATAGATGTTAATCAAATAACATGGCTGATTACGATGCCAAATCTCTACTACTAGCTCTCTATTAAAAATCTATCAAGGGGTATAATTAGTATTTGAACAATCGTCCTCTCGAAGACGGATCAGGCTTAACACTCAATGGGATAGCTAGATTACACTTGAACTTAATCAATGAACCTACACATACCATCAGAGAAAACAGAGGAATGAATCTTGCAGTCAACAACAATTTAATATTTTCAAATATTTGAATGCACTTCTGCATAACTCTCATATACCTGGACTATAACGTATAAGTTTACCACTGTAGAAGACGGCGAGTGCACTGTCCACTGATCATCAACTGCCATACCAAATCTTTGTATCCACGATTGGGAAAAATGGGCAGAGAATGTGAAAAAATTGCTTCTTAGTTAACTTTTCTCTGCAAACTCTGGACATATTTTTTGTAACAAAAACCAAGTAAGGGAGATGAACCAAGTATAAGAAAGGCATACCACAAAGCAAAGAATGTTTAAAAAAAAGTTGAAAATACAAAGCACATGTGGTTAGCTAATATTTAAGCATCCACCAAAATAACTTGGCTTAATATAGATGCCTCCACGTGTAAACGTGTATCACGGAAACACCATATGATGGCTAGGTCCAGGTCCATCACCAGGTGACTTGTTGATGTCAGACATCATAAACACTCAAATTTAAGTTCAAACGAGCTAAAAAACACTTCACAAAAGAGCCAAAAAGCAAGTGAAAATTCTTCTAGCTAAAAGGCATGTTGCAATGGAGGTTAATAATTTGAGAAGAGGACGTGACAGACCCGTGCATGTGCGAGTTTGGGCGGCGCATCCACCGGACTGTCAGTTGCCTAATCTGCCCGGTAGGGGCAGTTTCCTTTTAATTCTGAGTCTTATTGAAGCTATGTGGCACTGGACTGTCAGTTGCCTAACCTGCCCGGTAGGGGCAGTTTCCTTTTAATTCTGAGTCTTATTGAAGCTATGTGGGAAATATCATAGAGCATCAGGCTGGTAAGTATACTCTCGATGTGAAAAAGCTTTAATGGCCATTAGTCTCTAATCCTATCTCCAAATTTCGGCCTGATCCGTTCAGCAGTTTTGGAGCAGTCATTTCTGCGAAAAGTAGGTCATCTAAGATGGCCACTAAAGCATTTGGCTAATCAAGTTGCCTTGAACAAAGATGGTTCAGGCTTTGCCTTGGATGATGTTTAATGAGTTTTGAATTGACACCCAAAACAGTTTCTAAAAATCGGCCAAAATTCAAGATGGCTGCCGGCCAAATAGGCCGATCGGCTTCCTTTAAACATACTTATCCCTATGCCCTACAGATGCTTCCTGCCAAATATGATTCAAATTAGCCTAGAGGTTCCCGATTTGTTTAAAGAAAAAGTTGATGGACAACGAATGACAGACAGATGAGAGACGGGTGACAGACCAACACAACCACAGGATTTACACTATCAAGATTAATGATTGGCCCAGAAATGTGACTACCAATTGATGTAATGGTCAGACGGTCATCTGATCGAGTCAGCAATTGTGGCCAATATGTTAAGAACCTGTCTGAGGACATAGAACACACTTTCAACATGGTCAGGCAGAATTGTCAAGGTGCCCAGCATTATCAAAAGGACTGGTATGACAGAGGAATGGTGACGACACCATACAAAGTACATGACGAAGTTATGCTCTATACAACAGCGGTAAAACCAGGCCGGAGTCCTAAAGTCCATGGTCCACATACTGGCCCTTACAAAATCATCAAAGTCATGAGTGATCTATTATATATGATCCAGCTTGTGGGGGGGGGGGGGCAAGAAAACTAGAAGGGTGGTATATTTTAATAACTTAAACAGCAGCAAGAAATTAGTAGCAGCCAACATAGTTGCTAAGTTGAGCTAAATGTAAAATGTTAATATTGAAAAATATGTGATTCCCTCTCATTATACGTAAGCATGTGTCCAAGTTTGTGTCCTTTATGATTAACCAAAGTAGAGATATGAACTACTAAGTTGAGCCAAACTAAAAACATTAATGTTGAAAAAATGTTTTTACCAAGGATGATGTGACCTTGCCCATTGACCTTTTGGCTCAAGGTCATTGTGTGATGCTGTGTCATTATAAAGAATCATGTGCCCAATTAGAACAGCTCTCCAAGTGTGATACCAACGATCGAAAAGAAGATGTGTCCAATTTTTGCTCCAGTGTGATTAACCAATGTTGAGATATGAACCGCTAAGTAGAGCCAAACAGAAAATGTTAATGGTGAAAAAACCTTGACCTTTGATTTTTTTTACCACACGCTCAATGTGTGATGCTGTGTCATTATAAGGAAGCATGTGTCTAAGTTTGGGTCCAGTATGATTAACCAAAGGAGATATCAACAGAAACGTTGAGCTAAGCGTAAATTGGCCGCTGCCGGGTGACGTGCAGGGTATCACAAGAGCCTGTTTTACCTCGTAAAGTCGAGCTAAAGATAGCGACCAGATATAAGTGAAACGAACAATTAACTTCCACACATCAAGCATTCAGGTTTTGATGAGAACAATTTCACAAGTCAGTCCAGATCCCAAGTGTTTACTCCATAGTTGTTATTACATAACATTTTCTCGGAATGTTCCTAAATGTTTTAACACAGAACCCCTATTATTTCCATGTAAAAGCACCTATATAGATAGGTTGTTGAATATATTAAAAATAATTTTACTGGAGGTGCTCTTACTGTCAAATTAGCTTCAAGATATTCTTAAACGAGAGGCCCAAGGGCCCGTGGCACTCACCTGGACCATTGACATATAAACTAAATGCATTTAAATAGACATGATGGATGATTTTCGGAAAATCCAAAATTGACCAATCAAGACTCTCTTTTAATATGTTGAAGCCTACTGTCATAGGATCATTCCACCCAAGTTTTGTTGAAATCGGGCTATTGATTGAAGGAGTACCATTATTAAAAGGTTCCGGAAAATTTTCAGAAAATCAGAGATGGATGCCAAAACATTGACCTATCAAAATTCTGAATAGAATTTCTAGAGGCTACGACAATAGGATCAAATTTGGTTGAAATTGCCCAAGCGATTGAGGAGTAGCCTTTTAAACGATTTCCCAAAATATTTAAAAAATCCAAATTGGCCACCAGAAAAATTGCCCATCAAAATTCTATATGCCAGTTCTAAAGCCTACCACCCTAGGATCGTTCCAGCCAGTCTGGTTGAAATCGTCCAAGTAGTTAATGAGTAACTGATTTTCAGACATTTTTCAGAAAATTCAAGATGGCCACCGAGCAAATGACCAATCAAAATTCTGTATACAAGCTCTGAAGCATACCACTTTAGGGTCCTTCCAGCTGAGTTTGCTTGAACTCGTTCAAGTGGTTAATGAGCAGTAGCCTTTTAACTGATTTCCCAAAATTTTCAGAAAATCCTAGATGGCCGTCAGAAAAATGGACCAGTTAAAATTCTCTATACAAGTTCTAAAATCGACCAGCCTTGTATCCTTCCAACCAAGTCTGGTTGAAATTGCTCAAGCAGTTAATGAGTAGCGTTTTAAACGATTTCCCATTTTTCAGAAACTCCTAGATGGCCGACGGAAAAATTTACCATTCAAAATTCTGTATACATGTTCGGAAACCTACCACACTAGTATCCTTCCAGCCTAGTCTCGTTGAAATTGCTCCAAGCAGTTAATGAGTAGCGTTTTAAAGAATTTTCTGCCATTTTTTAAAAAAATTAAAGATGGCCACCGCAAAAATGGACCAATCAAAATTTTGTATACATGTTCTGAAGCATACAATGCTAGGGTTCTTCCATCCAAGTTTGATTGAAATCGGCACAGTGGTTATCGAGTAGGCTTTTAAGTGATTCCAGGAAATTTTTCAGAAAATCCAAGATGGCTGCCAGAAAAACTGGCCAATAAAAATTATGTATACATGTTTTGAAATCTACCAGCCTAGTATCCATCCAGCCAAGTCTTGTTGAAATTGTCAAAGCAGTTAATGAGGAGTAGCTTTTTAAACAATTGCCCTCATTTTTTCGGAAAATCCAAGATGGCTGCTGGAAAAATCGACCAATCAAAATTCTGTACAGAAGTTCTGAAGCATACTACGCTAGGGTTCTTCCATCCAAGTTTGATTGAAATCGGCCTGGTGGTTATCAAGGACTAGGCTATTAAGTGATTTCCGGAAATTTTGAGAAAATCCAAGATGGCCATTGGAAAAATTGACCAATTAAAATTCTGTATACATGTTTACCAGACTAGGGTTCTTTCATCCAAGTTTGATTGAAATCGGCACAGTGATTATCGAGTAGACTTTTAAGTGATTTGCAGAAATCTTCAGAAAATGGCTGCCGGAAAGTGACCAATCAAAATTTTATATACAAGTTCTGAAACATACCAGTGTACTATCCTCCCAGCTAAGACCGGTTGAAATTGCCCAAGCAGTTAATGAGGAGGAGCATTTTAAATGATTTCCCTCAATTTTTCAGAAAATCCAAGATGGTTGGCAAAAAAAATTGACCAATCAAAATTCTGTACACGTGTTCTGAAACCTACCAGCCTAGTATCCATCCAGTCGTCTCGTTGAAATTGCTCAAACAGTTAATGATGAGTAGCGTTTTAAACAATTTCCTGCCATTTTTCAGAAACTTCAAGATGGGCACCGAAAAAATTGACTAATCAAAATTCTGCATACAATTTCTGAAGCATACGACTCTACAGTCCTTCCAGCCGAATTTGCTTGAAGTCGGCCAGTTAATTAATGAGTAGGCGTTTTAACTGATTTCCCACAATTTTTCAGAAAATTGAAGATGGTGATCGGAAAAAATTTAACAATCAAAATTCTGAAGCATACCGCTTTAGGGTCCTTCCAACAGAGCTTGTTTGAAATCGGCCAAGTGGTTGATGAGGAGCAGGCTTTTAACTGCTTTCCTGAAATTTTCAGAAAATTAAAGATGGCCACCAGCAAAGTTGACCAATCAAAATTCTGTATACAAGTTCTGAAACCTACCAGGCTGGTATTCTTCCCGTCAAATCTGGTTGAAATTGCCCATGCAGTTAATGAAGAGTAGCGTTTTAAACGATTTCCTGCCATTTTTCGCAAAATTAAAGATGTGCGCAGAAAAAAATTCCTAATCAGAATTCTGTACGCAATTTCTGATTAATACAACTTTAGTGTCCTTCCAACCGAGTTTGCCTGAAATCGGACAAGTGGTTAATGAGGAGTATGGTTTTAACCGATTTGCCACCATTATTTCGGAAAATTAAAGATGGCCGCCGGAAAAATTGGCCAATCAAAATTCTGTATATGATTTCTGAAGCCTACCTCCTTAGGGACCTTCCTGCCAATTCCACTATGCGGTTAATGAGGAGTAGCATTCAAAGCAAAAGTTGACAGACAGACGGACGGACAACGGGTGGCCGCCATGGCATAAGCTCACTTGGCCATTCTGGCCAGGTGA
Source organism: Chaetoderma sp. LZ-2023a (assembly GCA_034401795.1). Classification (NCBI taxonomy): domain Eukaryota; kingdom Metazoa; phylum Mollusca; class Caudofoveata; order Chaetodermatida; family Chaetodermatidae; genus Chaetoderma; species Chaetoderma sp. LZ-2023a. The sequence continues at coordinate 94,390,470 of CM067372.1, forward strand.
GCTAATAACACATAATTTATTGTATCAGTTCGGTAGTGTTAAGAGGTAAATGATAACCTATCTTTCTGATGTTAAATTTTATGTTAATTTGTAAATAGTCGATTAAATTTCACTCTGGATGGTCAATTTAATGATGAATCACTATAATCATTATAAGTTATGACTGAAATGAACTATGAACATTGACATCAAATCTAAAATAAATATAGACGGCTTATAAATACAGTGATCAGGACCTTTGACTTTTTTACCTAAATGGCAATATGTCATTCCCTTGAGAGACTCATTGCGTGGAAGCATATGATCAAGCTTGGGTGCAGTATGATTAACCAAATATGAGATATGAACCTCTACTTCTCCTTCGATCAATAATTACCATTACATTACTTATTGATAATACAGCTACCCTGAAGCTGTGCTCTAGGAATCTAGATTTAGAAAGCTCTACCGGCACCTGGAACCGGGTACACAGTTCGCAACAACCAGGCCTGCCAGAGCCGCCCATTCTTGTTTGTGTAGCTACAAGGGAATACAAGCTTTTTTGTCTTGGAGAAATCTTAGTTTTCTGTGTGTTTTTCCTGTGGTTTCTGCTGTTTCTATATTACTCGATTAATTATGGAAGGAGCTACTGAACCTCAGGTCGTATTCTTTCATTTTATTTCTCTAGTTATATGGAGATTATGTCTCTCAAATTTTGTGTGTGTTGCATGTCCCATTTTCTGACCCCGGAACTGGGACGTGTGGTTACAACTAAATATGCAAGATAAGATCGCCTCCTTTAAATCCCAATGGCGATCGGGCAGTAATATGAAACTTGGGCGTTTGTTTACATTTCTTTACCACTAAAATCGGCTTACGTCGTCCAACCGTGTGGTCCGAGCGGGTGACGTCACACCTTTTATTGCTCGGATTATTTGGTGAAAGAGTAGTATATAAATTAAGGGTGCTAGAACAGAAGACTGTCAGAACAGAAGATCGCCGATCGGCGGCTACAGGAGGGAGGTGGGATGTCAGAAGAGGCATGTTAACGTTGCAGCAGCTCATCCGAACACACATTTACACAGCCTAAGTGGTATACCGATCACCTGTGATCAACTACACATTACATACAGAACAGAGGCATGATAACGTTGCAGCAAACAAAAAACCCAGCGAAAAAAACAACTTAAAAACTAAAAAACTCCCGTACCTCACTGTCCGCGAGTACCCCCACATTATCGCCGGCCTCTCTCTCTTCTCTCTTTTCCTGCAGGGTTTTTTATGTGCTTCCCATTGCTTCTATTTCTGTCATTGTACCCCTACACTAGTGCGTACCTTTTTTTTTGTTCGAATGGGTATCATCTAGCCGAGGTCTTTTGAGAGATTTGAACCATGGTTTATTTCGGCGACATTATGAATTGAGCCAACAGGGAACCGATAACTAGCCCACAAATAATGACATTTATCTTTTATGAATTGTTGTGCAATAATAGCAAACAGATCAATCGGACTGATAACGCACTGCTAACTACATTTTGAAATTACTGACAGCAGTCTACAGCAGTCTATAATATTTTATATGTATGCCTACTGGCGTTACTGATGGCAATCTGTAGGCATATATTCCCTCTGCTCTGTGAAACCGGTGCGAATTGGTGAAATATTACTCCCAATCACATAAATTACAGACATTACAGTTCTTACCGAATTAATACTATCCTCATAAAACACCTACAAACGACAATACTGTTACAAAAGATATAGACCGAGACAAGGATATTACAGCAGTGTAGATTTTTTTTCCTAACAGGATATTAAGTATTATGTACTCGTACTAAAGTACTATAAGACATCGGACGAAAGCTTCATTTCGTATACTCTCAGATGGAACCACAAAGAACACAAAACCATCACCATTTTAGTAAGTAATATAAAAAACGTGACAAAAAATAACCATCACCAAACATAGGACTAACCTATTTTGACGAGATTCCCCTTTGATCACCGCTGGCGATGATAGGTACAGTACGGAAAAGCGGGGATTCCCCCCACTAAATTGCACTGAGTGTGAGTCAACGGCCTTATGTACAATATTTACAAATTTATATACAGATTTAACGTTTATGTAAAATCGATAAGGCAAGTGGATTTGACGTGTCACGTAGGTAATGATTTGTAAAACTAGACTCACAGTGCCATTGTGCTACTGACATAATGTCATCCACCGACACTCCGTTAAACAGAGCCGTGGATGTCACTATGCCACGGACACTGTGAGCCTTGGCCATGTCAACTTGTTTACCCATGGTGGCTTTGTGGCAAAGCTGGATGCATTCCACAATCCACCTAGAAATGGTATCCTTAGAAGCTCTCCCATGGGGTTCAATGAAAGATAGCCATAAAGCACTAGGGTCCATCCGCCATTCCTGTGCACATTGTTTATAACACGTTAATGCATGGACTGGACACCAAGCTTTTGAATTAGGATCAAACTTAGACAAAGCAGGTAAAACTATAGGCTGACCAGGATATTTTAAAGACTGGTTCTTTGCCATAAAGTTAACTCTAGGTAGACGCCTAAGGCCTTCCCCTGTCACCACAAAACGATCTGGCTCTGCTGACAAAGCATGTATTTCACTTCTTCATCTGGCTGAAGCTGCAGCAATCAGAAAAACTGTTTTAAGCGTCAACATTTTCATGGAAATGGAGATTAGTGGTTCAAAGGGTTTATCTGCTAATACTTGAAGTACTAATGATAAACTCCAAGACGGGATCACTGGAGGATTCCTTGGTCTTAGATTACCCATGCCTATGATTAAAGTATTTAGATTACATACTTGATCACTTCCCCTAATAGGCAAGCAAGGGATAACTGACATTAAAGCTGACTTGTAGCCAGCAATAGAGTTAGGCTTGAGGCTATAGGCATCAAGAAGGTGACATAGGAAATCGGCTACTACATGAATAGATGCTTCCATTGGATTAATACATCTTTTTGAGCACCATTCAGCAAATCTGTTGATTTTATAATTATATGCTCTGGAGGTTGACCCCCCCTCCTGGCTTTTGCCATAAACATGGCTGCTTGCTCAGAAAAACCCTCCTTAACTGCTGATTCCTTGACAACATCCACGCAGTCAATTGGAACATTGATGGGTTGTTGTGCAAGGCCTTGCCCTGGAAGATTATGTTGTCCACCAGAGGCAAAGGAACAGGATTGCAGACAAGAAGGTCCAGCAGATCCGTATACCATGATCGGCTTGGCCAATTTGGGGCGATCAGAAGCACTTGGCATTCCTGCTGCCTGATTTTCTGGAGAACTTTTGGAATCAGGATTGCTGGCGGGAATGCATATGCATACATTCCCTCCCAACTGATAGCTAACGCATCTATTGCGATAGCGCTCGGATCTGGAATCGGAGAGATGTACGTCGTCATCTTCGCATTCTTGTTCGTTGCGAATAAATCTATGTTGGGCTTGCCCCAGTGGTTGAACAGGCGATCCGCCACACATTGATTTAGTTGCCATTCCGTGGGAAGAATGCTCATTCTTCGGCTCAATGAGTCTGCTAATAGATTTAGCCTTCCCGGAATATGAACTGCTTTCAGGGAAATCCCATGATCTAGGCACCAGTAAAGCAGTTTCCACGTTATCATACAGACTGGGCGACTTCGTTCCGCCCTGGCGGTTTATGTACGTCACTACTGTTGTATTGTCTGATCGAACCAGAACACTCTTGCCCTTGACCTTCTCTAGGAAGTGTTCCATGGCTAAGACTACTGCTCGCATTTCCAGCAGATTGATATGTTCTCTTGAATGATCCAGATTCCAAAGCCCAGATACTTTGTTTTCTTCCAGGCAAGGCCCCCCATCCCTCCATTGATGCATCTGTGTACATCGTTAACTGAGGGTGGGGAGGTGACAACGTCACCCCCGCCAGGAGATTTTCTCTCTTCATCCACAATTGAAGGTGGTGAATAAGAGGTTCCAACACTGACACTTTTGAGTCCAGGAAACCCATACTCTGGGTCCACTGTGTCATGAGAAATAACTGGATCGGCCACCGGTGTAAGGCTGCCTGAAGAATGACTGGTTCAAAAGAAACCATCAACCCCAACATTCTCAAGTAGACCCGTGCCAGGACATGACGACTGTTGCACACTGACTGTATGACTGAGATGAGTGTTTCTACTCTCTCTTGAGATGGATAAACATATTCTATCTCTAGATCGAAGAACATGCCCAGGTAAACAAACTTCTGGGATGGAGTCCGCTCTGACTTTTGAAAGTTGATTATCGAGCCTAGATCTGTAAGAGTTTTCAAAACTATCTCCAGATTTGCTGACAGACTTTTTTGAGTGTGTGCCTTTAACAGCCAGTCGTCTATGTACGTGTGGATCGCTATGTGTCTCCTGCGGAGGTATGATGTCATAGCTTGGACCACTTGGGTGAAGACCCGAGGAGCTGTCGATATACCAAATGGGAGAACCCTGAATTCCCATTGGCAGCCCTGAAATGCAAATCTCAGGAACCGACGAAAGCTCTTCGCAATGGGAATGTGAAAATAGGCATCTTTTAGATCTATTGATGCTGTCCACATTCCCTTCCTCAATCCTGCTAACACCATTCTCAGTTTCCCTTTAGAAGCTTGGTGTGAGGATAAACCTGTTGAGAGGTTTGAGATTGAGAATTGGTCTCCACCCTCCAGTGCTTTTTGTCACTAGGAACACGGTTGAATAATAACTCGGACATTTTTGTGCCGGTTGAATAGCGTGTTTTAGTATGAGGGATTGAATTTCTTCTGCTATACACAACCGTTGATCTAGGTCTCTTGGATTTTGAGTCCAGATCGGAACCAGAGACATGCGCGATGGCTGATTTGAAATCCAGTCGGGATGGTAACCGACTGAAAGCCATCGCAAGACTGAGCGGTCCTGAGTAACTTGCTCCCACTCTTGGATGTGGAAAGCCAGATGGCCTCCCACGGGTGCACCTAAGGACTGAGGTGGACTGGTGACTGTCCTAGCAGCACTGGTGTGGTCTTTTTGAGAGGTGACCCATCAGGTTCGGCTCCCACGACCAGAACCCCGTGCTCCTTTACCAGCCCCACGCGCACCTCGGTATGCAGGCTGTCTGGCGGATTGCGCTGGAGGAGCCTGCGCTCCCCCCTAGCTTGCTTACGCTGTCATTACCGTGGCCGACGCTGCGTAGGTGGTTGGCCTCTGACAAGGCCACCACCACCACCTCTAGCCTGCTGAGGGTGGAAGGCAGAGGGCGCTGCTCGAACACGCTCCCTGCGGAGCACTTCAAACTGCTCTCGCAGCGCCCTCTGGTTGTTCACCAGGTTTACGGTTTGTTTGGAGGTGCAGACATCCTTCACCTCCAAACAACCCTGGACCTGCCATCGGCGTCCGAAGAAGCCAATTGTACAGGTCCTGCGAGGGGCACAAATTGTCAAGGGCAAATTGCGCCTCGCCCGTAAACTCCTGGTTACGGATCTCGTCATGCAGTCCAGATCCAGGTTAATGCCATCCTTGATGGCTCTCTGGACTGCAAGAGGAGAAGTTTGGCGGGCCACGGATGCTGCTACTACCTCCTGTAGCAGCTGGGAAACGTGCGAGAGAGCCCAGATGGCTCCTCTCATACTTTCCTCCGTGTTCCGCAGCGTGGAATTAGCGTTGCGCAGAGCGCTAGCGCACAAGGGTCCCGTGTCAGACTGACACCCAGGCCGTGTGTCTTCGCCCAAAGCCGCACGGTCATCCGTGCAAGGCTTTGGAACGACGCCATACTTCTGATATAGATCAGAACTTATACGGCAGCACCGTGCCACCTCACGAGGGGCCTTCGCAAGGCGTCCTTTCGGCAGAATGGACGTCTCTGCCGCAGCAAACATATCAACGATATGCTCCGCATACGGCAGAGATGGCATGGTGCTCGTCACCGGTTTCCCTCCAAACCATGGGCGCTGGTCCCGCTGGGAAGCCGGTGGATCCACCTGGAGTCCTGGCTTGATGTTCACCAGCCATTGGCAAGCATCCAACCAGTCTTCCTCGGTGGCCACCTGTGAATGTTCGACGAGCCTAGGGCCTTCGTCGTCCTCAACCACATTCACTGGTGGAGTAATGGCCGGAGCTGAAGATACTCCTGGAAAGCCAGGGAAGCCATACGGACCCGCAAGGGGCGTGCGCCGTGGCTATTCCAGGAGCCGGATCTACGGCGTTATGGGAGGCTAAAAACATTACGTTACAGTCCGGGCCTTCCTCACGGTAACTCTCGGCAAGCCGAGGGATACGGTATGGATGGCCATCGGCTCCTAGCTGGCCTAGCCATTGAGCCGTGAAACCCACTCCCGAAGAAGTAGTTCATGGAAAAGGTCACCCATGGGCCCCTGTGGGGGCCCATGGGAATCCATTTCCATGGACATCGACTCATCGGTAGGCCATAACAGTGTCCTCTTCTTCCTGCCCAGAAAGAGTAGATGCCAAGCTTGAAAAGGGATCAAGCTCGGCCTGGGCAGGAGGGATATCGCGTGAGGCACTGATACCCCTAGCCTTAGGCTGCTCTAAAGCACTTGATAAGCGAGCACCCGAGGCCATGGCTTTCGCTCCCGGGTCCACGGGCGAGGCAAGCCTCAGCGCCGGACCAACGGGAGCCATCTCTGGGTCTATAACGAAAACTGGTTTGCTAAGAGAACCAGACCCAGAGACGGGAACACTGTCCCGGAGAAAATGAAGAAGACAATGACGAACTTGACCCGGGAAGCAAGCTGCGAAGCAACTCCGGAACAAGATCCGTGATAGTCTTCTTCATTTCTCCCATCATTTCAAGACGGAAGGCCTCCATGTCTGGCATGGATGCCTTCCTCTTCTTACCACACTCCTTTTCCAGATGCCTGCACATACTGCACCCAGTGCAGTCATGAGGGAAAAAGCATTTTTTCAAAAGCAAAAAGAAGAAGGGCATTTGTTCTCAATAACCCTCTGAAAAGACACAAACGGAAACAATTGCAGAAGGCTCAGATCCATAAGGAAAACTATTGACCATCAAATGAAAGATAAGCCAGGCCCATAGAAAAAACTATAGACCTGACAAAAAGTAAACAAATCCTAAAACCTTGTTATACTTCTTTAAGAAGACAAGGGAGACATAAGAATTTGACCTTGAATACTTGAGAGGCGAACTTTTTTAGACTTCACAGCTCAAAACACAGATTCATTAGTAATTGAACTTTATAAACACAATGAACCTATGCAAACCATCAAGAGAGATAAATAACTCAACACTCAGTCAAAAAACTTCTAAAATATTTAGAAATAAAATGACTGAAATTTTTTCTCTCCTAAATAACCTCATAAGATGATTTCCGAGGACGAGTGAAGTCTGATAAACAACACAGGAATACCTGATCCTAAGTCCAAAAACCCTGTGGTGGGGGGAGAATGCAGAGAAATTACTTCTTATGGTAATAACTCCTTCAGCAAACTCATAATAAAATAGAAGGACCCAGAAACAAAGTATAAATATTGTTTAAATAAAAGGATATCCTTCAAATATCAGCTCATGTGTCTGAAAAATAAAGCACAACATGCGCTAGCTAATATATAGGCCTCCCCGATAAAAGAGCTAGCCTAATAAGGACGTATCCACGATAGCGCGAATCCCGGAAATACCATCCGAGTCAACACGCAAATTTCTCACCAATAAATTTATTAAAGTACACCTGATGGCTTGGACCGGGAGCATCCTCCGGCGACTTGGCAGCATCAGACATACTAATAAACAGTCAAACAAGTTGCAAAACAACTCAAAGCTTCAGAAAAAAAGAAAGCAAAAGCAAAGCTCGAAAGCGTGTTGCAATGGCAGGTCAATATTTTAAGAAGAGAATGAGTCAGCCCCGCGCATGTGCGAGATTGGGCTGCACATCCGCTGGTCTGTCAGTTGTGTAACCTGCCCAGAGGGGGCGGTTTCTTTTTAATTCTGAGCATTATTGAAGCTAGGTCGATATTTAGGAAATATCATGAAGTATCAGGGTGGTAAGTATACTCTTGATGTGAAAATCTGAGTTGACGCCCACTCAGCACTTTACTTTGAGCACAGTTTATTTGGGGATGCAACCTCGAGGAAGGCAGGGTTTTACCCATCAGAGCCCAGAGTGGTGTCTCTGTTAGCCATCCTCAAGAGTTTTCGATTGGGAAACCACATTCAGGTGAGGTTTCTTCAGATGCTGGGCATGATGGTCCCCATGGAGCAGGTAATCCCGCATGCTGCTCTGATGTGAAGACCTATCCAGTTGTATCTGATGTCTCTGTGGAAGCAGAGAACAGAACCCCTGTCAAAGCTGGTACCAGTTTTGGAGCCATTAATGTCGCATCTTGTATGGTGGAAGGAGCATCAGAATCTCCTAGTAGGAGTTTCACTTCACCTACCCCACCCCAGCTGTCCATGTACACGGATGCATCGCTGGAGGTGTGAGGGGGGGGCCTGCCCTGGAGAACACCAGGTTTCGGGCACATGGACTCTCTAAGAGAGTCAGCTGCATATCAATCTGTTGGAAATGATGGCAGTGGAACTGGCACTGGAAGTTCCTTCCAGAAGTCAGGGATACGGTGCTATTGATACGGTCAGACAATTCGACAGTAGTATCATACATAAATCGCCAAGGAGGGACCAGGTCAGCCACACTGTATGAAGGTGTGGCACTTGATTTAATGGTGCAGGAATTACTCAGTTGTTTTGAAAGCAGCTCATATTCCTGGGCGATTGGAAATTCTGGCAGATGCTTTGTCTAGCAGACAGAGGATTCTGCCAACAGAATGGTCTCTCAAACCTCCAGTTCTACAAAGGATCTTCGAGCATTGGGGCAAACCGAACATGGACTTGTTCGCCACAAAGGAAAATGCTCAAATCATGACATATGTCTCACCGATTCCAGATCCAAATGCCGTCGATACAGACACTCTGACGATAAGCTGGAGAGGGATGCACGCGTACGCGTACCCGCCCACCATTTTTCTACCGAAGATCTTGGTGAAGATCAGGGAGGAGCTATGCCTGGTCCTGTTAATAGCGCCATATTGGCCCAGCAGGGCGTGGTTTATGGATCTCCTGGATCTGCTGGTGGACAATCCAGTGCAGCTGCCCGAGATTCTGAACATAATCTCCCAGACCAAGGGCCGCTTCCTACACGAGCAGCCCGAGATGTTCAAATTGACTGCGTGGATGTTATCAAACAACGTTCCACATCAGAAGGCTTTTCTCATCAGGCAGCGAGTTTCATCGCAGCCGCGAGCAGGAGATGACCCATCAAGTCATATAACCACAAGGTTACCAAATTTGCAGTCGTGTGAAGGAAAGGTGTTGATCCTTTTCAATCCACTATTCAGTAAATAGCAGATTTTCTCTGAGCTGTTCTTTACAGGACTGGCTCCTGTCACTATTGCTGGATACAAGTCAGCCTTGGCATCAGTTATCCCTTGTTTAGCCAACAGGGATAGTCCAGGGGTGGCCCAGTTAAACGTGATGGTGAAGGGAATGAGCAATCTCCGACCGAGACAACCGGTAGTCACTCCTGCCTGGAGTCCATCTTTGGTGCTTAATGTACTAGCCAAGCACCCTTTTGAACTTTTGGGTTCGGCTAGTCTAAAGCATCTGACTCTTACGGCAGTTTTTTCTATTGGCAGCTTCCTCAGCTAGACCGCGCAGTGAAATCCATGCACTTTCAGCAGAGAGGGACCAATTTATTGTCTCTGGAGAGGGTCTGCGACTGCTGCCAAGAGCAGAATTTATGTCAAAGAATCAATCTTTGAAATAGCCCGGCAAACCGATCATTATACCGAAACTAACTAGGTTTGATCATGATGCCAGTGCCTGGTGTCCAGTCCATGCTTTGACCAAGTACAAAAAAACGGACGGATTCTATGGTCAAATGATAGACATCTGTGGATCTGCCACAAGAAGCCATATGTTGCCGCATCCATGGATACTGTTTTTCGTTGGGTAGTAGAACGCATTCCAACTAGCCACGAGATTGTGACTGGGAACCAGGTGCAATGTGCTAGGGCTCATGATGTTAGAGGAATAGCCTCCTCAACCGCCCTATTCAATGGTGTCCCGTTAGAGGACATCATTGCCGTTGCACAATGGCACTGAGAGTCCTCTTTCACGGATTACTATATGAGGGATATGTCAGACTCAGCCAATCCACTCGCTTTAGCTGTTTTGAAATGATAGTCTAGTGGTCACACTGCTCGTCCCCTTTTGGTAACTTTGTAAAGCAAAAGTAGTAAGAACAAACATGGTCAAGCGAGAGGAATTCAACCGTATGTGACACATTTGGTCGAAAGTGTGTTGGTTGGTGGCTCCATGTGTGGAATCCATAATTCATGAGGTAATTCAAGTTTGCCAGTTTTTTGTATTATGTTTATATATCATGATCATTCATCTTAAACCTGTCGGTCCTTCAAGGTTTCTGTGTGACAAGTTTAAGTCTAAGTTCTTTCTCCAGGGGCATAAGAGGCTTTGTATGGCTTGCCCCTTCCCACCAGGTTACTGACTAAATCTGGTGTTATCAATAAATAATGTAATGGTAAGTATTGATCGAAGGAGAATGAAGGAAATTTCAATTTCCCTTTCTCCGAGATCTAACAATACTTACCATTACATTACGTACCCTGCCTCCCAGCCTCACGGAGGCAAGCCATGGGTTGTTCTCTTGTTTGGTAGCTATGCAAACAATATGGGCGGCTCTGACAGGCCGGTTCCAGGAGCCGGTAGAGCTTTCTAAATCTAGATTTCTAGAGCACAGCTTCAGGGTAGCTGCATTATCAATAAGTAATGTAATGGTAACTATTGTTAGATCTCGGAGAAAGGGAAATTGAAATTTCCTTCAATTCAGTTAAATGCAAACTGTTATTATTGAAAAAACCCACCCCAAGCTTCGTCATTATCACATGGACCATGCCACTTTGATGTCATGCTCTCTCATTATAAAGAAGCATGTGTCCAATTTCAGGCCCTGTATACTTAACCAAATGAGATATAAACTGCTTAGTTTAGCTATACACAAAATGTTAATGCTGAAAAAACCCTCTAAGTTTCACCAACAACACAGTGACATTGATCTCTTCACCTGAATGTGTCATGCCCTTTCATTATAAAGAAACACGTGTCCACATTTTGGTCTAGTATAATTAAGCAAACATGGGATATAAACGCCGAAGTTGAGCTAAACACAAAATGTTAAAGTAAAAACACAACAAGATCACAATGACCTTGACCTTTTGACCCCTGAAGGAAATTGTATTATACTCTCTCATTATAAGGAAGCCTGTGTCCAAGGTTGGATCTAGTATGATTGAACAAAAATAAGATATAAATGGCGAGGTTGCTAAAACACAAAATGTTAATGTTAAAAAACAAAGTTATTACCAAGATCACAATGACCGTGACCTTTGAATCAATGTCACTGCGTGATGCCCTCTTATTATAAGAAAGTGTGTGTCCAAGTTTGGGTCCAGTATGCTTAAATAAACATGAGATATGAACTTGTAAGTTGAGCTAAATGCAAAATGTTAATGTTGAAAAGTTTTTTACCAATGTCAGTACCCTTACCCTTTGAGCTTTTGACCTCAACGTCACTGTGTGATGTCCTCTCCTAATAAGGAAGCATATGTCCAAGTTATGGTTCAGTATGATTAACCAAGGATGAGATATCATCTGCTCAGTTGAGCTGAATGCAAAATGTTAATGTTGAAAAAAACCTAAATTTTTAACACTGTAACAATTAACTTGACCTTTCACCATTTGACCCCAAGGTCGTTATGTCATGCCCCCTCACTATAAGGAAGCATGTGGACCAAGTTTAGGTCCCCTGTGATTAACCAAACATAAGATATGAACAGATAAGTTGAGCTGAACGCAAATTGTGTGCCGTCACCACTATCACCATCATTGCCGTTGCTGCCAGATGATGCAGAGGGTATCGCAATAGCTCATTTTACTTTGTAAAAAATGAAACATAAAATAAGAAGTGTCATGATTTATATCAACCTAAAACAACACTAAATAGCGCATTCCTCTTGTGCTTAAAAAGAATTTGTAATGCAAGATATATATGCATTTCCAGGCCAAGAACAGACTTATCTTTGAAATTCTATCACTGGAGTGACTGGTTCCTTCATAGAGACAGGCGTTCCAGCGATAACTTCTTTAAATAGTCTTGTCCTGACCTTCAAATGGACATTCCTCAAGATGTTGAATTGGAATGGCCTGACCATTACACTTGAGGCCTGGGCCTGCATGTTGGGAATTTCGGACATTTTTGTAAAACTGTAGCACTCGTCTAATAATTACTGCACGTCGGATGACGGACAGTAGGCTACTAGTGGACACCATTTAGATCACTATGTAGAGTCATCCTCTGCTTCACATAGGGCTAGACAAAACTTAAACTGTTTCTTAACTAGTTTACTAAATGTGCTTAAACACAAAGTATTGTCAATAATATATTTTCTCTAAATAGCTCAAAATAATACAAAAGGCACTGGATGAATGCTTTATTATTGGTCCTAATGCAAAAATTAACCGTTGACATATTCTCTGGAAACTAGGTCAGACTGACCTAGTTCCTAGATGGGTGGTAGCTTCTTCCCAAACCCAACAAGTTAGAAGCTAATACCTCAAAATATGATGAAACTTGAGTCTTACTTGATGTTATCCATCCCCATTGGCTCCAATACATATGAAGATTTATAAGGGACAAAACTCTGATAAACATTATTTGCAGAATGTACATTTTAGATGCCTATAGTATCATTTTGACCAGATGTGGTCAAAGGTTGACAAAAGTAGCTGACTGAATTTAATTACTATTTGTTTCAATGGCAAAATTTAAATTTGATTTTTATTATCCAGAAAGTATGCCAGACTGGACTAGTTCTAATACGGATGGCAGCCTATTCCCAAAGGGTCACACCCACCAAGTCAATATCTCTAAATATGACAAAAACTGTCACATGTGACATCTTTCCCCATTGGGCTCACTTTGACCAGATTTGGTCAAATCAGTCAAAATTGATGATGAAAATGGCTACCTGAATAATTTACTATGGGTTCCAAGGGCAAAATTGATCTTTGACTCATATTATCCAGAAACTGGGTCAGTCTGACCTAGTTCTAATACGTTAGAAAGCTTATGTCAAAAGGTATTCATTCACCAAGTTATAAATGAATAGCTCTAAATATGATGAAACAGGACACTGAAGAAGTAGCTTTCTCCATTGGTTCCTACAATGTATACTGTAGAAAAGCTGGGGGATAATTCTGGTTTTTTTACAGCGAATCAGATTGGAGATATTGGATGTGAAATACAGTAATTTTGGCCAGGCTTGAGCTAAATCCATTTAAGAAAGAAAGAAACATACCAACATTGCCTACAACAGATGCCCGATGAGGGGTGGTCGGTATAGCTCAGCTGACACGTCATTTAAGCGACAAATGGAGGAATCAAGTTTTAGCTATGCCCCACCAATCTTTAGCTGAACTCCACCAACACTTCGCCCATGTTGGGATTGATCAACCGCTGAACTCCCTGACTATCAATTTCCAGAAAACTATACAGGTAAGCTGTTGAATACTTTGAAACTAATTTGATTGGGTGCTGTTGCTAGTAAAGACATACAGTTCGCCCTACAATCCATAGTCCATTCTCAATTAAGTGTTCGTGACAAACTTAGCTATGTCATTCATGACGTAATTAATTAAGACATCAATCTACACGTCACATAGTTGATTATGACGTTATATGACTGATTGAGAAACTGGAATCATTCATTATTCATAGTATCTCAATGCTTTTTATTCTAATCCTAGATCAACAATATACATCCTTCTGTGATACACTGTCATCAAATACACAAAAATGACATCTTATTTTGAAATTGAAACAGCCATCACATAATTGTAATCAATCACATAAATTTAAATTTAAACAAAATTGATAAATATAATTTTAAACAGTGACTTGCTGTAAATGTTTTAATGAAAATGGTAGTAGTTTATTAAAGTAATTATTCTTGTTCAACAATAATCTGTTTATCAGTGTCCTCATCGTCATCATCATTTGTTGTATATACAAAGCACACAGGATTTCCATGTTCATCCATAAACACCTCATGTCTTCGTGACTGGAGTAAACTTAACCCAATCTGACTAAGAACATCAGCACTAAGCTGCTGCTCTTCACTAAGAACCCGTTGCTCCTGCGATACAGATACCTCATGTTCCCGCGTCACTCTTATAATTGAAGAACATTCAGGCTGGGTCTCACCGGAATGTACTTCGTCTTGTAGCGTGTACTCTTCACAAGGCACGCTATCCTCATGTGCGTTTTCATCATACGACATCTCTCCACGAAGGATAACAGTGGTTGGTTGATGATGAGTTTGGTCATCATAATCCGTGTCTTGAGAAAGGTGAGACTGAAGTTTTTGAATGAGATCCTGGTCGTGAATTTGCTCATCAATCAAGTCCCCCTGTTCAATTACATTAGTATCATATTCAACATCAGCACTATCAATTTCACGTATGTCCAGCGTTGCTTGTGCACTCTCATCATACACACTCTGCTTAACTGAACTTGAGGAAGGATACACACCTTGTTCCACGATCCTCATTACAGGCTTACATTCAGGCTGCTGAACTATCTCAATCTCCAATAATGGCAATGCTTCATTAGCAGCATCCTCATCTTCTTCAAAACCTAATTCCTGGTAAATAGTGACTGTCCTGTTGGTGCCATCTCCATGATCTATCTTGCGTTTTTTATAAGCGTGAGGCACTTTGCTTTGTTCATGTACTCGAAGATGCCGCTTGAAGTTACCTGAAACAATTGAATACCGTGTTTCAGACTATGCTCGATGCGCCACAACATAACAGTAAATGGAGGGATCCATGGCTATCTATACCACACCCTTTCTAGCTGACCACCATCCATATTTTACACGTGTTTGAATGATTTGAAAATTTGAAAATTGAATTTCCAAAATCTAAATTTCAAGGAAATTATACAGGTAGGCAGTTGAATATTTTGAAACTAATTCAACAGGGGGGGGGGGGGGGGGGGAGGGAGCTATACTTGGTCAAGAATATCAAAATATGTACATATTGGAAGTCCGTTTGCATGCCAAGAGAATATTATTTTTCAAAATTTATGACTGGAATAACGGGCTCTGATATCGAGCCAGTCATTCCAGTAGCAAAATATCAAAAATAATCTTCCCTTGGCCTACTAATGGATATTCCTCAAGAGCACGACAGAGGCCGGTTTTGGCCATCTTCAGCGTGAAAGCATTAAATATCATGGATCAACAAGATGTCACTAACCAGTGTGTAGCTAATAATTTCAATATATAACTTTGAAATTCTCACTGCCAAATTCTTTGCTGACTTATCTTGACTGAGCAAACTCAAATATGAATTGACAGTAGACTGTCAGCCAATCATAGACCAGCCTTGCATTCAAGAGGGAAAATCTACAAACCACGACACTCTGCTGGTTTCAGATTAATTACGGTGTACAATATATAAAATAAAAAAAGCTGATTTTGTACACGCAGAGCACTCTGGAAAGTTTTCTCTAATGAACGCAAAGCAGATAAAGGCAGAATGTATGAGTGCACACAAATTGCTAGTAATTACATGCTCAGAGAAATGATATCAAGGGAGGTAATTCAACATGAAATTGTATGCAAAAGCATGGATTACCTATCGTCATAGCCAATGGATCGACGGGTTAAGTATTTTTGCTGCATCATTTGATACAGAGTCAACGGGCATTGAATGATTTAATAAATGGCCCAAGGGTCATATTGCTCATCTAGCTGATAAGGAACTGTAAACATGTTTAGATTAATTAATACACAACAAGCATCATTGGTCCATCAGACAACCATAACTGTTACCATAGACAGACGGCAATGGATCTTATCATTGTTGACCAATGCGCCACTCATCCTTACCACTAATACAGCAAGAGCTCTGCAATCGGTGGATAATACCACAACATGACAAATTAATGAATGAGAACTATCAGACGTAGACCAGTCATCCTATGAAGTTTTAACATGATCCGCTAAAAAAGTCATGGAGTTATCGTCTGGAAATCAATTTTCAAGATGGCCGCCAGCAAGTTGGATTTCAGACTATCTACAATTTCAATACGTTTTTTTGTCAGGCCTAGTCCCTGTCATCCCATGAAGTTTCATAGCGATGCGCTAAACAGAAATGAAGAAATCAATTTTCAAGATGGCCACCAGTGGTTTGGGGGCCATCCTGGATTTACGATCATCGTCAACTTCAATAGCTTCTTTCTCAAGAGTTAGTCCAACCACGCTATCAAGTTTTAAAGCAATCTGATAAACGGTAATGGAGTTATCATCCGGAAACCAATTTTCAAGATGGGCACCATTGGGGGAGCCATCTTGGACTTCGGAGCATTGTCAATTTCGAAAGATTTCTTCTACAGACCTAGTCCAACCTTCCTATGAAGTTTCAAAGACATCCGATAAATGGTAACAGAGTTATCATCCGGAAACCACTCTACCACCTGTTCGGCTGGCACCATCACATACTATTGCATGAAAATATTGGTGTCCTTGACACTATTGACCAATGGGAAAAGTACCATTAACCAATGGGACAGCCATCCCTGCCATTATTAACCCAGCAGATGACATTTACCAACTGGACGATGGTCACAGTAAAAAAATTGGATGAGGAAATGCAAGAGTATTGGTGTCATTGACAATATTGACAAAGGGGAACGGTACCATTGGTCAATGGGGCAGCCATCCCCGACATTAACCCAGCAGATGACATTTACCAATGCTACAATGGTCACAATAAACAAATTGGATGAGGAAATGCAATAATATTGGTGTATAACTGACATTATAGACCAATGTGAAATGTATGATTGATCAATGGGCCAGACATCCATGACATTATTGACCAAGCAGATGACATTTACCAATGGTCACAGTAAACAAATTGGATGAAGAAATGCAGGAATATTGGTGTCATTGACATTATTTACCAATGGGAACAGTACCATTGATCAATGGAGCAGTCATCACAGACACTATTTATCAATAGTTCAATTGTTACAACACTGACATTTACCAAAGGGGCAATGGTGAGGTCACAGTAACTTATGGCAGCAACAGTTCCCAGTCAAATTAGTTTCAAAATATTCAACATAATGTTCCACATATCATAAAGGATTTGCCATATCTGGTCTGCAAGGGTATAAGGTCTAAATGTTATGATATTTCACTTCACTTAGGATCATGGTATATGCTATTATTTAACTCCTTTAACACTTTGACCTTCAAATCTGGTCAAGAATTATAATTTTCTCATAGAAAATGCTCATTTTGAGATGAAAAATACTATTTGAAAATTTACCACTGGAATGACCGGCTCGATTATTGAACTTGTGGCAAATTAAAAAAAATAGTCTTCTCTTGTTCTGTAAATGGACATTTCTCAATACCGCTGCAAAAGCTGTTTTGGCCAGTTTGAATTTCAAAGCATTAATATCCTTCACACCTGGTGAACACTCATGCTATATACCTTTGCTTCCTAAGATTTTGTCACAGTAATGGCATTTATATCTCAAGTCATGAAGCGATCTGTGCATGTTTAGGCCGCGTAATTTATCAAACAATTCCCCACATATATCACACAGCAGTCTGCAAGCAAGAAACAGATAAACAATGGCTACATGTATCAGATGCTAGTCAATAGCATACCTGCATATGATATCACTATTCTCACAAAATACTATATGCTACACCAGCAGAACATATAGTCCATGGAAGCCAATACAGTTTAAATAAATTCTGCAAAATAGTGACATTCCCAGACAAATGAAAAGTTAAATAGCATCTAACAGAAGATACCTGAGCAATCAATAAATCACTCAAGGGTCACTATGCCCACCCAAACTATGATATGCTGCCAGAATATGAATGGCCATATATTACGGTGTCTTCACTTTTTGTACACTTTTACATTCACGTTGCAAAAATTTCAATTGTTAATAATTTTATTAAAGTATTATCTGTTCTGTTTCACTTGTATGAAATTCAACGTTTTATTCATTTGGTCAAGGAAGATATAGTACAAAATCTCTGGCTACAGATTTGCAGGCTGCCTTCCCTTTTGCGCACGGGCAAAAAAGATTTATTCTGCAACATTTGCTACAAGACGTTCTAGACTCAAAACTTTGGTGGTCCACTGGGTGTATTGTGGCACAGACACCCCTGGTGCGAAATCCAAGATGACTACCAGATTGCCATCATGGAAGTCGATTTCCTTGGAATAACTCTAAGTAACTTTCAGCAAGTAATTAGAAACTTTGTACATCAATAGAGGGATCTGATCTGTCAGTCAACTATTTGACATCATAATCAAATATGTTACTTGTTGGCTGACATCATAATAAAATGATGTAGGTCCACCACAAAAGTGTCTGAATTGTAGGTCTTTGATTAATTTAAAATTTAATAAACATACTTTTGAATATTTCTAAACTAATTTGAATGGAAGCTGTTGCTGCCATAGCTAGCAATAGCTGTCAGTCAGATAAGTCTCAAAAGATTTAACAGATTACCTTCATAGTTTCCTTGGAATTATGATTACGGGGATTCAAGTTAAAAAGTTTCAAATTGATTTCACTACGCCAGCAAAGTGGGTCAAGCTTAGCTAGAAATGGATCCCTCTATTGAGTTATATAGGTGTGTAGAGGATATTATCTCCATATCTTCACCATTTGCGCATCTCCTCTTTTTCCTTGTTTGATAACCTTTGAAAATCGTTCCCAGAAACATAGACCACTAAGATTTGTACCTATATTTGATGATCAAAGTGTCGCCAACAAAATTTTCTTCCCATTTCAGAATGTACTGGGTGTTTTTGCACTTTACACGAGGGGGGGGGGGGGAAATTTGTCAGCGCGATCTTTCAAATACACTACATATGTTACCATTGATACCATTGGTTTAGCTACCAATGGGTCAGAGCTCCATACAATGGACATTTCCATGTTTAGCTAGGCCCCACTCACCTCTAGCTAAGCTCCACCCACATCTCGATCGTGTTGGAATCGATCAATCTCTGAAACCCCTTAACAACCAATTTCCAGAAAACTATACATGTAAGCTGTTGAACAGTTTGAAACAAATTTGACTTGGCGCTGTTGCTACCTATGGCAGCAACAACGTCCAATCAAATTAGTTTCAAAATATTCAACATGTTTATTAAATAGTAGCGACATACAATTTGTATGTGTCAGACTATTAAGAGTTAAAGACAGACTGTATAGAATCCTTTATGATGTAATGCTTATGACCTCATCCTACATGCCGCTTAGCTGATTATGACATCATATGACATCATTACTCCGGAAAGGTACATTGTCAGATAGAAATCCATTTTCTTAATTATTACCTGATACTCATACAGGTCACATTAGATTTTGCATTTATGTTTTGAAACAAATGCCAATCTACAGAATGATTTTATGAAAACTGATTTTCAAGATGGCTACATGGTGCTTAGATTTTGTATCTGCACCAATTTTTACAGGGTCATCCCATACCAGACCCAACGGATTTCCAAAGATTTGAATCAATCAGTGATACGCTATTAGCGCTAAATGTATTGTGTATTATTATGTACTTACTCTAAAGCTTTGTTTACACCACACGAATGAACATGAAGAGCGATAGCACGCTTCCCTCGGAATGTCTCACCGCACTTCTCACAAATACGTCTCATGTATTTATCTGGCAAAATGAGAACGTATTGAAGTTTGAAATATTATGATATTCCTACATTTATGAGGGGCTGACAATACCAGTTTGTATAACTGTTGATACCCCTAATAGCAATATGTGCATGCATACTGTCCCATTTGCCATACCAAGCCAGACCAATATCAAGACCTGAGTTTGACATATTCATGATATATCAATATATCACAATATTTTCCTTACAATATATCACTATATAGTTAAGGACAATAATGTGCACATCTACATTGAACCATGGCTTAGACAATATCCTTGGGGACATATTCTCAATTAGTATCCATCCCCATAGGTAAGATGCATAGGTCTTCGATAGAGATCATTTTGAGGCCAATTGAGGTCACCCTCAATCATACCCCTAAGGAAAGCATGTGTACAATCAACCAGTTGCTAGTGTAGCTCGCGGGGGTAGGCGCTGGTCCGCCATGTTGCTCCACTCCATTGCACCGCAAATACATGATGCACGGGAGGGCTGGCTAGCTGCGGTTCTCAGGGTTGCCGATCCCGTATCGCATCTCTCCAGAAAGTACAAAGACTGGCCTCTAGAGCCAGTGGAACACTGATGTTCCAGTGGGGCCATGCGACCATTACCGCCGAGACTGAACCACACGGTCTCGCCCCGACTGTTGGTGTCACCGGTATGATGGTCCATTCTAATTTAGAATAATGGACAAGATGTTAATAATTAAACAGTCACAAAATAATATATACTATACAAACAATATCACTCATTTGACAGTAATGAGCACAATAATACAAAACATAGAGCCATCCAGTGTTCTTTCCACGTGGTCTAGCCAGAGGTACCACACAGAACCGTAAATCCGCAGAGGTATCCCTGCAAGGGAGCATCGCGCTGAGGTCACTTGGTAGTTTAATATAAACTAATTACACCCCTAACACATATACACAAAAATGTTGTTGTTGCTAGAGGAAAGTGCCTCGCATGGGCCTCCGTCACAGAAAAATGCTTTCAACGCCGCAAAAAGGGCCACTCTTTTGTTCAAACAGAAAATGCTGAGTGCTGAAAAATCCCAGTGAAACCATAATTAATGTGATGCACACTGGTTTACGTGAAGACGGGACGAACGATTTCCGAGGAATTCACAGGTAACTGTCTTATGTAGGTCCAAAGTTACTGCATTTGTAGTTGCCGCTTTATTTAGGCAGGCCTTCTGCTACATTCTAACCTACCATTTAGTTATTAGAAACGAATACAAGCTTTGGTCGCAAGTGGCAGGAATTCCTAACTAACTTTAGACACATTTATCCAATGGGCGAAGATGCTCAGCTTCCCATAGGTCGCCATGCATAGCATCTACCTCCGAAGGATAGCGTGCATACATATTATGGAGAAAGAGCTCCCGAATCAAATAACAATCCGGTCACCCCTGTCCCGCAACCAGAATGCCCAGAGATGCAGTGCTTCCTAAATTGGCGGGGGTATCTAACTAACTGGTATCCAAAGATACAGGGGGAGATGTATGTAAATCGGCACTTTAACTATCATCGCTCGAAAACTTCCGATAGTTTCCCAGAGTTGGATCCGGCTAATGTGTCGATAGGGAATCCAGACAATTATGCCTTGCGGCTGGTGGATCGTAGAAAGAGACAATAACTCAATATAAATAAAAGGCAGGGCTAAGGTAATTTGTCAATTTTACACGACCTAGCCGGTGCGTGGTTACATATCCACTACAGCCGGAAAAGAGGCGTACACTATGCGTCTATTATGGAGAAATTGTCCCTAACCACTTTAAACCCATCCTATTGAGCTACATTTGTACATAGTCAGGTTTAGTCGGTAACATGTCAGGCTCAAACAATTAGAGCATGATCAGCGACCTCAGTCTAAAATTGATGCTGGTGGGGTATAGTGATGCAGATATATGTTGCTGTATAGTATTTCCTAGTGTACAGCATTCTAGAGTTTTTATAAATAAACAAAACATTTTAACTAGAATGGCTACTTGCCATATGCACAACTAACTAATACAATGAGAATGATGTATCACAGGTCATAGGACCTTACAGTGCAGTTAGTTGAGAGCACCCACAGTAAACAAGGATAATATTCACAGTAAGAAACAGAAAATATAAAAATGCGGTCTTAGGACCGTTGAGGTACCTATTAGTAATCAGTACCATATACAGAAATAATTAAAGGTTCACAGTATAGTTATTTGAGTACCTATTGGTCATGGGTACAGTGAAAGTTCATTAGTCACTGAAATTGATGCGCTAACTAGGGTTGCACGATTATTCACTTTTCATAATCATGATCATTTAAAAAAATAATCGCGATCATACGATTAATCATGAACTATATTAACTACGCCAATGCTGCTTAGAGGACGTTATTATGCTACCGCAGATTGTAAGATTATGGGTTAGGCACATGGGTATACATACATGGACAGAATATCCCAGTTGCTGATTGCAAACAAAGGAATGTATTAAGATTTTTCTAGACGGAAAACGGAAGGTACCGTATTTCGCGTAATTGTAGCCTATGCTCTAATAGAAGCCCAACCCCCCTAACTTTGACATATGAGCTCCAATGATTTCTTAGCAGTTTCAAAATGGTAAAACTCTGTATTAGAAGCCCACCGCCTAACTCAGCAGATTGTATAGGAAAATTTGTAAGAATAGCGTGTATAATAATAACAATCGTGTCACAGGGTGTGTCTACTTCAGACCGATCTCTGCCCTGATACATTTCCGGCCCCTCTAGAAGTCAATACGGGCCTCGGATTTGTAAAGCTCGACCACCTATTAGACTTATTTAAACTTAGGGAAAGTCACCCTATGCGCTTCAACTTTGAAGCCAAACCTACGTGTATTTCCAATTCTACTTCAATACTAGTTGACTGATGTGAAACTGTTATTCCTGACATTAGAGGCCTGAGGCCTGCTGTCAGATGTTCTTTCATTTATCATTGTATCATTAGATTAATACTAATAGTAGGCCACGTATGTTCAAGATATAATAAAGTTTATTCCACACTTTTGTAGTCAAAATGCGCTTAAAACAGTCTTGGCGTGATTAAATAGCTTCCTTATAAATATATTTTAAGACCAAATTTATGTATCAAACAAGTACGGGAGAAAATGTGCATCAATTTTGTAACGCCGATCAACATTAAATGATCCAAATTGAATTATTATGAAAGACATTATAGCCGGCTTGTTTTGCAATGGGAGGCGGCGTGTTCTCGCGAGATAGTATACGCTAACGGGAGTTTATCAAACGGGTACCCGTTATTCAGATCAGTATATAATACTCAGTTCCTATCACGCAATGATAATAAATAGAAATTCCCGAGTTCCGAGTCCCCGATTCCAGAATATTTATATCTGAGTACTCGCTCTAAAATAAACTCTTCAATCGGAGGCGAATCACATGATTTGTATTTTTTTCGCGATGCCATTTTATATCAAATTGTGGATTCATTTTGATGTAATAAATGACCTTTATTAAAGGATACGCAATATTTAGGCGCTCAAATCAAATAATTTCACTTCCCGGGTGATGTTTTGAGGTATACATTAAACATAGGCGTAGGCGGTGAGAATTTTTACGGGAGAAAATGCATTGAATTTCCGTGGTATCAGTTTTAGAACTTTTGGGGGGAAACCATTAGCACATAGCTATTCATAGAATGGGGAACGCGGGATATGCGTATGTGATTAAATCAACAATGACAAATAGCGACCAAGTGAACAATCTTTATTCATCTAAAACTAATCATGAGTCAATACAAACAAATCAGTTATTTATTTAGTTTATTAATCATTCACACATTCGGATTGACAGCCGGATGTTTGTTTCCATGATTGGTAATGCGAGCAGAGTTTCACAAGCGCAAAAGTGTCTTTACACAAATTTCAAAATGCCGATTATACGATTATTTCATTTTATAATCGTCCACGATCATTTTGAATTATATAATCGTGATTAATCGAATAATAAGCAACCCTATTGCTAACATGAAAATAGCACGACATGGCACGATCTTTAATGCAGGGAAGATATCCGCAAGCAGGGTTTCCGCAGGCAGGTTTCAGCAGGCAGGTTCCGCAGGCAGGTCATCGATATGGCACACTCTCATGACGGTGAAGAAGAACAGATAATAGGATGCCCATTAGATAGTCTTTTTAACTGATACATGATTTAAACAGTTTGTTGTAAAGTTTCCGTCCAGCGACAGCGTTATGAAAGTTGGAAGTTGCCCATTAACAGAAAGGGCTACTGTTATGATTAATTATGCATGTACAATAACTGGCACACGGTGTGGGATACATCGCATAGCTCTTTAGGCGCACCGAGCAAAGTCCCACCAGACTGTGGTCTAAAAGTGAATTATCACACGAGACATGCAGCGCAGAAGTTTGAATCCACTTTTCAGCGTGGTTGGCAGATCAGGCGAGTCATCCACCAAGAATCACCATCAGCTCTACATTCCGTAGAATCACATTTGGCCCGCAAGGCCCGTCCGCGGAGAAGCTCCCTTACAAAAGTCTGGATGCGGGAGTTCTTACTTTAGTTATTTTTGCCCCCGGATGGCTGTCCGGGAGCGTCCAAAATTGATGTATCGCGGAAAGTTGAGAACTGCTTACTGGCGCGGGTGAACTAAAATCTGAATGGTACCGCGATGATGATCGATGGAATCACCGTCGGCTTGCAGTTTCCCACGTCTAACCCACACTGGTCCAGCAGTCCTCCTGACGGGTCGGCTTTCACGCCGATGATGCTCTCGATCTTCGATTATTCATCACTTTTATACTACTCGTGATGTCAGAGGCAGGCGCATCAACCAATCAGCGGCCTAGCAGTAGCCAATCAGCGTCCAGTCAGAGGTGGTGATGTGGCTATCATGTGCACAGCACATTCCTCATTCAGTTAATACATACACGCGATTACGTCAAAAGCAATATTTTGTAAATAATTTAACAGGAGTTTTGTTGATAACTCAGCCATTTCTGGTCCGGTTTTAAAATAGTAAAAAGTTCTATAATCCTCATTTCATTCCGGTCCTGATCAGTACCAAGAACGACGAGAACAGTATAATTTAAAGAAATCACAAGTACCGACTCGGTACACTATAGGCATACACTTTCTCCCAATTCCGACACATGTTGTCAGGGAAGCTCTGACGCGCGCATGCGCACCATGCATTCTAATGGACTTAGACATTTTTAACGAAAAATCTCTCTCATAGGACTTGTATGCGCGCACTATCCTACTCATGGGGGGGGGGGGGGCGTGCTTCGAGTGAATCCAGAACGGCCGTTCCGTACCCAGCTTAGCTGGGATGGTCAGTACCCGTCCGGTCGATCCGTGCTACACTAGTAAAGACACAGATGTTTTTTAATTCAACTGATTTGAGCTGGAATGATGTCATATAACATTGTGCAAGGTGACACGATGGCCGTGTTCTCAACGATAAAATAATGAGATGTTCAAAGTGTAATTGGAAGATTGTCAAAGAATGAATATGTCAGAAAGTTGTTGGTATGCTGAATGTGCACGTTACAATCTATTATTATAATACTAAATTAAAGGGGGTACCAAGCAATCCCCTTAAAATAGCTAATAATGAATTATATATATATATATATATATATATATATATATATATATATATATATATATATATATATATATATATATATATATACGATCCATTTACTAATTAAAAATGGGGCAACAATTTTCAATTTAAATAATTAACCTAAACCGTAGAAAGAAGTGAGATAAAACAGCGTTATCTGTTTGTAAAATCATGATGATCTTTGACCTATGACATGTACAAGGGAAGGTTTTGCAGGTTACTTTCGTATTAGTGACTCGCTATTCAGTAGGCTGGCATATTCATTTTTGCAGAGTGTAATATCACCTATTTTCATCCTCATGTCAAAATATCAGTGTTTAAAGTTTTATATAAATTTACAAAGCCAAAATATTCCTCATTTAAAGCAGCATTTAATATATCCAAAATTTTGGAATTTCTTTTATGTGGGTGTGTGGGTGGGTTGGTAGGTGTTTCTGAGTGTGTGAGTGGGTGAGTGAATAGTGTTACTGACTGGGTGTGTGTGTGTAGGTTGGATGAGGTCACTAAGTGGATGTGTGAGTGAATGGGTGGATGGGTGGGGTGGGGTGGGGTGGGGTGAGGGAGTTTGGGGATGGTGGTGGTGGAATGAGTAAAAGTGATGAGTAGCTGGCACTTGATGCTATGAAAGAAATTTATGAAGTTACCTTGGTGGCGAAATAACCCAATAAGAAAATTTATCAAATTTCTTTTTCACGAGTGAGATGACACTTACCTCCCTAACACTCTTGATATACTAGTATATCGGATCTAAATTCAATAATATTCAGAATTATAAAAAGTTAGGTGCCCTTAATGGCCAGGTTGATGTACACAGTCATGCACATGACAGACCCCACCCACTGCGCATACTGGTACTTCCGTTACTAAATATTGGCTGACATAGAAGCAACTATTCAAATAACCAAAGGACCAGGCCTCCGTGGGGTGGAGAGGCCAGGATCCTATTAGGGAGGTAAGTATGTCATCTCACTCGTGAAAAAGAAATTTGATAAATTTTCTTATTTCACATCATGAGAACATACTTACCTCCCTTGATAAAAACCAGAATTTGAAAGTAAATTTGGTGGGAGGGAGGCAAGGTCCTGAAAACCAGCACACCCGCGAAGAGACTAGGCTCTTTGAATTTTCAAGACATTTAAAACATCTGAAATTGTGACTGAAACACAACCAGGAATAGAATTTTGCATCAGATAATCGACCGAAGAAGAGAGATTGATCAAAAGGCAAATGCGCTCCGCCCCCCACCCCCCCCCCCCCCTCATTCTGAGGAAGGTTATGAAAAAACGTTGCTCTAAATGACTAGCACGTTCTCTAATACTTAATGAAAGTATTACTAGACAATGGAAAAAAGAAGAATTGCTTCAATTTCAAAACTCTCTGAAAGAACCACAATTAAGAGACATTAACCATTACCATATTAAATAAAAAATGACACCATCACCAAGACAAAAAACAAAAATGGTCATATATACTGACCTCTGATGTCTTGGACGCGGCACTCATCTCTTCCCCCACCGGATGAAGAGAATTGTACCAGCTAATAGTAGGGATACCCTACCAACAAATGTGATATTTGTAAATAGCAGAGGAGGAAACTAATTACAAACATAAACTCTACATTATTTTATTTTCTGAGGACTGAGACGGCGAGCGGGTTTGAAGCGTCACGAAGGTAATGGTCGGTAAAACTTGATTCACAGTGCCACTGGGCTACTGACATAATGTCTTCAATAGAAACACCATTAAATAATGCCGTGGAAGTTACCACACCACGGACACTATGAGGCTTGGCTCTATCTACTTGGATTCCAGTGGCTGTCTTATGACAGAATTGAATACATTCTACTATCCATCTGGAAATAGTGTCTCTTGACGCCATACCATGGGGTTCAATATATGACAACCATAGGGAACATGGGTCCATCCGCCAAACCTGAGTTCTTCTCTTGTACTTATTTAAAGCACGGACAGGACACCATACTTTAGCACCAGGATCATATCTGGTTAAGGCAGGTAAAATAATAGGTTTACCCGGATATTTTAAAGATTGATTCTTAGCCAAGAAATTCAATCTTGGTAGAAGCTTAAGGCCTTCACCTGTAACCATATAACGGTCAGTCCCAGCAGACAAGGCATGAATTTCACTCCTGCGTCTGGCTGATGCTGCCGCAACTAAAAATACAGTTTTAAGTGTCAATAATTTTACAGATATAGCACAAAGTGGTTCAAAAGGTTTATCACTCAAAACCTGCAGAACCAGAGAAAGACTCCATGACGGTATCAGTGGAGGATTTCTTGGTCTGAGATTGCCCATACCTTTAATAAGAGTATTTAAAACACCTACTTCATCACTTCCCCTCTGTGCCAAGCAAGGGATAACAGTCCTTAATGCTGATTTGTATCCAGCAATAGAATTAGGCTTAAGACTATAGGCATCATACAGGTGACAGAGAAAATCAGCTAATACCTGAACAGATGCTTCCATCGGATTGATACATCTCTTTGAGCACCATTCTGCAAATCTGTTGATTTTATAATCATAAGCTCTGGAGGTTGACCCCCTTCTGGCTCTGGCCATGAAATTGGCTGCTTGCTCAGAAAAGCCCTCCTTAATCGCGGATTTTTTGACAACATCCATGCAGTCAATTGAAACATTGACGGATTGTTGTGAAGGGTCTTGCCCTGGAAGATAATATTGTCCATCAGAGGCAGAGGAACCGGATTGCAAACCAGAAGGTCCAGCAGATCCGTAAACCATGATCGGCTTGGCCAATTCGGGGTGATCAGAAGAACTTGGCATTCCTCTCGTTTGATCTTCTGAAGAATCCTTGGAATCAGGATTGTTGGAGGGTATGCGTATGCATACATTCCCTTCCAACTGATAGCTAGCGCATCTATTGCGATAGCGCTTGGATCTGGAATCGGAGACACGTACGTCGTCATCTTCGCATACTTCTTCATTGCGAACAAATCTATGTTGGGCTTTCCCCAATGATTGAATAGGTGATCCGCCACACATTGATTTAGTTGGCATTCCGTAGGCAGAATGCTCATCCTTCAGCTCAATGAGTCTGCTAACAGATTCAGCCTTCCCGGAATATGAACTGTTTTCAAGGTGATCATATGATCCTTGCACCAGCAAAGCAGCTTCCATGTCATCATACAGAGACTGCGCGACTTCGTTCCGCCCTGGCGGTTTATGTAACTCACTACTATAGAGTTGTCTGAACATATCATCACAAATTTTCCCTCCACTCCTTTTAAGAAATGTTCCAGGTCTAGAATTACAGCCCGCAATTCTAGCATGTTGATATGTTCCTTTGACTGTTCCAGATTCCAATGCTCTGATATAGTGGCTTCTTCCAGGCAAGCTCACCATCCCTCCATCGATGCATCCGTAAACATCGTTACTTGAGGGTGGGGAGGGGTCAGCATGACCCCCGCCAGGAGATTTCCTCTCTCCATCCACCAATGAAGGTGATGAATGAGAGGGTCCAACACTTGAATGCGCGAGTCCAGTGATCCTGAACTCTGCATCCACTGAGCCATGAGAAACAATTGAATCGGCCGCCTGCGTAAGGCCGCCTGAGGATTGACTGGTTCCATTGAAACCATCAGACCTAACATTCTCAGATAGACTCGTGCTAGAATATAATGACGGTTGCAAACCAACTGAATGCACGAGAGGAGATTTTCCACTCTCTCCTGGGATGGATAAACATATCCTATCTCCAGATCGAAGAACATACCCAGGTAAACAAACTTCTGGGATGGAGTCAGCTCTGATTTCTGAAAGTTGATTATCCAGCCTAAATCTGTGAGAGTTTTCAAAACTATCTCCAGATTTGCTGTCAAACTTTCTGGGTTGTGTGTTTTCAGCAACCAGTCATCTATGTAAGTGTGAACAGCTATATTTCTCCTGCAGTGGTATGCCATGATAGCAAGTACCACTCGAGTGAAGACCCTTGGAGCCGTCGAGATGCCGAATGGAAGAACCTTGAATTCCCATTGGCGTCCCTGAAAAGCAAATCTCAGGAACCGACGAAAACTCCTTGCAATTGGAATGTGGAAATAAGCATCCTTGAGATCTATTGTTGCTGTCCACATCCCCTTCTCTAACCCCAACAACACCGATCTTACTGTTTCCATTTTGAAACTCGGTGTATCTATAAACTTGTTTAGAGGTTTGAGGTTGAGAATTGGTCTCCACCCCCGGTGTTCTATGCACAACCGCTTGTCTGGATCTCTTAGAATTTGAGTCCCGACCGGTACCAGAGTCAGATGCAACGGCGGACCTCTTATCCATTCTGGACTGTAGCCATGCGAAAGCCATTGCAAGACTAAGCGGTCCTGAATTAACCGCTCCCACTTCTGAATGTGGCAAGTCCAACGACCTCCCACTGGTGCACCTAGGATTGACGGGGTGCCCATAAATTTTAGAAGTGGGAGTGTCTCTGGTATGAGTTACAACAACCGAGTGGTGCTTGTGGTAACCGGAAAAAATTTTAGCCCATCAGGCCCGGTTATCACGCGCCGCGACCAGCGCTATGTGCACCACGGTGTGCGGGCTGCTGTCTGGCTGGCTGCGCTTGAGGCGCTGGCTGACGTACAACAGCACGTTGCTGCTGGCGCGGCCGACACAGTCTCTGAACCTGGCTGGCCTGCTGGCCTCTGACAACACCAGCACCGCCCCGAGCGTACTGCTGTCGGGAAGCCGAGGGCTGAACATGGATGTGTTCTCTACGCAGCACTTCAAACTGTGCGCGCAGCGCACTCTGGTTGTTCACTAAAGTCACTGTCTCTTGGAGGTGCAGACAACCTTCACCTCCAAAAAGACCAGGGCCCGCCATCGGCGCTTGCAACAAGCGTGACTTGAGCTCCTGAGACGGGCACAAATTGTCCAGAGCAAAAGTGTACCTCGTTCTCAGTGACTGTGACTGACCTAGCCAAACAGTCCAGCGCCAGATTGATGCCATCCTGGATGGCTCACTGGACTGTCACAGGGCTAGGGTGTTGCTGCACCGAGGTTGCTACCACCCCAGATAGCAGCTGAGAGACATGGCACAGCGCACTAATCGCCGCACGTGAGCTCTCCTCGGTGTCGTGTAAAGCAGCATTAGCCGAGTGCATAGCGCCCGTGCACAACGCTCCCGTGTTAGCACGGGAACCCGGCCGCGTATCTTCCCTCAGAGCGCCGCGGTCGTCCGCGCTTGGTCTGGGCGCTAGGCCATATCGAGCATACTGACTAGCAGTAACCCGACATCGCCTAGCAACCTCGTGGGGGGGGGGGCTTCGCGAGGTGACCTTTCAGTCTGATCGACTCCTCTGCCACCGAGAACATATCTAAGATATGTTCAGCATACGGCACAAACAGTCGTGCTGGCCAATGGCTTTGCCTGTACCCATGCCCGAGGGTTACCGGCGGCCGTCTCGTCCACGGAGAGCTCTGGTCTGACAGCGAGGAGCCACGCACACGCTTCTGACCAGTCTTCATCCGTGGCTACCTGCGAATTGCATTCGCAGGTAAGGCCGAGGAGGAGGCTATAGACGAACCTGGCTGCCCAGGGAAGGTATACGGGCCCGCGAGGGCTGGCATAACATTCTCCATAGGCTGACCAGGCACCAAGGCCGCACTTGTGTGTGGGGAATCATGCACACCAGCACGGCCCGGAACGTCCGTATGAGATTCCACGCTTAAGCGTGGAATCTTATATGGGTGGCCCACAGGCTGAATCATGAAACGTGCTCCCAAGGGAACAGTGGCATAGGTGCGAGCAACCGCGCTCCCCATGAGAGGAGTGTAGATGCTTGCATCCATGTCTTCTGCTCATCCTGTGGGCCGAGCAGGTAGTCTTCATCATCTTCCTGGTCAGGAAAGTTAGACTCTGGATTAGTAAGGAAAACTAACCCAGACTGACCAGGAGAATGCCCGAAAGCCGATGATGAGGTTACTCCGCGATGGAACACCAGGCGATGCGAACATCAAGCCTAGGTCCAAGACGGCCGCCCCTGGATCACTAAACACTTTGTCCGAGCTAGTAGGGCATGATCCAGGGATGGGGGCTACCTGCACTGAGGTCGATGCACAGGAAGTTGAAACACCTGTGCCCGGCAACATGCCGCAAAGCATGTCAGGCATCAGATCTTTCAAAGTCCTGCGCATCTCACTCACCAACTCAACCTTGAAGGCCTCGAGCTCACCCTTCTCAGAGGCCTTATTCTTACCCTCCTTCTTAGTCTTCTTGCCCTCCTCAGCCATCAGCTTAGCCTGGGAACAGAAGAATTCAGAGGTTAGATACCCACCCCCCCACTTTTTACAAATGACACATTTGTTGGACAGCCTGCAAACTGAGCAAAGATGGCAAGGGTGGGGGAAGAATCTAGCCTTCATAGCCTTAAGACAGGATGGACATGACTTCTGAAAGGGAATGGATACGAAGACAATGAGTATTATAGTTTGCAAAACCTTGTTAATAGACTATTAGTACAAACAAGAACAAACTCGAGAAGACATCCACCTTCTTTATACAGACTACCCTAACGGGACAGATGACTTCTCTAGTTAATAATAACCAATCACAACTAGGATCCCAAATTAAGAGAGAGAGAAAGGAGTAATGACTAACTAGATATCTCTCCACCTTCATAATAAAGGGTGATAAAACATCAAGGACTTGCTCTAAACTAGGATTATGACATCAAGAAAGAGAAAAAACTCTGGTTGATTATGACATCAAGCCTCAATGCAACAGCTCCTTCAAGGAGAGGGGACATCAGAAACGAATGCAAGAAACATCTAGAGACTAAAGACATTCATTACTCCCGAATAATATACTTTATATTAAATATATATATTCGAGAATCCATGCACATACAAGAGAGAATACAGTGCAATAACAAATGGCAGCAGAAATTTGTGAATATTTTCAAATAATTAAGTGCCATAACTAATAAACTCCCTTAGCCTGAGCACAGGCAAACCATCCTCTTGTGCAGGAGAACACGTCCATCCATCCGCCGAGACTCCTCTTCCAGAAGAACTGATGAGGGGGATGGGACAAAAGGAAGGAGATATTTCTTTTATTAATTTAATATATCTCCAACCCTAAGACATATCACGATGATAAGTAAAAAAAGAGACGTGAACAACCTTCGAGAGAAGAACAGGAACCGTTACACATACATAAGTCAAACCTGTGAACACAAAGCACAAGAGATTAATAGCCCTAAGCGCTGGGAAAAATTTAACAAGGATTCCCAGCGCCTGAAAACGCGGTACCACCGAAATGGCCGCGACGAAAACCGGCAACAAATAAAAGCTACAAGTCTTAAATAAATATATGGAACAATATCACCTTAGCAGCTGAAGACGAGGACTCCTCTAACACTTTAGCATCAGCCATGATGGAACCAGATGATAAATACAGTGAAATTCTCAATAGAGTGTGTTTAAAGTTTTCCACAAGTTGATTTCAGCCAATATATTAGAAAACGGAAGTACCAGTATGCGCATGCGCAGTGGGTGGGGTCTGTCATGTGCATGACTGTGTACATCCACCTGCCCATTATGGGCACCTAACTTTTTATAATTCTGAATATTATTGAATTTAGAGCCGATATACTAGTATATCAAGAGTGTTAGGAAGGTAAGTATGTTCTCATGATGTGAAATCTTACAGTATGCATAATTCAGTTTATGAGTATTTTGTCAAAATATGTGAATAATTGACAGATGAGTGTGACATAAAGAAATTCAATGGCATTCCTTTACTACAAAATATACAGTGCATATATTTTCAATAACATGTGTAAAAGTTCTCGGTGCCAAGCACTGCGCCTACTTCATACAATCGCACAAACTTAGCAATATAACCAATTGAAATTTGGGGAGTCAACTTATATTCAGAGAATAGGCCTACCTATTAATCTGGCTTACTCTGGTTTACCGAGGAAAGAAATGTACACTAGCTCGCTAGAGCGACACCAGCTCGCTAGTGCGAGGCTAGGAGAAATGGACAAGGGCTAGTAATAATCAACCAAACAATTCATGCATGTATCACATTATTTTTAACGTGATAATAGAATTTGACAAATAGAATGCTATATCTGGTTTACAATAATCAGTATCTCGCAGTCTGTGCCTATACGATAAACACTTAACACTTACCACTCTGATGAAAAAACATGTAATTTTCAAATTAAATTAAAAGATGAACGGTGTTCATTTTTCAACAAATTTGGTGGAAGATGGTGCTGTCGTAGACAGCAACATCATCCACCAAAATTGTACAAAAAATTTATACCAGTTTTGTTGCTGTTGGCACAGTAAAAGATATAATTTTGGCATCAGAGTGGTAAGGGTTAAATCATCGTGAAGTACACCATTATTGCGTACAAACACAATACTGACATATGCCCATTGATAAAAATCGTTCCCATGTACAGTTCATAGATCAAAGGTCACACGAACAAGACAGATTTCTGATTAATCCATTTCTTGAAAGACAAGAGTCATCTGAAGGTGTTACTGAGATCGCATAAGCACTTGATGAATAAAATATCCATTGAAAAACTTAATATAATTCTTGGTACATGCCATACACCCCCACACCATTTGAATTGCTATAATGAGTTATCCTACGCTACGCTTTGTATAGGGCTCGACAAAAGTGCGTTTGGGAATATTTATAAGTATTTAACCATCATAATGCAACAGCATTGTTAATCTCACAATTATGGGGGAAATATTTAATACATACCAGCTGGTTTATCATTTTCTGTTGTGGATGTTGCTTCTAATATTTTTCCATCACTGACATTGGGTTTAACATCTATTTTAGCAATTTCGTCTTCATCCTCACCACATTCTTGCTCAGCATCAGGATTTGTTAAACAGGAATTGTTCACAATAGTTTGATCAGCTGCCACTCCATCCACTTGTTCATTGGTCGATATATGTGGATAATCAGACACAGGTTTAAGGCGCATTCGACCCTTGCTCAATCCTTCAAGAATGCTAGCAGCCGTCTCTTCTGAACATCCATTTATATCAACGTCCCCATCAGTAGTTGTCGGTGGCCTGGAGATGGCAGTTGTGCCACCATGCACATTACTGTTATTGAGAGAAGTTATCAGCCCTTCACCCTCACCATTCCATGCAAAGTAGTCCTGAAACAGCAATACAATGATGTATATGTAAAAGGATGACACTAGCTTAATTGTCTGCCGGCTGACTTGCTGCAGACTACATTTTCCATGTGGCTTAACTCTGGATATGCTAAATATTTTGAAAACAATATGACTGAAAGTTGTTGGTGGCTTAGCCACCAACAACTTTCAGTCAGATTGTTTTCAAAATATTCAGCAGGTCCATAGTTATTGCCCATTGAAATTATTGTCTGGTGGCTTGCAGTTAAAGGAAAACTCACTTCATCTCATACTAACTATTCAGGAGGTTTAATATTCCACACCTAACCTATGCGCTGCATGTTTAACTTTTAATCATGCCATCAAATTCAGCTTTAACGGCTAAATGTTGATATATTTCTCAAGCCTGCTCGCAGTCATGATTTACCTTTCAACCAATCAGAAAAAACTCTATATTGACTGTCTCGGTATATACGCTCAATCCTAGAATTCCAATTTATAGTTTGGCAACATGATGTAAAAGCAACCATACAGATAAACAGTTGAATATTTTGAAACTAATTTGACTGGAAGCTGGCGCTTCTACTCAAAATATTCATTATGATTGTTATTACATACTAAAGAAGGTATTGTATTGGCACATCCATGACATCACACACAAGCTCTTGTGGAGATAAAATGGCGGCGACTACAGTTCACCATCAATACAGCGGTAAAATGTAAAAGAACTGACACAAATAAAGGAATGCACAAGGAAATAAACGAAATCACGGATTTCTTTTTTCACGAGAGAGTTGATACTTACCTCCCTAATACTCTTTGATATTGCTAAATATCGGCTTTCACTCAATAAAACACTCAGATTAAAAAAGTTAGGTGCCCCTACTGGGCAGGTAGTCAGAAGACAGTCTGGCGGATGCCAGCCCCAACACCGCGCATGCACAGACTAGTACTTCCTCTGACTAATTTATTGGCTGACACTATGCAACTTTACAAGAGCGTGAAGACCGACCCTCTGTGGGGCGGAGAGGCCAGGACCGTATTAGGGAGGTAAGTATCAACTCTCTCGTGAAAAAAGAAATCCGTGATTTCGTTTATTTCACTTCAAGAGTATACTTACCTCCCTAATACTCTTTGATATTGCCAGAATTCGTCAGGGAATTCGGCGGGAGGGAGGCGAGGTCAAAAGACCAGCTCTTCCCTATGTGCTTTTCTGCGATTAAGGCACTTAAACTTCTGAAATTGTGTGGAAACACAATCAGGAATAGATTGAAACCATCGGCTAACACAAACCGATGGCTGAGAGATGACCAAATGTCATATGCGCTCCCCACCCCCTCCTCTTGGGAGGAAGACTGAATGACCTCAATGTCCCATACGCTCTCTACGTACAAGTGCCATGTACTATAGGACATTAAACGAAGGCTTCATTTTCGTATACTCTCAATAATGAACCATATAAAACATGTACCATCACCATATTAATAACGAAGGGTCACGTGACATTACAAAAAACCATGGACAACACACACAAGACTAACCTTGTGGAAGATTGGTGCTGTCATCATCTCCCCATTGGTGAAGACTGATGCAGCCCATAAAGTAGATGTTTCCGTTGATTAAATGTGAAAATATATCAAAAATGAGGATACCTCATCAAAATATGTACACCTAGATTAGCTTTTCAAAATCTATAAGGTGAGAGGATTCGAGGTGTCATGGAGATAATGGTTGTTAAAACTTGACTCACAGTGCCACTGAGCTACTGACATAATGTCATCCACAGGTACCCCATTAAATAGGGAAGTGGAAGCCACTACACCTCGGACACTGTGAGCCTTGGCCATGTCAACTTGTTTACCTGTGGCGGATTTATGGCAAAATTGAATACACTCTACAATCCACCTGGAAATGGTGTCCTTTGACGCCCTGCCATGGGGTTCAATATATGACAACCATAACGCTGTTGGGTCTGTCCACCATTCCTGAGTACGTTGTTTGTACCAGATTAATGCTCGGACTGGACACCATAGTTTTGAATTAGGATCATAGTCAAAGCTGGTAAAATTATAGGTTGACCCGGATATTTCAAAGAAATTTATCCTAGGTAGAAGCCTAATGCCTTTCACTGTAACCACAAAACGGTCTGCCGCAGCAATTAAAAATACAGTTTTAAGCATCACCATTTTCATAGAAATGGAGCTTAGTGGTTCAAATGGCCTATCAGCTAGCACCTGAAGCACTAGTAGTCCAGTAGAAATCAACAGAAATATAGGCTAACCCGGACATTTTGTATAAGACGATTTTGTGTTCCAAACACTTTTTATGACTGTCCAGAGTCCACACAAGAAATTCTCACAAATTCACACTTGGGGAAACCTGATTTTAACCCTTTGAAGTTAGGGAACGAAATGTGAAAAATATTTAGCATAAATAGGTAATCTGTTGAGAATTTTATAAAATTAGACCTACTGACAATTGCTATTGTCAATTGTGTATATGACAACAGATCCCAGTCAAATAACCTGTAAGACATACTAATGTAAATTAAAATTAATCAGTAAAACCTGTCTATAACAACCATATATGATTTGATACATGAGTGTGAATTCCAGAACATGGTACATCAATGTATGGCCAGTTTTTTTAATGATCTGACGGAGAGAGTTACACATATGGACAGCATGTTGATCGCAACTATGCAGTCAATGATATAAATATTCCTAACGCTATTATTCTTACTATTATAATAATATATAGTACGCGGTAGATTTTGAAAATGTTACTTGAAGTAAGTTAAGTCGATTCAATTATAAAACGATAAATATATAGAGTCAAAATCACATTGTTCATGCTAATTAATGGTTTAGTACAATTATGTCTGACCCTACGCAAGAAAAAGCATGTGTTGTATGTAATGTTTCCCACGATAGCAGCAGTTCTAGAAAACTTAGTCATAAAGGGCTTTCAATGCTGCTTGACGCTTCAAAGCTTCGTGGAGATGGTATTGATTTGAAACTATCTCTGTCGAACGAACATTATGTACACGATAAATGCTACAAAAATTACATGTTGCCTAGAAATATTGCGAAAGTGCAACAGCAAAACAGAAACGATGAAGGAGTGCGACCATCTACCCCTACACTGCGCTCCGAATCTAATCATTATGATTACCATACTCATTGTTTGATATGTGCTGAAGAGCTCGACTTTGATGCTGTCCGCCGTCACCCTGAAAGGCATTCTCACATAATCAATATTGAATATGTTAGTAAGGGTAAACTCAGTGTAGTCCAGGGAACCTTGTTAAACGCGTGTGGCAAAAGGCACGATTCGTTAGCGAATGATGTTAAAGCAAGAATACTTTTTGCAGGTGACCTATGTGCTGTTAAAGCCAAATATCATCGTCAATGTATGCAAGAATTCATCTCTTGTAGAAACATCAGTTCGTGTGGTGCTTCTGGAAGTAATGCCCGGAACTTTGATGAAATGAATGATGTGGGCTTTAACCATCTATGCAATTGGCTAACAGCACCAGCGCCAGTTCACTTTACACGACCTTCGTACACAATTGACCACCTACTTGCCAAATGGTGTACCCGCATATAGCATAAAGCACGTCCAGCGTCGTCTGCTCGGCCGATTTGGGACAGATGTAACAATATCCCAGGTTGAAGGCAAGACAAGCGTGGTCACATTGACTGATAGAGCATCTTCTATCATACACAAATCATATGCAGCATCAACCAGTGACGAGAGTGATGAAACTATGCGACTTGTTAGACTGGTGGGATCTATGATTAATCAAACAATTAAAGATATTGATCAACCATCAGATGTGTATCCAGAACCGTCCAGTTTAGACCTTGAAAAGCTTGAAATCGAGGTGCCAGATGCATTGAAACATCTTATTTCATGTATCTATTCTGAACCTCGTAGTGAATCTGCCAAGTTGAAAAATAAACTTAAGATGGTATCTGTATGTCATGTTATCATGCAAGCTGTTGGAAAGCAATCATTTGTATCACCACTGCTTCTGTCCATTGGTTTGTTCATCCACCAGTCTACCAGCTCCCGTGTTATCATAGATATGCTCTCATCCCTGGGACTCGGTGCTTTCTATGACCAGGTAATTGCATTTCAGAGATCTGCAGTTGGAAGCACATCCGTTGAAGACCTGTGTCCTGGGCTCGTGGAGAAGAAGGATGGAGGGGGTTTCTGTCAATGGGTAGCTGAAATTTTGATTACAACGAGGACATGATTCTGTTCACAATACAACGCATGTTATGGGGATCATTTCGTGTCAAACAATTGCATCAACCGAAAGCAGGGCTAACCCAGTTGGGGCAACATGTCGTAAAACTATAACTGCTGATGAGATCAAAGAAGCTGGTGATTTTGGGAGCTTCATGCTACCCTACACGTCTTCTAATAAATCCCTAATGGCAGATGTAAGGATAAAGACCATTAACCCCATCAGCTTACCTATTGCTATGCACGGTCAATTATACTCATTGTGGTTGTACGCTAGCCTTCTCACAAGTCAGCCACCAAACTGGCAGGGGTTCATGTCTGAAATAACGACATGCAACAATTTCCACTGCACGGCAGTAGTTTACAACCCCATGGTACCTTTGAATCCAGGAACAAATGAAGCTGTATATAGTACCATGATGTATGTGCAGTCCCAATCCCTAAATGCAGGACTGTGTTGCGCAACCATAACATTTGACCGGCCATTGTACTTAAAAAGCTACAAAATTAAGCAAGATATTCATCCACAGTTTAGGAACATGTATATAAGGCTGGGTGGCTTCCACCAACTAATGTCCTTTCTTGGAGCGGGCTGTAAGATCATGGAGGGGAGTGGGATCGATGATTTGTGGGCAACCATGTATGCTAGGAATTCCCTACCTAGGATAATGGAGGGAAAAGCTTACACAAAGACATTAAGAGCATGCCTCCTTACAGATGCCGCATTGCATCTTTTGCTAATTCAACCCAATGTTGATATAATTTCTCTACAAGGCAGTGCTGCAGACAACACACCCAGCAGTACATATGGTGAATCTGAATTTGCAGAGCTGTAAGATGAAGAAAGTGATGTTGATCCTGATAGCGATGACACTTCGGATGAGCAAACAACCGAAACAGAAACATGCTGTGAGTCAAACACATATGTCAACGGATGATATGTGGTCAGAGCTGCGCAATTTATACGATGCTATTATGTCACATGATATTTCAGCAGACGATGTTTGTGACAATGACCATTTGCAAGACCTATGTAAGCAAGTTTCTAATTTGAAGGAAAACGTAGAGAAATCAAGAACTGGTAAATTGTGGTCATTGTTCATGGAATCTGTCGCCATTGTATGATTGTTCATCAGGGCTGAGCGTACTGGTAATTGGCTCCTTCATTTAAAGGCGACACAACTAATGTTGCCATTCTTTGCTGCTGCAGGGCACAACAATTACACAAAGTGTTGTCGCCTTTACCTCCAAGATTCTGATGATCTATGTACTTGTCTGGATGGTCCCATGCATGAAGGGCACTTTGCTGTACGCAGGAATGCTAAACTGTATTGGAGTGGTTCTTGGTCTGATATGACAATTGAACAGAGTCTAATGAGAGCTGGGAAGACACAGGGTGGATTGATCAATATAACGCACAAGGAATCCGCTAGAACAAAATGGCTTCTCACTGCACACATCATAGCACAGTACACACACGCTCTGCGGTCATTGACTGACATGCTCACTGGGACATGGTCGGAACAACACAGAGATGTTCACCCTGCAAATATGAGACGAGATGTAGAAGACATGAAGAAATTCACTCTGTTTCTCAGAGAACACAATTCATTCGCAGTTGAAGACGACCAACTGAGAAATATCGCAACTGGTTTGATTGCAGACCATCATGTTACTGCCGATGATGCCATTGATATTGGTCGAAGAATTCATGAGAAGTTAAATGAGAAAAGGTTTGGCGACATTACGCTAAAGAAAGCAGATCATGGTGTAACATTTGCTGTCATGCAAAAAGGTAGTTAAAGTAGGAAATGAAGATGTCCATATGTCTTCCCAGGAGCTGTACCATCGCTTAATGTCAACTGCATCTGTTTCAGGACCTCCAGACAAAGCGATCTCTGAATACGAGCTTGCAATGGTATGTCCCGCCCTCTTCCACGATGACGGAACTATGAGGAAATCACAAAAGTCACAACTGGCGAAGTATATAATTGAAATGAACACATCAATGCTACAGCAAGAGACAACAGAGCCAGCTGCAAGAGTATTTGATGGCTGCGCACTTCTGCATCGGATACCATGGCCTACGGTTGGAACAATGGAGACCGTTTGTAGCTCATTCGTAGCATCAGTAGTACATTATCAGAGGCTTGATGCGCCTGTATGCATTATATTTGATAACTATCAAACTGAGACCACAAATGATCAAGAACAGAAGCGACGATGGCTTAATCAAGTTGGCGCTCCTGATGTAGCTGTCCAAGACAACACACCTGTTCCAGGAAACAAAACTGGATTTCTATCAAACAAACGCAACAAGCAGAATACCATAAATCTGTTGGCAAAACATTTATCAGATGCAGGTGTTGAGGTGGTACATGCAGTAGATGAAGGCGATGCTGATGTGGTGATTGTAAGGAGAGCATTAGAATTGGCAGGAACTGAAAGAACAACGATAGTTGTTGCTGACGATACAGACATATTGATCTTACTCCTCTATCATGCAAGCACCTCTACAAATATTTTCCTACAAACAAAGCAACATAAGCTATGCATCAAAGTGGCCACAGAGATCTTAGGCAAGGAATTGTGTATGTGCCTGCCATTCGTCCATAGTATGTCTGGATGTGACACGACATCAGCTTTATATGGCATGGGCAAAGTAAAGCATATGAAAATGATCCAATCTTCACCAACCCTCAGACAAGATGTACTTGCATTTGGCGACATCTCCAGATCAAAGGCGGATATAATGGTTATTGGTGAAAAGTACATTAAGTCTTTGTATAGTGCTGGATCAAGAAGTCCTGGCTTAGACAATCTCAGACACATGACTGCCATCTCTCCTAAGCATGTACCAGTTGAAAGGATACCACCCACACATAGGGCAGCATACTTCCATAGCCTTCGGGTTCATCTCCAAGCAAGCACATGGCTTCACCTAAAAACTGTGTTAAAGAAAGAAGAGTATGGTTATGCAGTAGAACAAGGATCAGTGACGACGATCATTACGGACAAGTCAGCAGCGCCTCCGGAGCTACTTCTAAATATAAGGTGCCAGTGTAAAAGCAGCACATGTCTGTGTTCCTCGTGTAGTTGCTCCAAGAAAGGCATTCCCTGTAGCATACATTGTAGATGTGAAGGTCACTGCCCTAACAGCTCAAAATTTGAAAGTGAAAATGCATAGACAAATTTCAGCCATTCTGCCTGTTCGCTGTGTTTCACAACAGATGCTCAGTTTGCATTAAATTTATAGTTTATCAAGTGATTCTGATGATAACATACTTTAAACTGTACAACACTTACCAAAACGCGGGTTTTTAGAGTCAAAATACATATTACCTGGTTATTGGTCATCGCCTTGGTGGCCATTTTGAATTTCCTCTAAAAAACACATTTCCCCATGTGTGAATTTTGGAGAATTTTTCTGGGATGTATTTTGGGCCATACTGAAGTGATTAAAACAAAAATCTGTCTGTTATACAAAATGTCTGGGTCCATGTCAATTTCTACTGTACTATAGTGATAAACTCAAAGACGGAATAACTGGGGGATTCCTTGGTCTTAGATTGCCCATGCCTTTGATTAAAGTATTTAATGTATTTACTTCATCACTTCCCCTATTAGCCAAGCAAGGGATAACTGTCATTAAAGCTGACTTATAGCCAGCAATAGCGTTAGGCTTGAGGCTATAGGCATCATACAGGTGACAGAGGAAATCGGCTACTACCTGAATAGATGAATCCATTGGATTAATACATCTTTTTGAGCACCATTCTGCAAATCTGTTGATTTTATAATTATATGCTCTGGAGGTTGACCCCCTCCTGGCTTTTGCCATGAACATGGCTGCTTGCTCAGAAAAGCCCTCCTTAATTCTAGATTCCTTGACAACATCCACGCAGTCAATTGGAACATTGACGGATTGTTGTGAAGGTTCTTGCCCTGGAAGATAGTATTGTCCATCAGAGGCAGAGGAACCAGATTGCAGACCATAAGGTCCAGCAGATCCGTATACCATAATCGGCTTGGCCAATTTGGGGCGATCAGAAGCACTTGGCATTCCTCCTGTCTGATTTTCTGAAGAATTTTTGGAATCAGGATTGTTGGAGGGAATGCGCATGCATGCATTCCCACCCAGCTGATAGCTAACGCATCTGTTGCGATAGCGCTCGGATCTGGAATCAGAGAGACGTACGTCGTCATCTTCGCATTCTTCTTCGTTGCGAATAAATCTATGTTGGGTTTCCCCCAGTGGTTGAACAGACGATCCGCCACACATTGATTTAGTTGCCACTCCGTGGGTAAGACACTCATCCTTCGGCTCAATGAGTCTGCTAGCAGATTTAACCTTCCCGGAATATGAACTGCTTTCAAGGTAATCCTGTTATCCAGGCACCAGCAAAGCAGTTTCCATGTCATCATACAGAGACTGGGCGACTTCGTTCTGCCCTGGTGGTTTATGTAAGTCACTACTGTTGAGTTGTCTGATCAAATTAGAACACTCTTGCCCTGAACTTTCTGTAAGAAATGTTCCAGGCCCAGGACTACTGCTCGTAATTCCAGTAGATTGATATGTTTCTTTGACCGTTCCAGATTCCAAAGCCCTGATATCGTGGATTCTTCCAGGCAAGCTCCCCACCCATCCATCGATGCATCTGTATACATCGTTAACTGAGGGTGAGGAGGGGTTAACATTACCCCCACCATCAGATTCTCTGTCTTCAACCACCACTGAAGGTGATGAATTAGAGGCTCACACACTGACAAGCTTGAGTCCAGTGAACCTGTACTCTGGGTCCATTGTGTCATGAGAATTAACTGGATCGGCCGCCTGCGTAAGGCCGCCTGAGGAATGACTCATTGCAGAGAAACCATCAATCCCAGCATTCTCAGATAAACCTGTGCCAGGACATGACGACTGTTGCACACTGACTATATTACTGAGATGAGTATCTGTACCCTCTCCTGAGTTGGATAAACATAGATCGAAGAACATTCCCAGGTAAACAAACTTCTGGGATGGAGTCAGCTCTGATTTTTGAAAATTTATTATCCAGCCTAAATCTGTGAGTTTTCAAAACTATCTCCAGATTTGCTGATAAACTTTTCTGGTTGTGTGCTTTTAACAGCCAGTCGTCTATGTACGTGTGGACTGCTATGCTTCTCCTGCGGAGGTATGCTGTTATCGCAGGGAACCACCCTGGTGAAGGCTCGAGGAGCCGTAGAAATTCCGAAGGGTAACACCCTGAATTCCAACTGTCCGCCCTGGAATGCAAATCTCAGGAAGTGACGGAAACTCCTCGCTATTGGAATGTGGAAATAAGCATCCTTCAAATCTATTGAAG
Source organism: Chaetoderma sp. LZ-2023a (assembly GCA_034401795.1). Taxonomy (NCBI): domain Eukaryota; kingdom Metazoa; phylum Mollusca; class Caudofoveata; order Chaetodermatida; family Chaetodermatidae; genus Chaetoderma; species Chaetoderma sp. LZ-2023a. The sequence continues at coordinate 94,434,685 of CM067372.1, forward strand.
CTGTCCACATTCCCTTCTCCAACCCTGCCAACACCAATTTCACAGTTTCCATTTTGAAACTGGGGGTGTCTATGAACTTGCTCAATGGCTTGAGGTTGAGAATTGGTCTCCACCCTCCAGTGCTTTTCGTTACCAAGAACACGGTTGAATAGAAGCCTGGGCAATTTTGTGCCAGTTGAATTGCTCCCTTGAGTATGAGGGAATTTATTTCCTAGGGAGAGAGGTGGACATAAGGAGCGCAAGAGTGGCACTGTCTCCTGGTGCAGATGCACTGGGGTAGCTCTTACTGTGGTAATCACCCTGTCAGGTATGATTACCACGACCAGATCCTCACGCACCACGGCCCGCACCGTGCGCACCTCTGTGCATGGGCAGCTGCCTGGCTGGCTGCGCCGGAGGAGCCTGCGCCCCCTCGCTGCTGGCCGAATCGCATGCGGCCGTGGCCGACGCTGCGCTGGTGGCTTGCCTCTGACCTGGCCACTGCCACCTCGAGCCTGCAGGGGATGATACGCAGGGGGAGCTGCACCAACACACTCTCTACGGAGCACTTCAAATTGCTCAAATAATGCCCTCTGGTTATTGACCAGGGTAACCGTCTCCTGGAGATGCTTACATCCCTCACCTCCAAAGAGACCAGGACCTGTCATAGGCATACACAGCAGCCTATTATATAAATCCTGGGACGGGCACAAGTTATCAAGAGCAAATGTGCGCCTCACCCGGACACTCCTGGTTACAGACCGGGTTAAACAGTCCAAAGCCAAGTTAATTCCATCTTGGATGGCTCTCTGGACAGTCACCGGACTAGGCTGATGTAATGCGGATGCCGTTACTACCCCCTGTAACAACTGTGAGACGTGCGAAAGCGCTGAGATAGACACCCTCGAACTCTCTTCCGCATCATGTAACGCGGTGTTAGCCGAACGCAAAACGTTCGAACACAGTGCTCCCGTGTCAGACTGGGAACCTGGCCGCGTATCTTCACCCAGTGCAGCACGGTCATCCGTGCTTGGCTTAGGTACTACACCGTAGAGCTGATATTGATCAGCTATAATATGGCGCCGCTTTGCCACTTCGCGGGGGGCCTTCGCTAAACGTCCATGTGCCTTAATGGACGTCTCCGCCGCAGTGAACATATCAACAATATGATCAGTTAACGGCAAAGATGGCATAGCGGTAACAGTCGGTTTTCCTGCCAGCCATGGGCGCTGGTCCCGTTGACTGGCCGACTGATCCACAGCAAGATCTGGCCTGACGTTGATTAGCCACTGACAAGCGTCAGACCAGTCTTCCTCTGTGGCCACCTGCGAATGCTCTACAAGACGAGGGCCTTCGTCATCCTCCTGAGCAATCACAGGTGTGTATGTGGCTGGAGGAACTGATATGCCTGGCAAGCCAGAGAAAGCATGCAGGCCTGAAAGAACAGGCATGCCAAACTGACTGGCTTGACCAGGAGCAGGCGCCTTGGTATTGCGTGGGGAAAGTTTTGCCACACCACGACCCTGGCCAGCACCTGCTACACCATCGGCAAGCCGAGGTATGCGGTAAAACTGGCCATCAGATCCAGCCCGGGCTACCCTCTGCGCCGTGAACGCTACTCCTGCGTGAGTAGTCTCATGGACAATGTCGCCCGTATTCCCCGCGAGGGGTGCACGTATGTCAATGTCCATGGCCACGGCGCCAGAAGGAGAACCCAGCAGATAATCCTCTTCTTCCTGGCAAGAAAGATTAGACTCCAGGTCAGCAAAGAATGCTAACCCGGACTGGCCAAGAGAGGTACCATAGGAGGAACTTGTACCTGCAGGGTGCGGATAATCCTGGCCTGATAAGCAGGCAGGTTCCAGCGACACCTGACCACGAACAACCGGCGCGGCAAGCCTGCTGCCAGTGTTCTTATAGTTGATTTCACCCTCTATTAGGGCCACCTCTGAATCATGGTCGAAAACTGGTAGGTCCCTAAATAGTACCGATTCAGAGGCGGGGATTATTTGCTCCGGAGCAGATGAAGAGGACAACGAAAGATTTGGACCAGGAAGCATGCCACGAAGCAACTCTGGGCCCAAATCTTTAATTGTCTTCTTCATCTCTCCCATCATCTCAATGCGGAAGGCCGCCATATCCATAGCGGACGAGGCCTTCCTCTTACCCTTCTTACCAGAAGCCTCTTTCTTAATTTTCCTCTCCTCCTCTGGAGCCTTCTCCCTGGTCTGCAATGATAGAAATTCAGACATTAGCTCTCCCCCCACCTTTTACAGATCTCACATTTAAGCAATGGCCCACATCGGCTGCACTGGGAGCATAAATTGGGGAAGAATCTATCCAAGATAAACCTTCCACATGAAGGACAACCAGGCCTCTGAAACACACCAGAGGACGAAGACAATGAGTATTACAGATATTGAATTAGAACTCAACACGAAATAAACAAGGAGGAAGGGCCATAAAGACCCAAGCTAATAATTATAAATCAGCGTTGGACAAAACTTTTAACTGATAGTAAGGCGCAAGGCTGATTATGATGTCATAACTTCAAAAATAAGAAGTTAAATCCATCCGAAACAAAACATCCAGGTGTAAGGACGAATTGTAATCATATCCAGAACATCGTAACTAGACAGGATAGTTTATACAGACTATACAAACATCAGATAAACAATGATAAATGGCAGTAAGATTTTATAAATATTGTCAAATATAATTGAAATGCCTCATATCATAACTAGAGTACCTGAGTCTTTAGCATAGACAAACCATCTGATCTGATGTACCGGACGCTCAACCAACACTATGACTTCTTAACTCTCTCCACCTAGAAGGGGAAGGAAGTGGGCCAAGAGGGCAAAGTGAGAAGACCTTCATCCGAGGCCTCCAACTCACTGGGAATAGATTTTTGGTTAGATAACCTAACAAGGTTAGTAGGAAATGGAACCTTGGTGGAGTGAAAAACAAACTCTCTGATAATGTGATGTCCTAAACAATCATAGGTAGATACCTGTGGACATAAACACAAAGAGAGATTAGCATTTCATAGCGCCATTTTGAAATAAACTAGTTATTATAGGCACTTATCACGATAAACGGAGTCCCGGAAACACATTACAACGGGATAAACTCGCTAAAATATACTAGAAGTCACCTGGTGGCTAGGTCCTGGGCGCTCCTCTGGGGTAGTACCACATTCTGCCATATTAATCCAGGCGAAATAGAACTTCTACACAGACAAAACTTTCAGAAATTAAGGAAAAGCCTATGAGCATAGAAAACATGAGTTGTCTCTCAGCCAATAAATTAGCAAAGAGGAAGTACTAGTCTGCGCATGCGCGGTGGTGGGGCTAGCATCCGCCAGACTGTCTTCTGACTACCTGCCTAGTAGGGGCACCTAACTTTTTTAATCTGAGTGTTTTATTGAGTGAAAGCCGATATTTAGCAATATCAAAGAGTATTAGGGAGGTAAGTATACTCTTGAAGTGAAATGAATGATCTATAATCTATATAGCATAATCCATATGTACAAAACAACATATGCAATGAGATTACTATCCCTTTAAATCACCTGTCTAAGCTCATTCAAACTCGGGAGACACAGCAGTAAAGCTCTGTTCTTCCCAGACATAATTTAACAAATAACAGAAAAATCAGGTGGAGAACCCATTTGCCAATAATCTGTCAATTTAACAATAATTTGTGAAATAATAAGAAATCTAAATTTCTAATATTTCTGAGAGCCATCAGTATACTCACTTTGTCCGCCATCAGTTCCATAAATTTGTCAATCTTCTTAGCTAGAACAGAATGATACTTCCCACGTGTTTTCAATAGTCGATCAGCGTCAAGATTTTTAGTCGCATTACAAACTGGACAAGTACTCACAAATGAATTTACATCATTTACAACACCTGGCCAGTAACTATTCAACAGAACGCGATCATATGTCCGCTTCTTTACAACATGTACTCCTGCAATGCAAGAAAGGAAATAAACAATTCAGAAAAATTTATGAATGTGACTAAAATACTCCCTAGTTCAGCTATAGATCAAATTAAAGTGCAGGCCTAGAGCAAGTCTTACAATGGCCCTTTCCAGTTTTTGCTAAGCTCCGCTCACACCTCACTCGTGTTGGATTGATTAATCTCTGTACCCCCAGACTACCAATTTCCAGAAAACTATACATGTAAGCTGTGGAATACTTTGAAACTAATTTGACTCCACAACATTCAAAAGCAAGGTTATGAAATAGCAAAAACATACAATTCGTACAACGTGTTGGACTATTAAGCGTTAAAGACGGGCCAAATAGAATCATTCATGATGTCATGATTATGACATCGGCATACACGTCGCGTAGTTGATTATGACGTCATATGAATGAGTGAGGAAATGAATTCATGAATTATGCAAATGGGTCACATTCAAATACAGTATAGAACAAACCTGTTTTCTTTAGAATCGTCGAGGTGAAACACAAATGGAAATGAAACACAGACAAAGTGAAACATAGTGACACATGGACATACACATAGAGAATGCGTGAAAGATGGACAGAAGTAACATGCATGGATAGAGGGGTATAATGATTATAATTAACAAGAGGTCCAAGGGGCCTGTGTCGCTCACCTGGAGCACTATGCATTTTTGTCAAAATTGTTGGTGGGTGGTTTAGGAGTTCTCTTTTAAATGAGTTTGTTGACATTTTTGCAAGTCCAATATGGCCGCCAAACACGCTACATTTTGATTGGTCCACTGCGGCCATGTTTCTAACGTAGCTCCTTCCCTTGAAAAAACTTTAATGGCACTCACTGCCTAATCATATCTCAAAGATTTTGGCCCAATCTGCTGAGTGGTTCTGGAGTTGATTTGGCAAAACATAGGCTATCCAAGATGGCCGCAAACCCATTTGGCCAATCAAGTTCCCTTGAACAAACTTGGTAGATCTTGTCCTAGATGATATTTCATGAGTTTTGAATGACACACGCCCCAGCGGTTTTGGAGAAGATTTTTAAACATTTCTAAAAATTGAACAAAATGAGAATGGCGTGAGAATACATTTTAAATTTCCCATTGCTTTAGTATAGGGGATTTTTGCGGGTAAATGATCCAAGATGGCCACTAAACCGTTTATCAGACAGTGTCAAAAATGGCAAATTTGAAATCACAATACGCAAAATCATAGATAAAACCAATTTCGGCCTCAAAATCCATCAAATAAAAAAAATCTAATATATTTTTATGGAATCAACTTCTTTTGAACAAACTTTAATGGCCCTTAGTCCCTAATAATATATCACAAATTTCGGCCTGATCGCTTCAACGGTTCTGGGAAAGTAGTTGTTTTTGCGAAAACGAGTTATCCAAGATGGCCGCTGAACCATTTGGTCAATCAAGTTCCCTTGAACAAACTTGGCCCAGCTCTTGTCCTAGATGATATTTCATGAGGTCTGAAATCATCCCTCAAACGGTTTTTGAGAAAATTTTGTAAAAACATTTGAAAAAATTGGACGAAATCCAAGATGGCCATCGGCCAAATTGGCCGATTGGCTTCGTTTGAACAAAATGGAATCACTATGCCCTAAGGATGCTTCCTACCAAATATAATTGAAATCGGCCCAGCAGTTCTCGAGAAGACATTTTAAATTTCCCATTGCTTTAGCATGGGAGCTTTTGGTGGGAAAATGATATACGATGGCCGCTAAACCGTTTATCCGACAGTTTCGAAAATTACAAATTTGAGATCAGAATACCCAAAAACCCACATAAAACCAATTTTGGCCTCAAAATCAATCAAGTAAAAAAATCCAATATGGCCTCCAAACACCCTATATTTTGATTGGCCCACAACGGCTATGTTTTTTGACAGATCAACTTCTCTTGAACAAACATTAATGGCCCTTAGGCCGTAATCATATATCACCAATTTTGGCCTGATCGCTTCAGCGGTTCTGGGGAAGTCGTTTTTGCGAAAACTAGGTAATCCAAGATGGCCACTGAACCATTTGGTCAATCAGGTTCCCTTGAACAATGTTGGTTCAGCTCTTGCCATAGATCATATTTTCTGAGTTCTGAATCGATCTCTCAAACGGTTTTGAACAAGATTTTTAAAGACATTTCTAAAAATCGGCCGAAATCCAAGAAAGTCACCAACCAAATTGGCCGATCGGGTTTGTTTGAACAAACTTGAATCTCTATGCCTTAAGGATGCTTCATGCTACATATAATTGAAATCGGCCCAGCAGTTCTCGAGAAGAAATTTTAAATTTCCCATTGCTTTAGTATGGGGGTAGTTTTTGGCGGGAAAATGATCCAAGATGGCCACCAAACCGTTCATCCGACAGTTTCGAAAATTGCAAATTTGAGATCAGAATACCCAATAACATAGACAAAACCAATTTTGGCCTCAAAATCCATCAAATAAAAAAATCCAATATATCCACGGCGGCCATGTTTTTGGATGGATCAACTTCTTGAACAAACTTTACTGGCCAAATTTTGGCCTGATCCCTTCAGCAGTTCTGGAGAAATCATTTTCGTTAAAACTAGGTCAACTAAGATGGCTGCCAACCCATTTGAGCAATCAAGTTCCCTTGAACAAACTTGGTTGAGCTCTTGCCCTAGATCATGTTTCATGAGGTTTCCTTCAATCCCTAAAGACGTTTCTAAAAATCAGCCAAAATCCAAGATGGTCACTAGCCAAATTGGCCAATCGGCCTTTCAGGCCAGGTGAGCTAATAACACTATTCACAATAAAAACAAAAGCATAGTAATTATGACTGACCAGCGGATACTGACTATTAAACTGACTATTAAACCACATGATACAGGGAGGGTGGGTGGTCATCGGCTGCTAGCAAAATATGTATGCACAAAGAGAATGAACGAAATCACGGATTTCTTTTTTCACGAGAGTTGTTATACTTACCTCCCTAACACTCTATGATATTTCTTAAATATCGACCTTGACTCAATAATCCCAGATTTAAAAAGATAGGTACCCTTAATGAGCAGGTAGACAGGTGACAGTCAGCCGGATGCCGGCCCCAACCTCGCGCATGCGCAGACTGTCACTGCCTCAGTTTGACTATTGGCCGACACATGCAACTTAAAAGCCTGAAGACCGAGCCTCTGTGGGGCGGAGAGGTCGGGTCCATGTTATGGAGGTAAGTATAACAACTCTCTCGTGAAAAAAGAAATCCGTGATTTCGTTTATTTCACCTCAGGAGATATACTTACCTCCCTAACACTCTATGATATTGCCAGAATTCTTAAGAGAATTGGGTGGGAGGGAGGCGAGGTCAAAAGACCAGCTCATCCCTTGCACATTTTGCGCATGAAGCACTAACATCTGAAATTGTGTGATACACACAATCTGGTAATGATTTGAACATCGGATAATACAACCGATGGTGAGAGTAATGACCATATGTCAAATGCGCTCCCCCTGCTTTTGGGAAATGAGGAGCTATGACCTCCATGTCGCATACACTCTCTAAGTACTGGTGCTAAGTACTACAGGACACGAGACGAAAGGCTTCATTTCGTATACTCTCAATAAATGAACCACATAATGCACAGGTACCATTACCTTATTAATAAATAAGGGTACTACATCGTGACAATAAATTATGTAACAACAAAAGGCAGTACTGACCTTATGTATGAAGGCTGTATCTATCCAGTCCACATCAGTGAAGGAAAAAATGATACACGAATATGCGGTTGTTTCCACAATTAAAATATGCTGTCTGAAGACAGCAAGTGCAACTTATCTACAATATATACACCTGCTCATCTTTTGAATATTGATAAGGCAAGAGGATTAGTGGTGTCACGGAGGTAATGGTCGGTAAAACTTGACTCACAGTGCCACTGAGCTACCGACATAATGTCATCCACCGGCACCTCGTTAAACAGGGTGGTGGACGCCACCACGCCACGAACACTGTGAGCCGTGGCTAAGTCAACTTGTTTACCAGTGGCAGACTTGTGGCAAAATTGAATACATTCCACAATCCACCTAGATATAGTGTCCTTTGACGCCCTACCATGGGGTTCAATATAAGACAACCATAACAAGGATGGGTCCGTCCGCCATTCCTGTGTACGTTGTTTGTACCTGTTCAATGCGCGGACTAGAAACCATGCTTTTGAATTAGGATCAAACTGAGTCAAAGCTGGTAAAACAATTGGTTGACCTGGATATTTCAAAGACTGGTTCTTAGCCATGAAATTTATTCTAGGTAGAAGCCTAAGGCCTTCCCCTGTAACCACATAACGGTCTGCCTCGGCGGATAAAGCATGAATCTCACGTCTCTGTTTTGCAGAGGCCACAGCAATTAGAAATACAGTCTTCAGTGCCAACATTTTCATAGAAATGGCACTTACTGGTTCAAAGGGTTTGTCTGCTAGCACTTGAAGTACTAGAGATAAACTCCAAGACGGAATCGCTGGAGAATTTCTCGGTCTTAGATTATCCATGCCTTTTATTAAAGTGTTCAATGAACAAACTTCATCACTTCCCCTATCAACCAATCAAGGGATAACTGACATCAAAGCTGACTTATAGCCAGCAATAGAGTTAAGCTTGAGGCTATAGGCATCATACAGGTAATAGAGGAAATCGGCAACTATCTGAATAGATGCATCCATTGGATTAACATCTCTATTTGAGCACCATTCTGCAAATCAATTGTTTTTATAGTTATATTCTCTGGAGGTTGACCCCCTTCTGGCTTTTGCCATAAACATAGCTGCTTGCTCAGAAAAGCCCTCCTTAACTTTTGATTCCTTGACAACATCCACGCAGACAATTGGAACATTGACGGGTTGTTGTGAAGGGATTTGCCCTGGAAAATCATATTGTCAATCAGAGGCAGAGGAACCGGATTGCAGACCAGAAGGTCCAGCAGATCCGTATACCATGATTGGCTTGGCACTCCTCCTGACTGATTTTCTCAAGAACTTTTGGAATCAGGATTGCTGGTGAGAATGCGTATGCATACATTCTCTCCCAGCTGATAGCTAACGCATCTGTTGCGTAAGCGCTTGGATCTGGAATCGGAGAGACGTACATGTACATCGTCATCTTCGCATTCTTGTTCGTTGCGAACAAATCTATGTTGGGTTTCCCCCCCTGGTCGAACAGATGATCCACCACACATTGATTTAGTCGCCATTCCGTAGGTAAAACACTCATCCTTCGACTCAATGAGTCTGCTAACAGATTTAGCCTTCCCGGAATGTGAACTGCCTTCAAGGTGATCATATGATCTAGACACCAGCAAAGCAGTTTCCAAGTCATCATACAGACTGGGCGACTTCGTTCCGCCCTGGCGGTTTATGTAAGTCACTACTGTTGAGTTGTCTGATCGAACTAGAACAATCATGCCCTGAACTTTCTTTAAGAAATGTTCCAGGCCCAGAACTACTGCTCATAATTCCAGTAGATTTATATGTTCCTGTGACTGATCCAGATTCCAAAGCCCTGATAGTGTGGCTTCTTCCAGGCAAGCCCCCCCCATCCCTCCATTGATGCATCTGAGTACATCGCTATTTGAGGGTGGGGTGGGGTGAGCATCACACCCGCCAGGAGATTCTCTCTCTTCATCCACCATTGAAGGTGGTGAATAAGAGGTTCCAACACTGATCCCTCTGAGTCCAGGAAACCTGTACTCTGGGTCCACTGTGTCATGAGAAATAACTGGATAGGCCGCCTGTGCAAGGCTGCCTGTGGAATGACTGGTTCCAGAAAAACCATAGATCGTACGTCGAAAGGGGGCATAACTCCATCAAAAATTTACGCATACACCTGAAACTCGAACTTGGTCTGTAACTTCTCATAACAAAGCAATGTAGCAATTCTCAGTACAATATCTTGAAAGACTGCGAAAAAAAGTGCGGAAAACTAACATTTTTTGTATTGCATAAGTCGAAAGGGGGCATAACTCCCTGAAAAATTGACGAAAATGTCTGAAACTTGAATGTGCCCTGCAACTCCTTATACTAAAGCAATGCAGTGATTTTGACTTAAATATCTTGAAGGAGTGCGGAAAAAAATGCGGAAAGCTGATATTTTTCGTATTTCTTAATGTCGAAAGGGGGCATACTCCATGAAAAACTGACGAAAATGTCTGAAACTCGAACTTGCTCTGTAACTCCTTATACTAAAGCGATGCACCGATTTTCACTTAAATATCTTGAAGGAGTGCGAAAAAAAGTGCGGAAAGCTAATATTTTTCGTATTTCTTAAGTCACTCCATCAAAAATTAACGCATACGCCTGACACTCGAACTTGGTCTGTAACTTCTCATAACAAAGCAATGTAGCAATTCTCAGTATAATATCTTGAAAGACTGCGAAAAAAAGTGCGGAAAACTAATCTTTTTTTGTATTTCATAAGACGAAAGGGGGCATAACTCCATCAAAAATTGACCCATATACTTGGTCTGTAACTTCTCATAACAAAGCAATGTAGCAATTCTCAGTATAATATCTTGAAAGACTGCGAAAAAGTGCGGAAAGCTAATATTTTTCGTATTTCTTAAATCGCATGGGGGCATAACTCCATCAAAAATTGACATATATGCCTGAAACTCGAACTTGGTCTGTAACTTCTCATAACAAAGCACTATAGCAATTCTCCGTATAATATGAAAGACTGCGGAAAAAAGTGCGGAAAACTAATATTTTTGAAAGGGGGCATAACTCCATGAAAAATTTACGAAAATGTCGGAAACTCGCTCAGTAACTCCTTATACTAAAGCGATGTACCGATCTTTGCTTAAATATCTTGAAGGAGTGCGAAAAAAGTGCGGAAAGCTGATATTTTTCGTATTTCTTAAGTCGAGAGGGGGCATAACTCCATCAAAAATTGACGCATACAACTGAAACTCGAACTTCGTGTGTAACTTCTCATAACAAAGCAATATACCAATTCTCAGTTGAATACCTTGAAGGACTGCGAAAAAAAGTGCGGAAAACCAACTGCGACAGATGGACAGACAGACAGACGGACGGACGGACGGATGGATGGATGGATGGACAGACAGATGGACAGACAGACAGACAGACAGAGAGACAGACAGATGGAGTGCAAACCTATAGTCCCCTCCCGGTTTTACAGGTAGGGGACTAACATTAAGTTTGATTATGACGTCATAATTTTCAAATAAAAGAAAACAGACGAACAACATCCAGGAGTAAGATGAATTGTATGAATACAAGAGCAACAATAATGTGAACTAAACGAAATCAAGGATTTCTTTTTTCACGAGAGAGTTGATACTTACCTCCCTAATACTTTTGATATTGCTAAATATTGGCTTTCACTCAATAAACACTCAGATTAAAACAGTTAGGTGCCCCTACTGGGCAGGGAGTCAGAGCGTAGTCTGGCGGATGCCAGCCCCACCACCGCGCATGCGCAGACTAGCACTTCCTCTGACTAATTTATTGGCTGATACACATGCAACTATAAAGAGCCTGAAGACCGAGCCTCTGTGGGGTGGAGAGGCCGGGTCCGTATCTAGGGAGGTAAGTATCAACTCTCTCGTGAAAAAAGAAATCCTTGATTTCGTTTATTTCACATCAAGAGTATACTTACCTCCCTAATACTTTTGATATTGCCAGAATTCGACAGTGAATTCGGCGGGAGGGAGGCGAGGTCAAAAGACCAGCTCATCCCTATACGCTTTTCTGCGTTTAAGGCACTTAAACTTCTGAAACTGTATGAAAACAGTCAGGATTTGACTAACCATCGGATAACACCCCCGATGTATGAGGGATGACCGAATGTCATATGCGCTCCCCCCCCTCCTTCCTGGGAGGAAGAGTCGAATGACCTCAATGTCCTATACGCTCTCTACGTACAAGTGCCATGTACTACAGGACAGAGACGAAAAAACTCCATTTTCGTATACTCTCAACAATGAACCACATAAATACACAAAACCATCATCATATAAATAACGGGTAACGTGACAAGACAATCAACAATGGACAACACATACACAAGACTGACCTTGTTGAAATGGCTGCTGACATCCTCTTCCCATTGGTGAAGATCGATGCAGTCCCAAATTAGTGGTTGTTTCCATAAATTAATTGTGAAATATATAAGCAGTGAGGAAACCCCATCAAAAATATATATGCCTAGTTATTTTTTCAAAATCGACAAGGCGAGAGGATTAGAGGTGTCACGGAGATAATGGTCTGTAAAACTTGACTCACAGTGCCACTGAGCCACCGACATAATATCATCCACAGGGACCCCATTAAATAGGGCAGTGGATGTCACTACGCCGCGGACACTGTGAGCCTTGGCCACGTCAACCTGCTTCCCGGTGGCGGATTTATGGCAAAACTGAATGCATTCTACAATCCACCTGGAAATGGTGTCCTTAGAAGCCCTGCCATGGGGTTCAATATATGACAACCATAACGCTGACTGGTCGGTGCGCCACTCCGCCGTACGTTGCTTGTACCGGCGAAGCGCCCGGACAGGACACCATGCTTTAGAATTAGGATCATATCTAGTTAAAGCAGGCAAAATAATAGGTTGACCTGGATATTTCAACGACTGATTTTTAGCCAAGAAATTAATCCTAGGTAGCAGCTTAAGGCCTTCCCCTGAAACCACAAAACGGTCATCCTCGGCTGATAAGGCATGAATCTCACTCCTACGCCTAGCCGAGGCCGCAGCAATTAAAAACACAGTCTTCAGTGTTAATAGTTTCATAGAAATGGAACTAAGTGGTTCAAACGGCTTATCACCTAGTACTTGAAGCACTAGCGATAAACTCCAAGACGGAATCACAGGTGGATTCCTTGGTCTTAGATTGCCCATGCCTTTAATTAATACATTTAATGTATTCACTTCATCACTTCCCCTCTTAGCCAAGCAAGGAATAACAGACATTAAAGCTGACTTATAACCAGCAATAGAGTTAGGCTTGAGGCTATAGGCATCATAGAGGTGACAGAGGAAATCAGCTACTACCTGAATAGATGCATCCATTGGATCAATACATCTTTTTGAGCACCATTCTGCAAATCTGTTGATTTTATAATTATATGCTCTGGAGGTTGACCCCCTCCTGGCTTTGGCCATAAACATGGCTGCTTGCTCAGAAAAGCCCTCCTTAATTCTAGATTCCTTGACAACATCCACGCAGTCAATCTGAACATTGACGGATTGTTGTGAAGGGACTTGCCCTGGAAGATAATATCGTCCATCAGAGGCAGAGGAACCGGATTGCAGACCAGAAGGTCCAGCAGATCCGTATACCATGATCGGCTTGGCCAATCCGGGGCGATCAGAAGCACTTGGCATTCCTCCTGTCTGATTTTCTGAAGAATTTTTGGAATCAGGATTGCTGGAGGGAATGCGTATGCATACATTCTCCCCCAGCTGATAGCTAACGCATCTGTTGCGAAAGCGCTTGGATCCGGAATCGGAGAGACGTACGTCGTCATCTTCGCATTCTTCTTCGTTGCGAACAAATCGATGTTGGGTTTCCCCCAATGGTCGAACAGACGATCCGCCACACATTGATTTAGTTGCCATTCCGTGGGTAAAACACTCATCCTTAGGCTCAATGAGTCTGCTAGCAGGTTTAACCTTCCCGGAATATGAACTGCTTTCAAGGTAATCTGGTGATCCAGACACCAACAAAGCAGTCTCCATGTCATCATACAGAGACTGGGCGACTTCGTTCCGCCCTGGCGGTTTATGTAAGTCACAACTGTTGAGTTGTCTGAACGAATAAGAACAATCTTGTCCTGAACTTTCTGTAAGAAATGTTCCAGGCCCAGGACTACTGCTCTTAGCTCCAGTAGATTTATATGTTCCTTTGACTGTTCCAGATTCCAAAGCCCTGATATCGTGGACTCTTCCAGGCAAGCTCCCCAGCCCTCCATCGATGCATCTGTATACACAGTCACCTGAGGGTGGGGAGGGGTTAGCATAACCCCCACCAAGAGATACTCTGTGTCCAACCACCATTGCAGGTGATGAATCAGAGGCGCCAACACTGACACATTCGAGTCCAGCGAACCTGTACTCTGGATCCATTGTGTCATGAGAAATAACTGGATCGGCCGCCTGCGTAAGGCGGCCTGAGGAATGACTGGTTCCAATGAAACCATCAACCCCAGCATTCTCAAGTAAACCCGTGCCAGGACATGACGACTGTCGCACACTGACTGAATTAATGAGATGAGTTTCTGAACTCTCTCCTGAGTAGGATAAACATATCCTGTCTCTAGATCGAAGAACATCCCCAGGTAAACAAACTTCTGGGATGGAGTCAGCTCTGATTTTGGGAAATTGATCATCCAGCCTAAGTCTGTGAGAGTTTTCAAAACAATCTCCAGACTGGCCGACAAACTTTCCCGGGTGTGCGCTTTCAACAGCCAGTCGTCTATGTACGTGTGGACTGCTATGCTTCTCCTGCGGAGGTATGCGGTGATCGCAAGAACCACACGGGTGAAAACCCGAGGAGCCGTGGAAATTCCGAAGGGTAGCACCCTGAATTCCCACTGTCTGCCCTGGAATGCAAATCTCAGGAAGCGACGGAAACTCCTGTGTATGGGGATGTGGAAATAAGCGTCCTTCAAATCTATCGACGCTGTCCACATTCCCCTCTCTAACCCCGCCAACACCGAGCGCACAGTCTCCATCTTGAAACTGGGCGTCTCTATGAACTTGTTCAATGGCTTGAGGTTGAGAATTGGTCTCCACCCTCCGGTGTTCTTTGTTACTAAGAACAGGGTTGAATAGAAGCCCGGACACCTCTGTGCCGGCTGAATAGCTCCTTTTTGTATGAGGGAATTTATTTCCTCCTCGATACACAACCTTTGATCTGGATCTCTCGGATTTGGAGTCCAGATCGGCATTAGAGACAGTCGCGATGGCGGGCCTGTCATCCAATCGGGATGATACCCGACTGAAAGCCATCGCAAGACTAAACGGTCCTGAGTTAACCGTTCCCACTCTTGCATGTGGTCGGCTAGTCGGCCTCCCATCGGTCCACCTAGGGATAGAGGTGGACATAAGGAGTGCAAGAGCTGCACTGTCTCCTTTGCCAGAAACACCGGCGCGGTTCTCACCGCGGTAACCGTCCCATCAGGAACGATTACCCCGCCCAGATCCTCGCGCGCCACGACCAGCACCGCGCGCACCTCGGTGCGCGGGCGGCTGCCTGGCTGACTGCGCCTGAGCCCCCCTCGCTGCTGGCCGAATCGCACGCGGCCGAGGCCGGCGCTGCGATGGTGGTTGGCCTCTGACCTGGCCACTACCACCTCGAGCCTGCAGGGGACGATACGCAGGGGGTGCGGCGCGAACGTTGGCACGACGAAGCACCTCAAACTGTTCGCGCAGCGCCCTCTGGTTATTGACCAGAGTAACCGTCTCCTGGAGGTGTCTACATCCCTCACCTCCAAAGAGACCAGGACCTGTCATAGGCGTACGTAGTAGCCTATTGTAGAGGTCCTGGGATGGGCACAGATTATCCAAGGCAAAAGTGCGCCTTGCCCGGACACTCCTGGTCACCGCCCGCGTCATACAGTCCAGAGCCAGGTTGATACCATCCTGGATGGCTCGCTGGACTGTGACCGGACTTGGCTGGCGCGATGCGGATGCTGTTACTACCCCTTGTAACAGCTGGGAGACGTGGGACAGAGCGGCAATCGAAGCCCTCCCACTCTCCTCCGCATCACGCAACGCGGCATTTGCCGAACGCAACGCGTCAGAACGGGAGCCTGGCCGCGCATCCTCACCCAAAGCCGCGCGGTCATCCACGCTCGGCTTTGGTACCACACCGTACCGCTGGTAGTCCAGGGGCACGATGCGGCAACACCTGGCCACCTCGCGCGGGGCCTTAGCGAGACGTCCACTCGACTTAATGGACGTCTCCGCCGCCTCGAACATGTCCACGACATACTCCGCCAGCAGCAGAGAAGGCATAGCGTTAGCAGTAGGCTTACCAGCTAACCACGGCCTGTGTTCACGCTGGCTAGCCGACTGCTCCACGGGCAGATCTGGTCTAACACTCACCAACCACTGGCAAGCGTCAGACCAATCCTCCTCCGTGGCTAGTTGCGAGCGCTCTACAAGATGGGGGCCTTCGTCTTCCTCCTGAGCGCAAGCAACAGAGCTTGACGGCGGATACGCTGATATCCCTGGCAAGCCAGGGAGAGCATGCGGGCCTGATAATACTGGCATGCTAATCTCACTGGCTTGACCAGGAGCAGGCGCCGTGGTAGAGCGCGGGGCATATACCGCCCCACCACGGCCCCGGCCAGCACCAGCTACACTCTCGGCAAGCCGAGGTATGCGGTACCGCTGGCCTTCAGCGCCCAGGGCCACAGTCTGAACCGTGGATTCTACCCCTGGGAGAGTAGAACCGTGGAAAAAGGCGCCTGTATTCCCCGCGAGGGGCGCACAAACGTCATATTCCATGGCCACGTCTTCAGACGGCGACCCCAACAGGTAATCCTCATCCTCCTGGCCAGAAAGATTAGACTCCGGGTCAGCAAAGAGAGCTAACCCGGACTGGCCAGGGAAGGTGCCATACGAGGTACTGGCAGCCGCGGTGTGCGGATACCCCTGGACTGATGAGCAGCCCGCGGGTTCCAGCGACGACCGTCCACGGTCCCTATTGGGCGCGGCAATAAGCCTGCTGCCAGGGCCGTGGAACACCCCCTCTAATGGGGCCACCTCTGAATCTTCAAACAACGGAAGCGTACTAAGGAACGTTGATTCAGAGGTGGGGATTACCTGCTCCGAAGCAGATGATGAGGCCAATAAAGGATTTGGTCCAGGAAGCATGCCACGAAGCAACTCTGGAACCAAATCCTTTATTGTCCTCCTCATCTCTCCCAACATCTCGGTCCGGAAGGCCTCCATGTCCACCGCGGACGAGGCCTTCCTCTTACCCTTCTTACTTACGACCTCTTTTTTCAGCTTCTTCTTCTCCTCCTCCACCTTGTCCTTCGCCTGCAAGCACAAGAATTCGGACATTAGCTCGCCCCCCCAGTGCTTACATATCTCGCAATTAAGCAAGGGACCACAGGGGCTACACTGAAAACAGAGATGAGGGCCAAACTTGTCCCTCAAAAATCGTCCACAGGACGCACAACCAGGTCTCTGAAAAAGGCCAAAGGACGAGGAGTATGAGCAAACTAGTTAAGCTTAGAAAACTCACCAACTCAAGAGAAGGAAAATGATCATAAAGATCATAATTTTTATCAGAAACCAGCTTCGGACAACTTTAATTGTAAATAAAGAGCAAGGCTGATTATGACGTCATTAATCCTATGACAGGACAAAATTGATCCCCAACAAACATCCCAGTGCAAGGACGAATTGTATCTCTAAACACACGTGTCATGCG